>CM022706.1:78288829-78335948 GCA_012295165.1 Asparagus setaceus
TATTTTCTGTGAACCTCCTCTGCTCAAGCTCATCATCTACGACTTCCACTTGAGCACGATTAGAACCTAGTTGGTCTTTAGGTTCTATTTCAATAACACGAGACTTAGAAGTCTCCCGGTCATAACACCATCATCCTTGGGCCCTAGCAATCATGGATTTCTCATCAAAGGTAACATCCTGGCGATCACGAACTTTGAATCTTAGGTACGCTTTCATGCCTATCCCAAGAATATTGCCTTCTTGGCCCTCGTCAAGCTTTCCCTGTTGGCGTATAGTAGGGTAGTACATCCAGAAATTTCGAGCCTATCATAATCGCATGTGCTCCACCACACCGGGGTGTATCACCATCAATGTCGAATGTGGTGAGCGGTTCACAATGTAACAAGCTGTAGCCACCGCCCACCATTCGTTGCCCAATCACGCATAAGATCGCATACTACTTGCTTTCTCCGCGGTGTTGGTTCGATCTCTCGCGACCCCATTGGCGTGGTGTAGACTGTCGGTGTCGAACAATTCCCTCGATCACGAGAACTCCTTGAAAGCACCATCAGTATACTGCATGCCGTTATCGGATCTCGGCGTCTTCAATTTCTTTCGTCTGTTCTCAACCATTGTTCTCCACTTCTTGAATCTCGAACACCTCATTCTTGTGCTTAGAAAGTAAATCCAAGCATACCTAGAATAATCATCTATAAGCGAGACATAATACAGAACCACCCTTGGAAGTTGTATGCGGCCGGACCCCAAACATCCGTGTGCACATAATCTAGTATCCCTCTGCTCTTAGACTTGTGCTCGAAACTTGACCTGTGTGACTTTCCATACACACAATCCCATAAAATCCATGCTAGGTTCCTTGAGATTCTTGGCCAGACCCTCTTTACCGAGAACTAGACCCTTCTTCGACATATGCCCGCGCCTATGCCATAACCGTGTGCACATGGGTCTCCACCACTTCGCCAGTTCCAACATTGCATCTCCTGTCACCGTCATGCACGAGAGAGTATATAGATTACCGTGGCGAACACCCTTCATCACTACTAAGGAACCACGAACAACCTTCTTCACTCCGTTTTCGTCACAATCCGCAACCACCGGGTCCAAAGCACCAAGCGAGATAAGATTCTTCCGAAGTCGGGAACATGCCTCACATCCGTCAAGGTTCGAACCACTCCATCATGCATCTTGATTTTGATATTACCTAGCCTTGTTTTACAAGCATGGTTATTCCCCATCAATAGGTTCCCCATCAATGCCTCGTAGGTAGTAAACCACTTCCTATTTGGACACATATGGTAAGAGCAACGAATCAAGAATCCACTTCGGAGATCTCGCCACCCGTTGCGACATAGCATTCCTTATCGCTCCCTCTCACGAAGCGTAGCTTCGCTTCTTCCTTGCCCTCTCTCCTCTCGATCTTGTTGTTATTCTTCTTTCCACCTACTCTCTTATTTGGACGGTCGACTTTGAAATGCCCAGCTTCACCGCGCGCTTGACATCCTTTTCCTTAAAGAGGTCTTGATTTAGATCTAGACTTTCCTCCCTTGCCTTTTCTCGCTCATTGCTCCTTCCTCTTGCAAACAATCCTGCGCTTGTTCCTGATTACGCCCGTTATATGTCACTAGTTGCGATCTTCAGAAGATCGTCAGCTAGAAGTGCCGTTCTAGTCTCATCCATCTTCGATTTTCTCCCACAAGCCTCGGTGTTTGCACGGGTTCTCATAAGACTTCGAGAGGCAGTAGAAGCGCTGATCCTCGTCTCCTACTTTAACATCTATGTCTTTCAAATCGATATGATCCTATCAAACTTGTTGATGTGTTCCGGATTGATGAGCCCTCCTCCATCTTGCAAGTATACAATTTGGATTTTAAGTAGATCCGGTTAGTTAGACTCTTAGTCATGAAGGTACCCTCTAACTTCTTCCCTGCATGCGGCCGTTTCCTCTCCATCTACCAAAGCTACATCCCTCTCGAGGCATAGGATAATCGGCGGAGTGCTTCGAGATCCGGCTCCTCCCAATCCTCATCGGACATATCCTTGTTCTTCTTCTCCTTTCCATCCAAAGTCTTGTGCAATTTTTGCGAAATTAGAAAGTTTTTCATCGCATCCTCCAAGAAAAATCGTTCTTCCCATTGAACTTTTCAATCTCGAATTTTCCCACTTTGGTGATTTCTTGGTTGGCCATCCTCTGTTTGTCTTAGTGAATCCGCTTCTCGGGAATCACCGAACACCCCTCAAATTAGAAATTACACCACTTCCAATGAACAATAGCTCGATACCAATTGTTAGTAGCGGACCGGACGGCGTCGAGAGAAACCACCAAGCGAGAAAAGCCAAAAACACAATAAAGAGTAAAGACGAGATTTCGTGGTTCGACAAGTTGCTACGTCCACGGGGGTAAGGAGGGATTTTCACTAATAGAAGAGAGAATACAAATTAGGATTACAAGTTCTCACAAAGAAACCCTAAAACATACTTCTCAATCTCTCAAAGATCTCCTCTCCAAAGATGCACAAAACCCTCGGCTGCTCCAAATCGTGCTTAATTACTTTCAAATAATCGAGTTTAGGGTTATTTATAAACTCTAAGCGAACGGGTTTAAAACCAAACCCGTTTGAATCTGCCAGTTAGTGACTACTACATCATATTAGTTGACTACTCGTTTCCGACCGAAGGCGCTACGTCGGCTGCAGATTAGTCGACTACAATCTGATTAGTCGACTACTACGTTCCGACCAAAACACGTTTTACGTCTTGCAGTTAATCGACTACAATACCTAGTAATTAGACTCTTGAACTGCTGTCTTGTGCATGTTTTGTGCATGTTCTACAATTGAACATGCACAAAACATCACACATAATAAATGTTACGAGCGCTAATATTAATCCTTGACTTATTTTTTACTGTCTAGAAAGAGGAAGAAAGTGTAACCTATCTTTTGTGCAAATAAAATGATCATTTCTTAGCTATCTGCAGAGATAAATAATTAAATTTCTTCTTTGAAAAAGGTTCTTTTAGCCAATTTAAACTGTTTAACTAAATCTTTTACAAATTCTAATTAAACTTACAAATAGTACTCTACTAATTAAGTGAATTCAGACAAGCAAACATCCTAACAGAATTTTCTTCTTCTTTTGGTAAGTAAACAAATTTCTTACTACCAAGAAATGGCAAAGATGAGAACAAAACTGTTTTGCACACAAGTGTATGAACCTCACGATGTGCAGGTCATATGCAGTTGTCAGAAGAAAAACCTCAAAAAAAAGATACAAGTAATTAATCTCGCAGGACACAGAATAAAAATGCATGAGCGTTCAAAGCTTCCTCTTCCTGTGTACAATTTCAGGCTCAATTTTCATTGCATAGCACCATTCCCTGTTAGCTTTTGTATCTTTTAGCTTTGAGATCCTGCTACATAAAATTTTGATATCAAATTATATGAGCTGAAGACACTCCTCCACAGATATCCATCGTTGCTGGAAGATCGATCGAGTATTACTCTCAATCCGAAGATGATATGATATATGCATACAGCTGCATGCAACAACTCCCCCAACATCAAACCAATACCTGGGCACATTATAAACTAGGGTATATTTCATAATAACCCTCCAAACTTGAAAGAAAAAATCACAATCAAATAGAAGGTGCTCCCTTTGTTTCAGCCTGCAGCTCACATATAGGGCAAATGTTCTAACAAACTTAGAAATAATTGATTATTAGAAAAGGGATAATATTATTTATTCTACTGATCCGGTGTACTTATACACGAGTAGGAGGAGTAGTTCTAGTATCCCAAGCAACACGGGACTAAAGAAAATGAGAATACAAGAGTGCCTAATTACTATACTATTTGACACATTCAACAACTAAATTTACTCAAAAGTGTCGCATGCATGGGTTAAAAAATGGGACAATGAGGACTAACTTTGAGATAAACCAGTTTATTCAATGTCATCACTTTGTGTTGGCTGCGAAATCTAAGTCACATATATAAGAAGGATTAGGATTGGAATGAATAAAATGGGTTTAGTTTAGAACTATGAGTTTAGAGATGGATAAAACTGAAATTTGATAGGACTGATTGGTATGGTCAGGCAAATAAGTTGTGAGATATATAAAGAAATAGAAATAGAGGCCAACCTGCTTCAAAGTAAGATTTGTCTCACAACTAATATATCTTCGGTAGCTCAAATTTTAGGATCCACTTTATATTTTTATTTAAATTTATTTTTACTGAATATTTTTAATATCTAGCTAGTTTTTAGTTATTTCTTACGTTGAGGAGAAATGCATCGTCTGATTAATAATGTATGCTCATTTAAGTTTCAAAACCTCTGCAATGCTTTACGTTTTGTCTAAAACTTGCGGATACTTCATGCACTTTGATGCAAGCAAACATCTCCTAGACAATCTACTTCATACACTAGCTTGACATGATCATGCTCGGATATCATTGAAAAGATTGTATATTATTGAATAGATTTATACATCAATCATATCATATCTCATACTCCTTTTAAAAGTGGGATTTTGGAAAAAACTTTCGTTGAACAATATTGCCCTTGATGTTAAAAATATCACATTATGTTCATATCCTAATTATCTATAATACATTATTTATAATCCTATCCTAATTAATAGAAATATCTTTAATGAATTCTTAATAATCTAAAACTTATAAGCAATGTTCTTAAAAATCTAACAAATATACAAGCACCCTTAAATCAAAAATTGTAAACAACCCTTGGAATTCAAATTTTCAAAATGTCCTTAAAAGTTCAAAAATGTAAACAACCCTTTATCACAGTACAAATTACAAATCACCATTTAAAAATTCTAAAATTACAAACATCAAAGCCACTTGTAAAACCCAAAATTTACAAAAACAACTCCAAAATGTAAATATTACAAAAACCCTAAAATTTTGAAAATTTTGGACAACCTAAACAATTTGAAATAGGACAAAACCCTAAAGTTTGAAAATTACTAGCAACCTCCTCACAAGAAATGTCAAAATTACAACAAAACACCCTCAACATATGAAAATTTTGAACAATCCCCAAACAACTTGAAATTGTAGACAACACCCTAAAACCAAAAATTACAAATAACTCCCCTTTAATTTTATAAAAAACACTGCTAAAAAATCTAAAAATTACAAAAAACTTAAAAATTAGAAATTTTGGAGCAGTTCCATGAACATTTTATAATTACATGCAACCCCACAAAAATAGAAATTTACTGACTTTTAAAAATCTAAAGTGGCAAAGAACACCCAAAAAGTAAAAATTAAAAAATAACGAAAATCAAAACTTTGGTCACCCTTTGAACAATCTACCACCAAATATTCAAATTTTACAAATAACCGAAAAGTCTTAAACAATATAAACTTATGGTTGTCTAATAAATTCTCTAAGAAAGATTTTCTCAAATACTTCTAATTAAAAATTAATTTTGTCAAATACTTGAACTATCTGAATGATGTTGGTATGTTATTAACTATTGAATTACGATTGTCTAACAAATTTTCTTAAAAATTTGGGTGAGGCATCATATAATTTGAGAATAAACTCTATAGAAATAGAGCTAACAGGGTTAATAAGCGTTATCCTTTACTACGTATATTGATAAAATAGTAGCCAAGTTTAACTTGCAAGATTCAAAGAAGAGACATATTCATTTTGGACAGGAATTGCTCTTTCCAAGAAAATGTCACCTCATCACGGATAAGGAGTTAGAAAAAATGAAGCAATGCTCATAGGTTTCATTATAGGCAGTTAGAAAGAATGAAGCAATGCTCATAGGTTTCGATATAGATACTCTTTTGTATGCAATATTGTGTACTAGATCGATATTGCTCAAGAAGTAAGTGGAGTTAGTAGATATCAGTTCAATCCTAGAGAGGAATATTGGGCATGGTTAACCATATTCTTCAATATCTTAGCTCAAAATATTATTATTTAGTGTTTTGTGGTGAACCTTTAAAAGTTCAAGGATATACTAATTCTAATTTCGGTTGGACCCTAACAATAGAAAATCTACATCAAGGTTTGTCTTCACATTAAATAATGAAGCTATTAATTGAAGTAGCTATAATCAAGAAAGTATAAGCGATTCTACAACTAAGAATATATTGCGACTTATGAAGCAATAAAAGAAGCAATTTGGATTAAAAATTCATGCTAAAGTTAGATGTTGTTGCTACTATCAAATCTCTCATGACTTTGTATTGTGATAATTGTGGAGCAATTGCACAAGCTTGAGAGCCTATGATTATAGATCAAAACACATCGAAAGAAAGTATCACTTGATAAGAAAAATTGGCAAGAGAGGAGGCGATATTGTCAAAGTTGCTTTTCTTAGATAGCGTGGAAAATCCATTGGCTCCTTTGAGTCAAAAGATGTTTGGGAAACATATTGACAAGGTAGATTTAAAATTTATATCATATTGGCTTTGAGCAAGTGAGAGACTAAAAGATCTATGCTCTACAAAGCTAATAAATAAGAGTTTACATGTATATTTACATAAAACCCTAAAAATATGAAATTTTGAAAAACCTCCTAAATAATATGAAAACCAGCATAACTATGAAATTTAAAAATTAGTAACAACCTTCCATTGAAAAAATTACAAAACCACCCTAATAATATGAAAAGTTAATAGCCCCTAAACAACTTGAAATTATATACAACACCCTAAAATTTTTAAAAATACAAACAACCCCTTGAAAAATCTTAACATTATTTAAAAAACACCTCAAAAAATCCAAAAATTAGAAACTTTTGAACAGTTGAATGAACAATCTGTAATTACATATGACACCCAAAAATTTAAAAATTATAAATAGACTTTCAAAAATCTTAAGTTGCAAAAACACCCGAAAAAAGTGAAAATAAAAACACCCTAAAAATCTAAAACCTTTGATCAGCCCTCTAAACAATCTAAAACTACAAAGAACCACTGACAACCTCTGAAAAGTAGGGGTGTTAAACCATATCGTATCTGGTGAAATATTTGTAGCCTTATCTGTTAGGATATGGATATGGTTAATCAAATCTATAACTAGCAGGATATGGTTCATTATATGGTTTTGTAGTGAAATATTGGATCTGTATCCAAATTATCCGAATACATAGTGATCATGTTGTTAAAATAGTTTGAATCTTTAGACTATGGATTTAAGGTTAATTTGATGATCAAGATGTCTAATCTTAGCTTTTCGGATGTAACGAACATATTAATGAGCGATTTTGTATTACATGAACTATATTGTTTTTCAATATTATCTACTTTTCTAATATCCATTTTCTATCGCATGCATATCCGTTATATATTTGCATGCATATCATCCATATCCGATTTTAGCGGATATGGATATAATTTCTCTTAGAAGCTATATCTGTAACGTATCGATGCATTATCCATAATGGGTAAGCATATGATAAGAATCATACCCAAGCTTTGTTTTGACCGAAAGCATCCCTAGAAGCGTCTTTAAAAATGCAAAGAACATGCTATGATTCAAAATTTAGAAAAAAACACTTCAAAAATCTAATTTTTTCACCCCACAATCTGAAATTACAAAGCCCCTAAAAGTTTAAAAATTAGGAAAACCCTTGTGAAAATATTAAAAATTATAAAAGACCTTCTGAAAAATAAAAATTATAAATAGCTCCTAAAATCGAAAACTACAAACAAGCTCATAGAAAAAAATCTAAACAATCACCTTAAAATCTGAAAGTACCAAAATAACTTTTAAGTTGAAAATTCTATAATTGAAATTCTAATGGTTCCAAATAATCAATTGGAATTAATTACAAAATTTCAAGTTCTAACAATTCATTGAATCAAAACACAAACTTAATATAATTTCAAAAACAAAACACTTGACATTTGAATAATTTTAAACAAGGTCTCTCTAAACTTCATTCTCTTTGAACAAATGATGACAAATTCTACAAGATTCTAAGGGAAGGTTTTGTTTGGGTGAATTATATGTCTACATTGTCTCTTTGAGATCATAGATTCTTATAAAATTACTCTCATTGCATAAACTATATATCTTTGCTTTTTCCTTGAAATTGCTTTGTAATTGGCGACATGATTTTTGCTACAAAGGAAATGGTATCTTTCAAAGTTTGAAAACTTTCCAAGAGGTCAAAGCATTGATACCATATGTTTCTAGGGTAGATGTCACTTTTCTAAGTAATGTTGTTGTTATTTATCATAAAGAGTGTGATATTATAGTTTAGGTGGGATTTAGCTTTTGTTAGAAGTGTTTTACCCATATTGGAAATCATACTAGTTTTTCATTATTGATTAGTAACATATAGATGTATAACTTTTACTATTCTTAAGCTGATGTTTTGGATCATATAACTAATCTTCTTTGTTGGTCTCATGTGAATTTTGTCAAGTATGAATTGCCCATCGCATTAGCGGTATGCATTTGTTAAATGGCATAAAAGTTCTTTGATATGTTTGTTAGATGAAAATTCTAAAGTTACAAGTTGGAATTTTTGATATGTCTATTACATCAAAGCTCTAAAATTTGTAAGGCATAACTAAATTCAATTCATTATCAAGTTTCATATTAATCCATTAAACATTATCATCATGTTATTATCATCAAATAGAGGTTTAAAAATATAATCTTATTTAGTGCAATAAATTATCTGGTAACCATGAACTATTTCACAAAATAGTTATAGTAAAGACATAAATCTATTTCTCAAAAATAAAGATATATGCCCAAAATAATCAAATTATTTGACCAAGTGTAACGCACGTGCATTCCACCTAGGATATAGATACAATCAAGAGTATTTATGGTATAAGACAACAGTTTTTATGATAGTTGGCATAAGATAGCTTATATACAACCGAGCATAGGACTTTCCTAACCCCCAAAATCACGGTGGATTGATTAATGAGAGTTTGGACAAATATTGACAAAACTAAGTGGTAGTTTGAGCTTTCATGAATAAATCACCTATTTGATCCTTACAGGGTATGTAATGAAGAATAATATTCTTTGGAATATATTCCTGATGAACAAGATGGCAGTCGACATCAATGTATTTTGCTCATTTATGCAATATAGGATTTATAGTGATAGCAATGGAGCTCTTATTATCATGATGCAAAGGAACATGTGTCACCATATAGACACCCATATCACTTAGAAGGTGGTGTAGACACTTGAGTTTGGAGGTAGTATCAACCATTGCTCTATATTCTGCCTCAATGTTGGAACGAGTGACTAATCTCACAGGACACATAATAAAAATGCATGAGCGTTCAAAGCTTTCTCTTCATGAGCACAATTTTACGCTCAATTTTCATTGCATAGCACCATTTCCTGTTAGCCGCTGTATCTTTTAGAGATAATTCGGAGATATCTATTGTTCTTGGAAGATCGTCGAGTATTCCTCACAATACAAAGATGATATCTACATGCAAGCTGCTAAGGCTTTTTATCTGGATATAGAGAACTCCCCAATATCAAACAAATACTGCCTCATTATAAACTACGATAAACTGCATAGTAACCTTCCAAACTTGAAAGCAAAAAGCAAAATCAAATAAATGAATTAGCCCTTATTTCTCTGGTAAAAGAACAACTATTATATGGAAGAGGACAAATATTAGAGGAGATAACTCAGATAATATAAAGGCAACTCATAGAATACTATTTTTTATTCATGAGAGGCTTACTCACAATGCAACAAAAGGCGTATTAATACATTGCAAGTGACTCTTCATTGTGATAATGTAACCCCTAAATTCATGCTCTCGGATAACTCCAATATTCTTCCCTGTAAACTTGGTCTCCTTGAAATCAATAACTCCATGTGCTTTTTTTAATTTGTAGAATAATTCAACTTTATAAGGCTTAGTAAAGATGTCAACGATATTATCTTGACATTTGACATGTTCTAACTCGATGTCTTGAAGCTCCACATGCTCTTGGATAAAATAAAACAAAGTATCAATATGCTTTTAGTTTTCATAATGCACCGGGTTGTTTTGCAATGGTGGACTTGTTGTCGATGTAGATACTGATTGATTCCCTTAAAAATTTTAACCCTGAGAATATTCTTTAGCCACATTGCATGAAAACTGTGGCAAATGCAGCCACGTACTCTGCTTCACATGTCGATAATGTCATGGTTGGTTACTTTTTGAAAAAACAAGTGAATGTTGTTTCTCCTATGAAAAATGTGAAGTCGGTAGAGTTCCTTCGATCATCTTGACCTCCACCTCAATCACTATCGAAATATCCTACAAGACCAAAGTGATTAGTTGAAGAATAATACTACCATGGTTAGTTGTACATTTGAAGTTGCATAGGATCCACTTCATATAGGTTGATTTAGGTTCCACATGAAATGACTTACAAGGCCAAGTCCAAACAAAATATCAAGAGTTGTACATGTCAGGTATCACAAGCTTCCAATTAGGCTCCTAAAGGCCCAGTCGGCATTTGAATAGCACTATAGTGAGTGTCCATTCTTTCATGGTACAATCTGAGTGCGTCTCAATCAAATATCGAGGGTTCCCATGGCTCATCCAGTAAGTCATATTAGGATAGGCCGATGCCTGCTCGTCAGTCCAATTGCAAAGAATGTGTCGATTATTGTATGCATGCAAGATTATCGATTGTACTCCTATAAGGAATTCCTAGCATTATCTTCTTCTCTGCTTTCATGTTGGGACATTGTTCTATACTTAGAGTATGAATCTTAGCGATTAGAGTCCCAATGGTCTCCATGCTATACCCAGTAAGTGGTTTGTCATCATCGTATGATGATAGGATCTTAAACTTCTATCAGCTTAGTGTAGGTTAACCTAACTTTCTTGATTAATCATCTAGGAGCCATGTGCCAGCATGGTCCAATAGGATTGAAAATGCTACACATTGGAAAACCATATCGAGCCATATGTGTTTGGTGTAAAATCTCCTCCGGTTTGTATTGTTTGAATTGCTTGTTTACAAATCAAGAATTGACTTTTCTGAAGGAAGGCCCTTCTTGTTTAGCGTGGGTTAAATCGGTAGCGATAGGGCGCCCTCGATGCTCGAATCAAGTTTGCTTCCCTTGGACGATCCGATCGGCGTTGCGGTCGGGCTTGATCTTGTGATAGAAGCTCCGGTGCGGTTGAGTTCGGTTTTACCCGAGCTTGCTTGGACAAGGCTCTGATGCAAGAGTTTGCAAAGAGCTCGAGCCTCAAATCGAGGGTTCGGATGAAGTCTACTTCAACAATCCAAACCTTCTTTCAGCTAGCCTCCCTCTTCAACCTTCCGGCCCTTTTTCTCATGTGGAGATGGTGGCTTATAAATAGCCCAGGGTGGGATAGCCCCTTTGACTTGTGGGGCGTGACGCGATAGGCAGGGTACCATGCTCTCCCCACTGTGGGATGTGACCAGCGATGAGGTAATGAGAACCATGCCTTATCATAACCCAAGATGTGAAGTGGGTGGCGGTGAGCTTTTGAATGCTCGAGGCGAGCTTGCGGGCGAGTTTAGAACGAAGCCCGCGAGGGCCTCTTAGGCGTGCCGGTCGTAAAACAGCGAAGCGTCTGGCGTGGTTGAACTTGGTGGAGTCCCCATGTAGGCGTTGAAAAATACTTACAAGATCCCCAAAACCAACTTCGTGGCGAAGTCGGCGAATGACAACCCATCGAATGATCACGGACGTCGAATCGTTAAAAGCGAACCCGGCAAACCCGGCGTCCAAACACGGTTCGCCGGACTTGACGACGATCGGATTCGGACGTTGAACGGAGCGAACCAAAGTTAGTCCGGAACCAAATCTGAGATGGAACCTAAGTGCGGAGAAGGCCAGAGTAAAGGGGACCTAAGCGGGGCGGCGGCGGGAAACAGCAAAGGCGCCAGCCCAGCAGCGTGAACCTGCGCCTTGCGGCGAACCTGCATGCCAGCGAGCCTGCTCAGCGAACCTGGCGGTTTGCGAACCTGCTTGCGGCGAACCTCGCCGCCACGCGGCGTCGTCTTTGGCGGACCTGGCGGCGAGCCTAAGTGTTCTTCACTTGCGAAGCCTCGGTTCATTCGGCCGAACCTGGGGCGCCATTTGGCGAACCTGCGTGTTCACTTGGCGAAGCCTCGGTTAAACAGCGAAGCCTCGGTTAAACGGCCTGGTTCATTCGGCTGCGAACCTGCGTGTTGCTTGCGAACCTCGTCATTTGGCGAGCCCCATGTTCATTTGGCGAACCTCGTCATTTGGCGAGCCTCATGTTCACTTGGCAAAGCCTCGGTTCATTTCGGCGAACCTGGGCGAACCTCGCGTTGCGCGAGCCAGTGTTCGTTTGGCGACCCTCGTCATTTGGCGAACCTCGGTTTTGTGAACCTCGGCCAGCAGGGCACGCAACCAAAGTGGCACACCTCGGCCACGGTAGACCGCAGGCATGGACGACACAAGACCCCCGACTTGTATAAATAGGGAGGTGCGCTGTTGGGAGGTTGGCTCGGGCTTCGGAGGACTGATTTGGTGATTTTTGGGACTTAGGAGGCGGATTGGAGCTTGATTTTGGTGGAATCTCTGCGGGCTTCAGCCGAACTTTGGAGAGCTTGGGCTTGGGCTTTGGGAGAGCTTGGACTTTGCGGATCTTTTGCCTGAGTTTGAGCACAGGCACGAACCCGATCAACGTCGGATCTACAAGCGCCAAAGATGGCGGAATTGGGTCGAACTCTGAGATACCCTCTAGATTAAGCCGTCTTAATCTCGGGGATAGCGTTGTGATTTCTCCTAGTAGATCTCACCCGCTCGTGATCCTCTCCTTCGTGAGTGTGATCCCGAAGGTGATCCTCTCCTTGGTGAGAGATCCCCTCGGTAACCGTTTCCTTGTGAAGCGAGCCCCTCACGTAGTTCAGGCAGGGTCTCTACGGATCGAGTGCTTGCGTGGTCCACGGACACAAAAGTCCCGGCCGAGGCAAAGAACCCATGGCGAGGATCAGTGAGATCCTCGTGTTTGTTCATTCTGAGGAAAAAGTTGTAATCTTTTTGATTTTCATTGTAAGCCTTAAAATAAAAGCGATATTTTTCTTTGAATTTGTTTGGTGAAGTTTGTAGATTCAAATCAATGACAATCAAACCGACTTTCTGTGAACAAAGCAGGTGGGAGACCAGGCCTCGATCGGAGGTCGTCGTCGCAGGCATGATTCCTATCCCGGTGGAGGAAGAGGTCGGTTCGAGTTGACGGAGAAGTTCGAGGAGTCCTATCCTCACCCTCCTCGGATCCGGTTCCGCGCTCCAAGAAGGTCAAGCGAGGAGAACCCGATGGGCCTCCGATGTAGAGCCCGGGGCCGAGTCAACCCGGCCCCGCCACGGTGGCGAAATCCCCTCGTCGAAGTAGAACGCTATGGCGAGATGAGCGCCAATAGCGCCGCGCCTCTCCAAGCGACGCCAAAGCGGCGACAAAGCATGGCGCATAAACATGCCAAAGCCGTGCAATCCATGGATGGGGTCCTTCTGGCGGATCTAAGATCGAGACTTCAGAGGCTTGATCTCAAGAGATCGGCGACCCATCAAGCCGTCGGCCAGCGAGTGGGTCCGTAGCGGAACCGCTCCGCTTGAGGGCGTATCCGAAGCGCCAGCGCCTCCTAGCGGAGCGAGCTTTGGTACAACAAGCTCGTGAATTGAAAAGAGGTGGTAAAGAAGCGCCGACGTACCACCGGAGTTTGGAGGCCCAAGTCTGCGGTGCCCCACCCGGTTGCCCAGCTCTGTCGGCACTTAAGGCGAAGGCTATAGCGTCTCAAGTTCAAAATCAAAACCCAAGACCGGCGGCCTCAAGGTCAAAGTGCACGCACACGAACGGTGGTGAAGCCAACTCCGTCATCACCACCAAACCAACTATCAAGGATGCTTGGGTCCTCGAAGGGATCACGGGTCACTCCTCATACAGGTGCACCCATTCGAGAAAGGACGGGAGATTCACGCAACCCCTGCAAGGATTAAAGATCAAAGTCCGAGAGTCCCCGAAACTTCAGCTCACATAAAGTCAAGGCGAGTTACTTCGGAAGTTTTGGCCATTCTGGAAGGAGGCGGCTCGATGCGATGGCAATGTTATAGAGAGATCGCACCAACACACGGCTGATTTCTCGGTACACATCTTGATGAGCAGTATTACGGCGAGTGCGAGGAAATCTCGGAGGATTCCCCAAACTCACGGTCGTGCTTGTGCTCTAAGCTCATCAAAGCGGTGCTCGAGTGCAATTGCGGCGAAACTCGAAAAGTGTCGGTCTTCCAGGCTTAGCAAACACGCTAGACCTAGGTCAAGGCGACTCCGCCGAAGGGTGACATCCGCGAGGATGAATGCCGGAGGTCACTAATAACATGACGGCAAAGAATGCGTCACGGGCCATCCCGGCGCCATAGCGGTTAACTCATTTGCGGTGCAGGACCATCCGGCGGTCGAATCGACAAACACGAAAGGGATACCGGAGGATGATCGTCGGATATTGGCTCATGTCGCCTCACGATCATCTTGTATCTAGCGAAGGAGCCCCCAAAATGCTCATGATCGTCTGATCAAGTGGCTCGAATCTTTGAATGGCGTTGGCTAAACAACGGAAAACTTCAAACTAGAGATGGATTTGGCCATGCGAGCGATAGAGAAATGCATGACCAGAGATCAAGCCTTAATGAAACAAGGTGAATCGAGTCGGTATCAACATCGATCAAGATGGCCCGATTCGAACCGGGGAGAAATACAAGAGGATGATAACCCTCACGACGTATGTATTTGGCGAGCGTAGATGTTGTTGCTTTCGAAGGCGAGAAGATCAAAGACACGGAGAGCAAAATCAACTCATTGATTTCGCTCGGGAGGTAAAAAACCGGCATCCCTGCCCATACCCTAGGGAGTGGGAATCAATCCCATACCGGCAAAGTTTAATTTAATAAACTTCACACCGTTTGTGGAAGGGTTCCCGGCACTTGATTTATTTCAAGTCGCACCTCGGAGTTATTTCGTGCTGAGCCCGATGGTTCGGTCATTCGTTGGCACCCATTGGAGTGCCTTCAATTGGTACCGCCGTCTCAAGCGAGGGAGCATTCGTGGGGCGACATGGAATCTAGCTTCCTCACAATTTCTTTGGCAGCGATACGAAGTATCGTCGGGACAACGCTCGGCGAAAGCGAAGAGCGGAGAAACTATAGATATCTTTGTCAAAGCGATTCGAACAAGGCAATGGCTGTCGGGATCCGATATGAGGAGTTCATCCTCGGACACCATAACAACTTTCGATAGAGCGTGCTGAAAGCAATGGGGACAGCACCTTCGCGATGGAAGGATTTGAAGGTTCGTGGAGAACAAGTGAAAGATTCCTCAAAAGGAAAAAAGCGAAAAGGTCGTGCGTGGAAGCCTCGGCAATTGTCCCACGTGGCAAAGGGAAAGAAGCGAGGCAGGCGGCGGTTACAAACCAAGCGTTCAACTCAACCCGGCGGCCGTGGCGGCAGCAACAGCGGCCAGCCGAAGAACTGTCGGCGTGGCAGCGAGGACGCCTGAAAGCGAAGGCCTCGAGCCAAGATTCGAAGTCCTATTCCTTTAGGGACGGCGAGATTCCGGTCTCTTCAAATATCTTGTCGAAAATAACAAGATCAAACTCCCTCCGATTGAGATCAAGAGGAAGCAATGAGGACGAACGACCAAAATCACTGCGGCGTATCACGGGCAATTCATCACCCACTAAATCTGTTTTACCTTAAGGACAAAATCCGGGCTTTAATTGGCGTAGGGTCATCACTAAACCGTCCAAAGAAAAGAAGGTCGAACAAATCACGGTGTCCATAAGCTTTGGAGATTAGTGCCATTGACATGGTTTGAACCTAAACCGGTGGTCAAAGTCGCAATGAAGGCGGTGAGCGGCGACCCACATAAGCAACGCCGAAAGGACTTGTATCATATCACCCAAATGGCGAAGTCTGTGGATCCACCGGACACAGCGAGGATGAGCATTGGGTAGCCTCTTCTTCATCGAAAAAAAATCAAAGCGGAAGGGAAAGGCATGCCATGCTACTTCCGCAGTTCGGAGGAGAGGGCGAGCAGGGTAGCATTCAGGTTGTCGAAGGCAAGCCAGCGCCACGAGGCGGACCACGAGTACAAATACAAGTACGGAAGTCTCGACCCTAATGCCAGGCAGCGGTAGGGGTACCAACAATTCCCCTCACTGCATAGAAAGCGCTGCAGGTGGCTTCCAAAGAAGTCCGCGGCCAAAGCGGCCATAAAGTTCGGCTCGGCGACCTCGGTTCAATCACCGATTAGAAGAGACAAGGGAAGCTCCAACTCTCCATACCATTTTAATGTCATGCCCGGTTGGCAAACATCAGCGGGGATAACTCTCTACGAGTTGCTCCGATTGTCAAAGGAAACGAGGAAGCTCTGAAGCTCACGACTCACGAGGTGTTTCTCACTCGGATCAAGCCGATTAGGAAGAATCGCCCAACAATGCAACCTTGGCAAACACTTTCTGCATCACCTTTACAAAGGAGGATATGCGGACAAAGAATTCGGCCGCGATAGGCTGCTTTCACAGGGTATATTGGCTCTAGTGAAGTTAACAGGATCCAAGTCGATCCGGGTTCGGCTGAAGCATCATGCCCTAGCCTCATGTATCACCTTGGAATCCTGCCGACAATTTGTCATCAGAGCCGGTGATCTCAGTTTAACACCGGTCTCGGCGCTTGGTAAAATCGGATAAAGTGCCAAATGGGGGACTTAAAGTCGAAGTCACTGCTATGTGATTGTGAGACTTCCTATAACTTATTGTTGGAGTCGACCTTGGATCCGGTAGCGTTATAGTCCCATCTACTCTTCATCGGTGTCTCAAATATGTAGAACCACGAATAGAGTCAAGGCGGTGGTGTGGACAAACAACCGTTTAAGGGGATGGAGAATTATTTCAGCGATTCTCTCCTTTCGGTAATGAGTCGGCGAATCATCGGCCCAAAGGCAGACGGCGATGAAGAAGGCGTCACGGCGGGCTTGGTTATAGTGGTGGTTTTGTTTTAAGCGACATTGTACCCTTGTAATCAATCTTGGCGATGAAGAATCGTCGGATGAACATTGTAATTGGCAAATTGCCGATGAATCAATAAATGAAGATTTAGAGTATCCTTTGTCTTTGAATGATGTGATGCGAGGTTTATACAACGATCGAGTTGCACACGCCAACTCGGTCATCTTGCTTTACACAAAAGCGATTCGAGACTCCTTTGGGGCGGCACTTCGTCATCCCGAAGATCAAGTAGTGAAAAGACTTGGTTTCTGAGGAAAATCACGGTTCAAGCGAATCATTTCTTTGAAGAAGATGAAGATGATAATGGGCCTTGTAGGCATCAAAATTCTTTGAAGAACCTCAAATATGACTAAATCATGAGAAGATCGAAGAACAACGTCGTCGAAATCTCAAGAAGTCAACACATGGGGAGATTGTGTCTCCATCTGATCGAGGACACTTGTGTCTCCTTGGCGAACACTGATGATGTCGCTATTAGCGGCACTTCTGTGTAATGCCTCGCCGGCGAGAACACCTTGATGTGTCGCTATTAGCGAGACTTGTGTGTGCCACCATACGGCGAGACATCTTGATGTGTCTCGCTATAAGCGAGCACTACTTGTGTCTCTCGCTAGCTGCGAACACGAGAATACTTAGAAAGGACTCTTGAAGGGTCTAAATCAATGCTGATGGGGCCCGCGGCTTCATCAATGCGGAGGCGTTGAACCGTTAATGGCGGTTACCGCGGCGAAGATCGCCCACTAAGTAATTCTAGGAGCATTTAATCGTGCCTAAAAGCGGGGAAAACGTTACGGCGGTGGAAGGGCGGCCGCGCCTCGCCGATCGGCGAGGCGACCCATCTTACCTGCGCCGCCCGGTGGCCGATACTACCTCGCCCGTTGGCGAAGCTGACTTTAGGCGATTTCGGTACGCGGCTTACAAATCTCCGGCATTTATGACACTTGTGGGCGTTTCCCAAAGACTATAAATACCCTCCTCGTCCACTTGGGGTGGAATCGAGAAGGGAAAATCGGAAATCCAAGCTTGGGAGTTCAAGAACCACGATCCGCGGAGATTCCTCGAGTTTAAGCCTTGACTTATTCTTGAGAAGAGTAGATATCTTACCTTGCTAAGATATTTCTTTGAAGTTCTTGTTTCCTTTGCGAAGCACTAACTAAACCACAATGCGATTCGATCATTTTCGGTGGTCCCGCGGATTCTGGCGTCCTCGGCACGGGCAAAGTCCCACAAAACAAAGATCTACACTTGTAGCGTCTTTGAGTTTGTGAGAGAGTTATTTAATTTTCTTGTAGCGAGAACCAAAAGTGTAATTTTCTCAAATTTTACAAAGAAATCAACTTCGACCCAAACACGATGGCGACCACAGTGGGAATAGCGGTCTCGAGCAGAATCGTTGTGTCAGCGCCTTGCGGCGATCGGTAGACCTCATGGTTGATGGAATAGACTACTTCTTGATCAAGCCAAATTGAAGTATCTCTCCTCTTCCTCGTCGAGTCCTCCTCACCCGCAAACATCGGAGGATATCATCTCTTAAGAGGAGGTTAGTTACATTTAAACTTGCGGACGATTTCCCTCTCGTAACACCGGTGGATCTCAAAGTCGAGAGCTCGCTTTCGACAAAGAAGAGCTTCGCCAAAGGCGGCGTCAAAAGATGGCTGTCGGTTCAGCAGAGCTCACGGAGTCAGCGGATGGAGTTCACTATCGAGAACTCCGCGTGATCAAAGGCATCAACAAGCTGCAATCTCTCAATCCGTCGGCCTCCTCCCAAGGAAGAATGGGTTCTCGTCAAAGGGCCGATTGACAAAGAAGAGGCCTCAAAAGCGCCGTGCGCTTTGCGAGCCGCGTCTGTTGTTCATAAAGCGCGGAGTCTAAATCAACCCGACAAGCGGCTCAAAATGCCAAGCATGGATCCGAAGTCGACATCAAAATG
Organism: Asparagus setaceus; assembly: GCA_012295165.1. Classification (NCBI taxonomy): domain Eukaryota; kingdom Viridiplantae; phylum Streptophyta; class Magnoliopsida; order Asparagales; family Asparagaceae; genus Asparagus; species Asparagus setaceus. Next base: position 78,307,801 of record CM022706.1, read on the forward strand.
CGGCAAGAGTGCTTGCCAACAACATTCAGCGAGGCGTGTAAAGCGCCTGCGCCCGGCCGACGATGCAGTACCTCGCCAACAACGAGCGTGTAGCGTAAGCGCCCGGCGAACGGCTGAGCTGCCTGCATGCTGATGGCGGTGTAAACTATCTGGCGCCCGGTAGCGGGCCGACTGCCTGCATGGCGAAGCGATCCTCCATCATTGACAAAGATGGGCTTTTCGCCCTTTCTTCCACTTCTCGGATGAAATATCAACCTTTAAGTGCGGAAATCCGATAACCGGTGTTGATCATCTTGGTCCACAACGGAAATAAAAGCAAGGTTCGATGAAGAAGCGCTTGGATTACCCGATTCGGAAGAGTCTTGAGCAAGCTAAAATATCTCGGGTCTCTAGAATTCCAATTGCATCTCGTTTGAGCATCCCACAAGGGTCCAGTCTGGCGAGAAAAGAAGAAATTGAGGCAAGTGACTTCGCCAAAATCGCGAGATAAGACCCTCGTGATTCATACAACAACCGGATAGCGAAATAGCGGCGGAAGTTGTCTCTCAAGTCAAGCGGCACGCGTCCCCAAAGAAGCGTGTCCTCCATTGGACAACGTTACACTTGGGGTGGAAGTGCAATTTGTAATAACCCACAACCATATCATCGGTAGGGGTAGTAACACCACGAAAGAGGCGATCGGCGAAATAGATTGTTCTTGCTCGTGTGCAAAATTGATTAAGGCGTGGTTATCGGGATGTGCTGTTTTGAGTCGAGCGCTCACCCACAAAGAGCCCGATTATTGACGGCTTTCCACTTCGATAGCGGAAAATCTGAAGCAGTCAAAGCGTCGAAGAAGAAAGAAATCGTCCATCAAATTGATGAGTTTCGAAGTGACCATTAATATGGTGAATAAAGGAAAAGGACCGGCGACGGATCACGGATCGATTTCACTCTGCTGAGGAAAAGTCGGCACCGAGTTTCCAGCAGATGTCGGTTACAATTGCGAGCTACCCAGCCGACTATAAAGGATGCATGAGGGAGAGTCATCGATGATGAAGCTTAGACATCAATTCTGCAATAGCTAGATGACACAATGTCAAGTGTTGGTCCCCATCGAGAAGCTTTACCATTACTCGATGTCACGGCTCAAATGTTACAAGAAGCCTTAGCTAAGCAAAGAGAAGAGCTTAAGGCGAAATGAAGCGAGAGATGGAGCTAGCCATGCAGCGATGATGAGGGTGCAAACCCAAGCGGTTGCACAACAACACAGGTCGATCAAGCGACTGAAACCGATCAACAAGGTGGAGTAACCCACCATAATGTTGAAAACGATGATTGGAGATTGATGAACACATTTATCGATCAACCTCCAAAGAAAGCTCCATTTGATGCTCAAGGTGGAAATGGTCCAATTCTTCCTATTAGGCGATCCAAAAAAGGGGAGGATGATGGCGAAAGGATGAAAGAGCTTGAAAATAAAATCAATGCTTTGATGTCCACACGAGGAGTCAAAGGGTGGTATCCGTGTCAGGTATCCTAGAGTCGGATTCAATCCCTTACGCCCAAATTCAATTTGATCAACTTCGCCATTTGGCGGGAGAGGGTCACCTTCACAACACTTGATTTACTTCAAATCACATTTGGGGATAATCTCGGAAGCGAGCCTCGATGGTTCGGTCATTCGATTCGGTACTCTTGGCGGTGCCGATTGGTATCGAAGACTCAAGGCGGGAGTATTAAGCTGCTGGGAGGACATGGAAAGTTCTTTTCTTAGCAACTTGGCGACACGAAGTCTCAATTGGAACTCTCTTAGGCAGCGAAAGGTGGGGAGACAATCGACACCTTGTTAGCGATTCATAATAAAGCTATGAATGCGAGGGGATCAATTTACGAAAAGTTCATATTGAAGACTTGTCACAACAATCTTTCTATAAATTCTTTGGAAGTCATGGGGTCGATCCCACCAACTACGTGGAAAGACCTAAAAATCGAGGAGAACAAGCAGAGCGTTTCTTGAGGAAGGAAGAAAGAAGCGAAAAGATGGGCGACCCTCGAGATAAATTTTCCTCTCGTAATAGAGGAAAGGCATCTGTGACATTTGTTGGTCAAATGTCGCTTAACAACGCCCGTAAAAGCTTCATCGAATTCCGGGACATACTCTTTCAAGGGCGAAGAAGTTCCAATCATCTTCAAACACCTCCTTGATAACAACAAAATCAAGTTGCCTCAATTACAAATCAAGGAGGCTAACAAAACCGGACCCTAAATCTTGCGTTACCACAGGAGGATCCTCCATCCTACAAAGGATTGCTTAGCTCTCAAGGCCATCATCAAGCCTTGGTTGAAGCCGTCTTGCGCGATAAAGTTGAATCAACTTTGTACTCAAGCGGGTATATAGTATAACTGCTCGTACTCCGGCGGTATCTGGTATAAGCTGCTCCCTTTGTACTCACAACGGTATCTGAGTATAAGCTGCTCCCTACGTACTCCGGCGGTATCAGTATAAAGCTGCTCCTCTGTACTAACAGTATACAGTATAAAGCTGCTCCCTTTCCTCAGATGAATATAAGAGGTTAAGCTGCTCTTCCTTCTTACTCACTCCAGGCGGTAATTTTGCGAGAAAGGGTGGGGTGGATAATCCATGAGCAGAGGTCCACTTCCACATTGAGCAATCAAACCTTCCTCAGTTAGGATTGTCTCAAAAATTCCTATCTGGTCAAACCTTCCTCTGATTAGGACACGGCCAAAATCCTCTCGATTCTTTCCATGAGCGAGAGGTCCATTTCAAGATTGGCGATCAAACCTTAAGCGGTTAGGATTGTATCAAATATCACTTTGGTCAAACCTTCTTCGATTAGGACCATGGTCAAAATCCCTCTTGATTCCTTCCATGAGCGAGAGGTCCATTTCGGGATTGGCGATCAAACCTTCGAACGATTAGGATTGTCTCAAAACTCCTATCGATCAAACCTTCCTCAGTTAGGATCATTTTTAATTTTCACTCCCACTTGGTCAAACCTTCCTCTGATTAGGATCATTTTTTTAATTTTCCTCCCTTGGTCAAACCTTCCTGATTAGGACGGTCAAAATCCCCTCTCGATTCCTTTTATGAATGAGAGGTCTACTCCGGTAACAGGGTTCGTTTTCGCCCCAAGAGAAAACACAACCGGGTTCGTTTTCGCCCCAAGAGAAAACAAAATTCCACAAGCCTCATTATTCAATATCGTAGCATAGATGTCATTACCTAATGACACCTAAACTATGCCTTCATGCATAGGGATATTATCTCTGTCCCTTATCGAGAGATAAGTGCGCATCTAACACATCTTTGTAGGGTAATCAATTCGTGATAATTGGCCAGAGCCTCATTATTCAATATCGTAGCATAAAGTCTAAGAAATTCACTCTTTTAGCACAGCGTAACATGTAGAGCGGACTCGGATAATCTACATGCTAGCCCAACTCAAGCGGTAGTTGGTAAAGGCTCATCAAATCCGTTGATGGTGAGGGTTTGCCAAAAATCCTATATCTATCATACAAGTAATAACTTGAGGCAGTGGGTTCACTCTTCTGCGGGGTCAAGCACTTTCTCCTAGTGATTTTAATGCACTTTGTAACTCATTGCTAATGCAAATGTGCCATTACATCGCCTCAGGAAGCTCAAGCATGCTCAGACGGTCTGGCGGTCCTTTTGGCGAGACACTTCAGTTGCCCGCTCACTTTCTTCAAGTGGGACAATTCGGATATTACATATAGAAGCTTTCTTGGAAATCGATATTGAGAGAAAACAGACGGCGCTTTTTCTCGAATGATTCTCAAGGCATTTCAATTATAACCCAAGTGGTGACTTTCAAGATGAAGATGATTAGTCAAAATCGACTTCAACATTTCAATCAATCAAATACAAATGCAGCACTATTGATCCCAAAGTATGATCAATATTAGCCGTAAGGATTCAAGCCGCAAAAGGGCCTCTTCTACAAAGTTCAGCGTTGAGCGAAGCAAAGCATCTTATCCAAAGTATTCGGACCCTCGACAAAATCTGAGAGAGTCGAAAACTTTGGAGGGTATCTGTAGGCATCAAAATTGTGAAGAACCTCAAATATGACTAAATCATGAGAAGATCGAAGAACAAGCGTCGTCGAAATCTCAAGAAGTCAACACATGGGGAGATTGTGTCTCGCTACGGTCGCGAGACACTTGTGTGTGCCTCGCCTGGCGAGACACCTTGATGTGTCTCGCTATTAGCGAGACACTTGTGTGTGCCTCGCCTGGCGAGACACCTTGATGTGTCGCTATTAGCGAGACACTTGTGTGTGCCTCGCCTGGCGAGACACCTTGATGTGTCTCGCTATAGGCGAGGCACTTGCACTAATGTCCTGCTGGCTGAACACCAGAATACTTAGAAAGGACTCTTGAAGGGTCTAAATCAATGCTGATGGGGCCCACTTGACTTCATCAATGCGGAGAGCGTTCGGACCGTTAATGGCGGTTACCGCGAAGATCGCCCACTAAGCGTAATTCTAGGGCATTTAATCGTGCCTAAAAGCGGAAAACCGTTACAGGCTGGGCGGCCTGCCTCGCCCGGTCGGCGAAGCGACCCATCTGCCTGCCGCCCGGCGGCGGCCGACTACCCTACGCCGATTGGCGAAGCGGCTTAGCGAGGCGGCTCGGTACGCAGCGCTATACAAATCTCCGGCATTTATGACACTTGTGGGCACGTTTCCCAAAGACTATAAATACCCTCCCTTCCACTTGAAGGGGGTGACCATCGAAAGGGAATCGAAATCAAGCTTAGGAGTTCAAGAACCACGATCCGCAGCGGAGATTCCTCGAGTTTAAGCCTTGACTTATTCTTGAGAGTAGATATCTTACCTTGCTAAGATATTTCTTTGAAGTTCTTGTTTCCTTTGAAGCACTAACTAAACCTCCCCGATTGACGATCATTTTCGGTGGTCCCGCGGACGTCCCGACAGGGCAAAGTCCCACAAAAACAGAGATCTACACTTGTAGCGTCTTTTGTTGAGTTTGTGAGAGAGTTATTTAATTTTCTTGGCGAGAACCAAAAGTGTAATTTTCTCAAGTTTTACAAAGAAATCAACTTTCGACCCAAACAGGCCTATCCTCCGCATTGAGATATAGCCCGAAACAGCGGGTATCATGAAGAGTCTTGGTACAACTTGACACAAGGGAAGGTCTATGTTTTGGAGGTCCTCGAGTCCCTCGGGCGGCATATGTCCCAAGAGAGCCGGGATAACTACTACGCATTTAGAAGAGTTGGGATACGAATCCTCCTCGAAGATGAATGCTCATGGTGATTGATGATAATCCACCCAATGAGAGGCGGACATTAGATGCGATTGTTGGCTTAGGATTACGACACCGACCTCGGAGAAAATTTCAAGGCTTTGATGTCAAATATGGCTACGGTCGATCTGCTATAATTGAGTGATGAAGATATACCAACATGGGAAGACCCATGGATCCATCAACTCGAAGCGGTTTGGGGATAAATACGAACAAAGAGAACCCCACTAAGGGCGAGGTAGTCTAGCTTAATGGGTGACAAAGAGCATCCTAAGCTCATAAACATCAAATACTCTTCCCTCGGAAGAAAAGGAAGAGTTGATTGCCTTAATCAAAGAATATATCGATGTATTAGCACGAGTTCGAGGACATGCAGGGACTTCGACCCTAATGTGGCGACACATCGCCTCAACATCATGATGGATGTCAAACCTATCAAGCAACGCAAAGCGGTTTAGATCCACAAATCTTCGCGAATGTCGTTAGGCGAAGTGAAGAAACTCATAGAATCGGGATTCATCGAAATTCAACATCGGTTGGGTGGCGAATATAGTCGGTCATGAAGAAGAATGGTTCGATTAGGATGCGTATGCGACTCTGAGACCTAGCGCCGCTTGCGAAGGATGATTTCCCTCGCCAATCACCGGCGTCATAGTTGACAATACATGTGGATTCGAGAGGATGTCCTTTATGGATGGCTTTGAGGTATAATCAAATCAAGATGCACCCGATGGCTAAACACAGTTGAATGCCCATCGGTATATTTTGCTACGGTCATGCCGTTCGGCTTAAGAACGCCGGCGACATACCGGCGCAATGGCGGAGATTTTCAAGATCATCTCGGGAAAAGCGATCGATGCTACGTTGGCGATTTGGTCATGGCAGTGACAAGAGATCACATCAAAGATCTTAGAGCGGTATTGAACTCATGCGGACTCATCAACTAAAGATGAACCACGCCAAATCCTTCCTTGGGATGTCGGTGGCAAGTTCACCGGCCGTCGTCACGACAAAGGAATCCACATCGATCGACAAAGTGAAGGCAATTCAAGAGTTGCAACCTCAGAAATGCAGAGAACTTCGGGGGTTACAAGAGGCGATGGCGTACATCCGGCGGTTCATATCGAACCTATCGAAGTGCCAACCGTTCTCTAAGTTGAACAAGAAGAGCGTGTCATTTATTTGGGGCGGCCTTTGTCGAAAGGCATTGAAGAGATCAAATCGTATCTCGCTAAACCTCCGTTCTTGTTGCACCGGGGAAAGCCATTCTGATTCACGTCAAGACAGCGGATCACTTTCGTTAAAGCGCTTTACTGCGCGGAGCGGCGGCAATGATCTAAAGCAGGCGATGTATTACAGGCGAACATTAGTCGGTCTTTGAGTCTTGATACCCAATGGTGAAGCGATGCCTTGCATTAGTGTTAGCGATTGAAAATGCGGCACTATTTAGTCGGACCGGCGATTTATGTTATCTCGCGTAAATCCGGTCGAATATTTATATTGTCGGCCTCAATGAGTTGGCGTTTGGCGAAATGGGCCTTGCTCTTGTCCCGATATGACTTGTATTTCAAACAGCAGTCGGTCAAAGGACAAGCGATTTGCGATCACTTGGTGCCCGCCCGACAACGGATCTGTTGAGCTATATGATGATCTTCGGATGAAGTCGAAGTCAACGTTATCGCACCAACGAATATGGCGTGCTTTGTGAGCTTCTCGAGCTACCAGCGTGGCAAGTGCCCGGATGTTCTAAGATTTCCGGTCGGGGTTGTCTTAGTTTCCCAGGGGAATCATGTCATGCCCGTGCTTATGCTCACGAACCTTGTTCAATAGCGTGGCGAATACAGCTACTTATCGGACTTAGCCGCCAATGAGCTGGGGTAGAGTATCTCGAAGCATCGGCGATTCAATTGATAGTCAAGCAGTCCGTGGTGACTATGAAGTTAGGAACCGATCGGTCCCCTATCATCGGATAGCCGTTGAAATAGCGGAACTCATTTGAAGAATTCTTCATCAGTATATCCAGCCTGAGCGCTCATGCGGATGCATTGGCGCGTTAGCGTGATCGGCACAACCAGGAGACCGAGCAACTAGTTACGGTCGGAACTCATCGACTTTTGTACCGACATATGATGGGGTACAAGAAGACAAAGGATAGTTACTAAGGAGGTACATGCAACGGACCAAGTTGGAGCCGAGATTGGCTTTCCTATCATCGATTCGTCTTACATGGTATTCGAGGAAGGCGTGAGGAGAAGAGTCAATCCGGCGAAGAGCTCCCGGGTTCTTTACGACCACGAGAGACCCGGATGTTATATGGAAGTGCGATGGTCTTTACTCGATGCCTTTCAAGCGAAGAGAGGTCCTTGGAAGCACACGAAGATGAATGTGGTGCACATCGGACTGGTCCCAAGCTCTGATGAATCGGGAGAATGGGCTACCGGCCAACAATGATTAGCGACGGTCGAGATGCGGCTCGGAAATGCCGCGGCGTGTCAAATTCCGCGAATTATATACATCGACCTCTGGCGGTTGCATCCCGGCCATATCACGGCCATTGAGACATGGGGAATGGGCGTTGTAGGTCCCATTTTCCTCCGTCGGTCAAAGCGTCGGTTTATTCTAGCGATCACCGACTACTTCTCCAAGTGAAGTGAAGCAATCGCTAAAGGAAGTAAAGCGAGTACCTTCGTCAAATTTATCAAACACCATGTCATCTATCGACATGGTGTCGAGCAGATCGTGCATGACAATGGTCCCCAATTCATCGGCAATTCCTTCATCGGTTTTAGAAATTCAAGATACAAGGCGTCTGCGTCAGCGACCTATAATCGGCGACAAGCGGATTAGGCGTTCAACAAGGCGATTATCAAGATCTTATCAAAACTTGTGAAGAACAACAAAGCGAGGCGGACGATAAGCTGGAGAAGCACTGGGCATATCGCTGTTGATACGCCGCGCCAGCGGGCGACCCGTACTCCACGGTTTCTGGTCGCGGCGATTCTCCGTTGGAAATCGAGATTCGTCGCCGCGCCGCCCTTTCAGCAGGGCGACCGAAGAACAACATCGAAGCGTCTGAAGAGCTTCGAGATGTTGGATGAAAAGCGCTGAAGCTCAACAATGCATTGAGTTCTACCACTAGGATGTGAGCTTTCAGAATCACGACAGCGGAGTTTCAAAGAAGGAGATTTGGTCCTCATGCTTTCGGCGACCGATAATCCTCACTTCAAAAAGAAAGGTAAATTGAACCTAAATGGGAGGTCCGTTTGTAATAGAAGCGGTTTACTCAATAGTGCATCACCTAATTACCCAAAATGGTGACCCGACAATTCTTGGATAAATGGGAAGTTCCTGAAGAAATACTACCCTTAGTATCTTCAGGATAACCCGTTTCGACGGGAAGTTCCTCGTGGAATGCTTCACCCACTTTCCTTGAGGATAACCCTAGATTTGTCCTCCATCATAATTTCCCCACCGATCAAATTCCTTGACGGTAGGTCAACAAATTTTCTGGTACATTACCAAAATCCCCTCTTGATTCATTCTATGAACAAGAGGTCCACTCAAAATCCCTTTCACGCCGGAGAAAGAATATAAAATTCTTCCTCTCCAAGCGTAAGATCCTTTTCATGATAAACGGAAGGGTTCTTTCCATCTTTCATCCTAGGTAAGCCCGGTGAAGGTATCTTGGGGATTTTCAGACAGGTTGTCCGTGAAGGTTGCGAGTCTTTTAGGTTCTCGGTGGAGATCCCACTTGTAGTTCCATCTCTCTAGGTAGCGCCGGTGAAGGTATCTTGAGAGATTTCGGAACCGGGTTGTCGGTGAAGGTCACTGAGTCTCCTGGGTCTCGGTGGAGATCCCTCTTAGTTCCATCTTTCATCTTAGGTAGCGCCGGTGAAGGTATCTTGTGGGATTTTCGGACCGGTTGTCCGGTGAAGGTCGCTGAGTCTTTTCGGTTCTCAAGTGGAATCCACTTTTAGTTCCATCTCTCTCTAGGTAGCCGGTGAAGGTATCTTGTAGGGACTTCGGACCGGTTGTCCGTGAAGGTCGCTGAGTCTTCGGTTCTCGGTGGAATCCACTCTTAGTTCCACCCTTTTCGGTAGCGCCGGTGAAGGTAGCGGAACTTTCATCAGGTAGCGCCGGTGAAGATGTCTGGCAGGATTTTCGAGACGGGTTGTCCTTAAGGGTCACACGAGTCTCCTCGGTTCTCGAGTGGAGATCCACTCTTAGTTCCATCTTTCATCCTAGGTGGCGCTTGGCCCGAAGGAAGGTATCTTGGCAAGGTTTTCAGTTGAAGCCGACAGAGTCTCCTCGGTTCTGGAGTGGAGATCCCACTCTTAGTTCCATCTTTCATCTTAGGTAGCACCGGTGAAGGTATCGTAGGGATTTTCAGGACCAGGTTGTCCGGTGAAGGTCACACAGGTCTCGGTTCGGTGGAGATCCACTCTTAGTTCCATCTTTCATCTTAGGTAGCGCCATTGAAGGTATCTTGGCAGGATTTTGAGACCGGGTTGTCCGTGAAGGTCACACGAGTCTTTTCAGTTCTCGAAGTGGAGATCCCACTCTTAGTTCCATCTTTCATCTTAGGTAGCGCCGGTGAAGGTATCTTGTAGGGATTTTCAGACCAGGTTGTCCGGTGAAGGTCACGAGTCTTTTAGGTTCTCAGTGAAAATCCACTTTTAGTTCCATCTTTCATCTTAGTTAGCGCCTGAAGGTATCGCGAGATTTTCAGACCGGGTTGTCCTTTGAAGGTCACTGAGTCTTCGGTTCGGAGTGGAGATCCCTCTTAGTTCCATCTTTCATCTTAGGTAGCGTCGGTGAATATCTTGGGATTTTCGACCAGGGTTGTCGGTGAAGGTCCACCAGATCCTCGGTTCGGTGGAGATCCCACTCTTAGTTCCATCTTTCATCTTAGGTAGCCGGTGAAGGTATCGTAGGGATTTTCGGACAGGTTGTCCGTGAAGGTCACGAGTCTTTCCGGTTCGAGGGAAAATCCCACTTTTAGTTCCATCTTTCATCTTAGGTAGCCCGTGAAGGTATCTTGGCCGAGATTTTCGGACCGATTTGTCCTTTGAAGGTCGAGTCTCTTGGTTCTCAGTGGAATCCACTCTTAGTTCAATCTTTCATCTTAGTGGCCGGTGAAGGTATCTTGCCAGATTTTCGGACCGGGTTGTCCTGGCGAAGGTCACGAGTCTTTTGATTCTCTGGCCGGGCCTGCGCTATTGGTTTCATCAGAAATAGAACATAAAGTTCCCGATCTCACCACTTTCCTCCGGTTCGGTCATTCTCCGGTCAAAGAAGACACAGATTCATCTTGGGGCATTTTATCGAAGCCTAAGAAGGGATAAAGCCAGCGCCTCCACAGCGTTGCGGTTTAGTCTTTCCCGATTGAAGAAGACACGAGTTGATTACGGGGTATTTTATCGAGAAGCTAAGAAGGATAAACCAGCGCCTCACCCAGTTAGGTTTAGTCTTTCTCCGATTGAAGAAGACACGAGTTGGATCAGGGCATTTTATCCGAAGCCTAAGAAGGGATAAAGTAGCGCCTCCTGCCCGTTCTTGGTTTAGTCTTTCTCAGATTGAAAGACACGAGTTAGATTACAGGGCATTTTATCCGAAGCCTAAGAAGGGATAAAGCGCCACCTCAGCGTTGCGGTTTAGTCTTTCCCGATTGAAGAAGACACGAGTTGATTAGGGTATTTTATCCGAAGCCTAAGAAGGGATAAACCAGCGCCTCACCGCAGCGTTGCGGTTTGTCTTTCTCGATTGAAGAAGACACAGTTAGATTACGGGGCATTTTATCCGAGAAGCCTAAGAAGGGATAAAGCCAGCCTCACACGTTGCGGTTTAGTCTTTCTCGATTGAAGAAGACACGAGTTAGATTGCAGGGCATTTTATCCGAAGCCTAAGAAGGATAAAGCCAGCCTCACAGCGTTGCGGTTTAGTCTTTCTCGATTGAAGAAGACACGAGTTAGATTGCAGGGCATTTTATCGAAGCCTAAGAAGGGAAAAAGCGCCTCTACAGCGTTGCGGTTTAGTCTTTCTCCGATTGAAGAACACGAGATTGGATTCGGGGCATTTTATCGAAGCCTAAGAAGGGATAAAGCCAGCGCCCTTGGCGTTGCGGTTTAGTCTTTCTCCGATTGAAGACACGAGTTAGATTCAGGGCATTTTATCCGAGAAGCCTAAGAGGGATAAAGCCAGCCTACCAGCGTTGTCGGGTAGTCTATTCCGTGATAAAGGCGAAGCCTAAGTATTCAACATCGTAGCATTAAGTCGAAGAGTTTCATTCTTTTAGCACAGCGTCGTGTGTAGAGCGGTTTAGAAAATCTACATACTAGCCCAACTCAAGCGGTAGTTGGTAAAGGCACATCAAACGTTGAAATTTGGGGTTGGCCAATAACCCTAAAGTCGGCCCCAACAGCGTTGCGGTTTAGTCTTTTAGATTGAAGACACGGAGTTTGATTCGGGGTATTTTATCCGAAGCCTAAGAAGGGATGAGTCGTGTATCCGCAGCGTTGCAGGGTGGTCTCTTGCGGTAAAAGCAGAGTCTATGTATTCAATATCATAGCAACAAGTCTAGAAGAGTTTCATTCTTCTAGCACAGCGTCCGCGTCTTGAGCGGATCGGATAATCATACCTAGCCCAACTCAAGCGGTGGTTGGTAAAGGCTAATCAAACCGTTGATGGTGAGGGTTTGCCAAAAATCCTATAAGTATTATGGTTAATTATTTACGGCGAAGTAAAAGAATCATAATAAACAATGAAAGGAATAATCTTATTCATTTGAAGATAGAAGAGAGCTACAATTTGTTTAAACATCAAGTCTATGACAAAGGATTTGTTGTTGGTGAGACACTTCACCATTGTAAGCTGGGTGGAGTTCTTCACGCAACTTCGCCACGAAGGACTCCTCATCGGTGTTCGATGTCTTCGTGGTTGCCTCCTCGAGCTCGGCCGGTTTACGCCCGACGGTCGAGTTCCCTAGGCGCAGCGGTGAAGGCTTCTTCCTTGTTGGCCTTGGCCGCTCAAGCTACTCATCTTATCTTCCTCGGCATGGAGCTCTCCCGGCGGTATTATCCTCTCCTTTTCGCCACAATATCGATGCGGATGTGGCTTAGGGAATATGTCGGCAACAACAGCTCCGAGCTGATGGTAGATCTCTCGCATCACGGACTTGAGCCCGTAAAACACGAGCATCGGCGCCATGCCTCTAAGCGAGTCGGTATGAGCGGCTACATATGAGGAAGCCCGGCTGCCGCGCTCTTGCGATCTCGAAGCTTTCCCTCGGATGGGCGAGGTCATCAACAGCTGAGCCAGCTTCGGGATAACCCATATCGTATCAAGGCCATCCGGGGATCAGCGGTGCTGAGGCTGATGAAGAAAGCCGCCATGAAGGACCTTTTCGATCACCATGTTCACGAGAGAAAGAATGGCGTACTTCAAATAGATAATAAGATGGGATGGATCTTCATCCGGCATCAGCGCTCGCCAGGTCATGGAGTGAGATGTAGGCTCTACGGGAGAAAAGAGAACCTTAGAATCTTCATCCAAAAACTAATGGATGCATATTGATTGGAGACTCTTACCCGTCTCCTTGGTGTAGTCTGGAGATTGGTGAGTCTACCGGTATCTATGAGATACTATCAACCTTGTTGAGCCCTCGGTGTGCTCGTCTATCTCAACGATCATTTGTGGTAGGCGATTCAGCGGCGGAAAGAGGAGTGCACTGCCACTACACAAAGAAATGTCTGACCTCTTTTAATTATAGTGATATTAGCCAAATGGCTGGTCCTATAATTAATCGAAGAAAATTCATACCTTCGGGGATGGTAGCTTGGTAAAATTTCACCAAGAGTATCACCACCACGTAGCGGGTCATCCATGGAAGTGTTGCCATATAAACCGGCTTCCACGAAATCTTCCATGGAGAAGTCGAAAAGAAGGCATTAGGAAGCGAATGCAATTAAGGCGAACAATAGGTAAAGTTACTTACCTCTGCGGTGGGGTTAGCTTGCTAGTCTCGGTATGTGCATTTGTCTCCACAAATTTCTCTAAAAGAACAAAAGCGAAGAGGCAATTAGTGGGGTCACGAATTCCAGTGGTTCAATTCTCGCATTAAGCCATCGGAGGAGGAATTATCGATGTTAGATGTACACAGGTTCACGAATCGGGTCCTACATGACCTCCTCGCCATAGCTCCATACATTTGTTGAGTAAAACTTGGCTCGGCATGGCGGAGCTGGGCTGTGAGAATTGTGGTGAGGAAAATCAAAGCAGAATCATAATCTCTAAAACCCACATGCAAGCGAAATGTTAGTCTCAAAAGCTAAAATTTCGGGTTACATCCGTGAATTATTACCTCCGTCATGGTTGGATCATTCTTGGTCAAGTCTATATCAAGGGACCGAGGATTCCGCAGATTCTTATGGGCTAACCTCTTTTCGTTTAACCCCTTGAGAGGGTTGAAATTCATCTTCTCCAACAGATTCTTTGAAAATTCAGTTGGATGAGAAATCAATGGAAAGGATGAAAGCGAGAAAAAAAAAGGAGAGTACAGGGTTCTTCTCATAAGCTGCTGATCTTATTGGTCTTCTCCTAAAGTCATGACATCGAGTTGTGGAACTCCTCCTGGTCTCGTTTGGCGGATGAGATTGGCGGCACTTCCTCTGAGCGAGCAGTCTCGGGGGTGCACAGTGTCGGCTATAGCGATGCTGACCACTAGATGCGAGATAGCCCTCGGGAGGGGGCTCGTTAGCTACTAATAGCCAACTACAATGGAGGAACATCGATTCGGTGGCGGTCGAGCTTCGGAAGCTGAATCTAGCCCGGTACATCCCATGGCTCCACAACCATGCTCGAAGGCCATCCACAAGTCCACCACGAGTGGAGCCGTCGGTTCGGGTTCCCAACATAAAGTTGGTGCGTAACCGACTGGCGAGAGCAAGCAACGAGGAAAATAAGGCTCAATGAAGCATTCTTCCTTTACTGGGAAAGTGAGATACCACGGCACGATGTTCACTAGCCAATTAAAAGCGACCAATGTCAAGTGAAGTCTGCTGTGTCTTGGCACCTCCTCGTCGACCAAGGACTCACCATATTGACCCGAGAATCGAGGAAAACATGGAAAAGATCCACCCTTTATGAATGCATGTTTCTTGATCTCTGTAAAGCCGCCCTTCCATGCAATCCTCTACCAACCGCAAGAAAGGAGTAGGCGAATCGGTGGAACCGGTGCCCATCATGTCGAGCGATGAAAGGACCGGCCAGCCATCAAATAGGTATATGGGAGCTCTACTCGGACGGAAGGAATGCGTGATGATGGCTCGTCTTTTCTGATGCGCTTCGGACTATATGTCGCAATCCACGATGAATATTGGCCACCATTACGGAAGGAGAGAGTTCCTTCGTGGGCAAGGCTGAGCTGGGTAAGGACCTCAAAGGTAAAGCATCATCAGATTGATATGGAGCCACACATTTCTTTAGCGGTTGCAAGATAGCCAGGCTAAAAGAGTTGTCGGTTGGATAGGCTACCGCATGCCACGAAAGGTTGCAAACTTGGTCCACAGGGAAAACCATCTTCAGCGTGGCTGGCGTATAAGAGTTAGCCTCGGACCTCTCGATCAGTTCATTAATCTTGAAAGAGTGGCGGTGGCAGTTCACATATTTCCTCGGTTGTCCTCCAAATCTTTGGAACAAGTAATGGCAAATTGCTTGAGACTCACTTGCGATTTCTTTTTGGCGCAAAGGTTGATTGGGCGAGCTATATGATAATGACAAGTGAGATCCCACAAAATCTTGTGGCGATGGGTGTGTGTTTCTTGACCGACTTCGGTTCGATTGGAAGGAAATACTCGATCTGACATCTTCCCCATGGGTAGATGGAATTGGTACATCTCATGTAGGGCCCATTGCTTCAGCGTGTTTCATGAAAAATGTATTTGAATCAGTTGTAGAGCTCAAATAAAGGCGAAGAAATGGTTGGCTGATTGGAAGGCCATACATGGTGTACGAATCTGAATCTGAGGCCTGGCGAAGTTCTCCATCCCACCGATTGAGGGCGTAATGGTCGGCGACCCACAATGTTTACGATGAGTGAACCCGGCCGTAAAATCTATGACTAGATGATGGCATCTCGCTAGCGTGGCGAGGCGATTCTTCAAGTCGGCGAACAAAGAAGAGCTCATCAGGCGGTGTGTCTAGCCCACAACCCGGTGAAGGCGATGGCGATTCTATTGGAACCGGGCGGTTTTTGGGTAATAAATCCGCAATGAATATGATCATGCTCCTCGGTCGAGGCGCCATGACATACGGCGTGCGCGGCGTGGTGTCTGAAATCGGTCAATGAGAGCGGCGAGGTATCGAGGAATATACAAAGGACCTCCGTCGTCTTGCAACCAGCTTCGCTCGACAAAAGAATCGGATCCTTAAGCGAGTCGCCGAACGGATAATCTATTTTTGCAAAGGTTGATGGAGCTGGTGTCTTTATATGGCGCGCATCTGTGACCAATCGTCGAGAATCGCGGGAACTCCCCTCAACTGTCAGATAAGCCTCGGTCGTTCTGCGGGTGCAAATCGGTGAGATAAAAATGCGGGATCATCACACTTGGAATAATAGTCACTATGCCGTCCATCAACGCGTAAGTCGGAAAAGCTCGAGGAATAATCAACGAAATCGAGAAAATATTGAGTTAGTAAAAGGCGTTGAATTCATCTTACATAGATTGAGTCACGACCTTATAGCGGGTATGGCGATTTCATCCGTATCGAATACGGGAAGCGATAAACATAGTCAGCGTAAACAAAGCGCAATATATCCCGTTCTGAGAGCAAAGTGCGGTATGAAATCGCTCCCGTTAAAGATATCGAGACGGGTGATCTTTGAAGCGTCAATCCCCACGAAGGAGAATCTCAGCTCTTCCCAATCGCCTCACAAAGGAGAACGAAGCGGGGTCGTAGCGAGTGTACATGTGAGAGGATGACAAAATGCGGCGTCGATCCCCACAAAGGAGGATTTGGCTCTTCTGTCGCCTCACAAAGGAAGACGGGGATACAACATGTATATACATGAGAATATGATAATGCTGGCGCACCACCGAAAGAAGGAGGCGTGCGTTCACGTGGCGTGCGAGTTGATCGACTCCTCGGAACATGAGATCTTCCCGACGACATCGGAAGCTGCAGAAACATGATGAAAAGTCAAATATGCAGTTGAAAATCGATAAAAAAAGGCATCAAAGAAGACCCATCGCGGCTCGTCGGTCACAATCGGTGCAACGTCGATCGGGTTCAGCGGCCAGTGCAACTTCGAGCCGGCCAAGCGCCCGGTAGGCAACCAGCAGCCGTGAATGGCGCCGAGCGGATGCCGCTGCCGCCGCCCACCACCCTCGCGGCCACCCTTAGCCGTAACGCCGCCGCCAGCCGCCACCGCCTGTCGCCGCCGCGCCCGTGTCCGCCCGCCGCCACCTATTCATAGCCCACGACGGGTTCTTCTCCGCCATGCATGCATGCAACAAAAAGAAAGAAAGAAGAGGAAGAAATTTTTACAAACCCTAGCTTTGTGCTCATACCTCGTAAGTTGAGAGGCGAGATGGCAAAGGCGGGAAGGAAACACAAAGAAGGAGAGGGCGGCCTAGGTCAGGAAAGGGAGGAAACTATGGGTATTTATAACAACCCATATGAACCCAATCCTTGAATAAGAGAGTCCTATTTGGCGATGGGTAGGAATTCTAATTGGAGCCCAATTGGATATCTAAAAGAGTCCAAATCAACCCAATAACCTATCCATCCTCTTTTCCTAAATATTTGGAAAGATTTTGGAGATGTTACATGGCTCAATTCTCCAAATATCCTCCATGTGGTCTAATCATTACTCAATCGAGGATTACGGTATAAACTATTTCCTAATTTGTGAGAAGTTCAGGAAGAATATTTCCATAAAAATATTCTTAGGGATAACTTCGATCGTCTTGGATGTCGGCGCCAATCAGCGCGTCGCTAATCCTACTCAACTAGGATTACGGTATAAACTGTTCCCCAATTTGTAGAAGTTCGGAAGAATGTTTTCAAAAGATATTCTTAGGGATAACTTCGATCGTCGGATTACATCGGCGTCGATCAGCGCGTTGCCCAATCCTACTCAACTAGGATTCGGTATAAAGCTGTTCCCCAATTTGTGAGAAGTTCAGGAAGAATTTTTCAAAAGATATTCTTAGGGATAACTTCGATCGTCGCGGATTACATCGGCGTCGATCAGCAGCGTTGCCCAATCCTACTCAACTAGGATTACGAATATAAACTGTTTCCAAATTTTCAGCGAGGAGTTCTGGAGAATAAACCTATATTCTTAAGGATAACTTCGATAACCCTTGATGTCCTCCTACCATAATATCCAAAGAGGAACAACGTGGAGGTGTAAGTCGTGTTGACACGGGCAGCGTGTCTAGTCGGAGGAACTTCTCCCACTATGAATAATCATATCCCAACAAAGGCCAAAGCGTGCATTCGCCGACGAGAAGGCCAACTACGATGGTTGAGCCAAATGGTCTCTTGTTTTGATAAGGAATCCTTGGAGGATATCTCCATGAAAAGATTAGTCCTCGGCGTGGTTAAACCAACAACACCGCGTGATGATGGAAGAAATAGCCGACTTAGGGTTATGAAATTCCATGTCGACACAACCAGCGTAAGCCAACAAGGGATTCGCCGACATACGGATAAGTCAAAAGTCGATGGTTAGTCAAACAACAACCAACCGACGCGAGTTACAAACAAAACTCACCCACGGCTTGAATCAAGACAAGCGGTCGGAGACAATAAATGCAGCACGTGATCTTATCGAGAAATCCTACAAAGAAGCTGGATGATCGAAAGAATCGAAGACTTGAAGCTATCTTTGGGACCCCGGCTGAAGGCGGGAACCATCATGTCAAAGCATCGGACTTCGTCAGAATCAGGCCCGAGGCGGCTTTGGAGAATAAGCGTTGAAAAATACTTACAAGATCCCGAAACCAACTTCGTGAGTCGCGGCAACCCATCGAATAATCTGGGGCGTCGAATCGTTAAAGCGAACCCGCGGCAAACCACGGCGTCACAAGCACGGTTTAAACCGGACTTGAGCGAGCGATCAGTTCAGGACCGTTGAAGCGGAGCGAACCAAGAGTTAGTCCGGAACCAAATAAGCGGAACCTAAGTCGGAGAGGCCAAAAGTCGAGAATAAGCCGGGACTAAGCGGCCGAGAAAACAGCGGGGGCTCGCAAAGCGGGCGCACCTCGGCCAACTTGCCCGAACCTCGTCTTTTGGCGAACCTGCCCCGGCGAACCCCATGCTGGCGAACTCTGCTCTGGTGAACCTCGCGGTTTGGCGATCGACCACGAACCTACGCCTTACGGCGGCGTCGTCTTTGGCGGACCGCATTTGGCCTCGTGTTCGCTTGCGAAGCCTCGGTTCATTCGGCGAACATCGCCGTTTGGCGGTTCGTGTTTGCCAGCGGCCTCCGGTTCCTTGGCAAAGCCCGGTTCATTCGGCGAACCTCATGTTCGTTTGGCGAACCTCGTCATTTGGCGAGCCCCATGTTCATTTGGCGAACCTCGTCATTTGGCGAGCCTCATGTTCACTTGGCAAAGCCTCAGTTCATTTCGGCGAACCTCGCGGTTTGGCAAACCTCGCCGTTTGGCGAGCCTCGTGTTCGTTTGGCGAACCTCGTCATTTGGCGAACCTCGGTTTCGCGAACCTCGGCCAGCTTAGCGAGGCACCTCCACTTTGGCGGGGGCACCTCGACCTATTGGCCAGGGCACCTCGGCCACTTTGGTAGGGCACCTCGACCCTAGTTAGCAGAGGCACCTGAAACCACTGGTGAGGCACCCGGCAGCATGGACGACCTGAGACCCCGACTTGTATAAATAGGAAGTGCGCTTGTTGGGGTTGGCTCGGGCTTCCAGGAGGACTGATGGTGATTTTTGGGTGACTTAGGAGGCCCGGAGCTTGATTTTGTTTGGAATCTCGAAGGCTTCCGGCCGAACTTTGGAGAGCTTGGGCTTGGGCTTTGGGAGAGCTTGGACTTTGGGGATCTTTTGCGAGTTTGAGCCGGCGACCGAACCCGATCAACGTCGGATCTACAAGCACAAGGTAGCGAATTGAATTGAACTCTGGATACCCTCTAGATTAAGCGTCTTAATCTCGGGGATAGCCTGTGATTTCTCTAGTAGATCTCACCGCTCCGTGATCCTCTCCTTAGTGAGTGTGATCGAAGGCGATCCTCTCCTTAATTGAGTGAGATCCCCTCGGTAACCGTTTCCTTGTGAAGCGAGCCCCTTCCGTCTGTAGTTCGGGCTCTACGGATCGAATTCGTGGTTGTCCACGGACACAAAAGTCCCGACACGGGCAAAGAACCCATAGCGAGGATCGATATAATAGAGATCCTGTGTGTTTGTTCATACGGAAAAAGTTGTAATCTTTTTGATTTTCATTGTAAGCCTTAAAATAAAGGCGATATTTTTCTTTGAATTTGTTTGGCGTGAAGTTTGTAGCAGTTCAAATCAATGACAATCAAACCGACTTTTACTGAGAACACCCTAGGCGGGGCTTTGCCAAGCGACTCCACCTTGACTTGTGGGATGTGACCACTAATAGGTGAGGCGCCATGCCCTCTAACTGCGAGAGCGCAACGCTATAGGGTAATGAGATCCATGTCTCATCATTACCCATGGCGTGGAAAGTGGGTGGGCAGCTTCCCCAAATAAGCGACCCCAGCCTTTGTTGGTGGCGAATGAAGCGAGCACCTGAGTTAAGCGAGAAGAGCTGGCGGGCCTCTTGCGGGCGTGCTTTCGATTCGTGGCGGGGTGTGGCGGGCCCCTTTAGCGTTCGTGCTTGATTCGCAGGCAAGCTAAGCGTGCAGGCGTGGTTGAACTTGTATAGGCGAGTCCCCCTAACGGGCGGGCTTTGCCAAGCCAGCGACCACCCCCCTTGACTTGTGGGATGTGACCACTAATAGGCGAGGCGCCATGCCCTCTAGGCTGCGAGGCATAGCGACCGCTATAGGGTAATGAGCCATGTCTCATCATTACCCATGGCGATGAAGTGGGTGGGCCAGCTTCCCAGTAGCGACCCACTGGCACTATTGAGGCGGTGACGGGCAAGCTTCGAGAGTTGTCGAGCTCGCCCGACGAGGCGGGAGCCAAGGCGGAGTCCCCTCAACATGTGGTGGTGTCGTCGATGCGAGCCCCTTGCAGGCGTGCTTGGTACGCAGGCGAGGCTCACCGGTGAGTGAGGTTGGACTCATGTGGGCGAGTTTGTTAGACAGGCGGTATGAGTTTTGGGCGAGCTCGCCCAATAGTATCTTGAGCTTCGTCTGGCGAGTTCATCCCTTTGGCTGGCCGGGGTTGGCAATTTTCCCGCCTACAAGACCCCTTCAAAGTTTTGGACCTAAATCAATTTGGATATAGTGCGGAACACTGAATAAACGTGCGGCAGGTGCATCTATCCCTCTTCGCATGGCTTGAGCTCTTCGGGCCGCCTCGGCGAGTTTGGGCGAACTCGTGCTTCGGGCGAGCTCTACTACTCGATAGGTGAGATAAGCCACGTGTCTGTTTGTTAGCTAAAGCGGTGCGCGTGTGTCAGATTGCATTGAATGTGATCGACTGGCGATCGCCGTCTTCATGCCCTCGATCACGGCGTTGATTTAGCGACTCTGTTCGCCCGTTGCTCCGGGCGAGATGCGTGCTGAACCGCCAAATCTTGGCCATTCATGCGGAATGCTAACCGTCCCACCTCATTCATGGCCGTTCGATTTGAACTGTCGAATCGGATCGTTGTGAACGATCTGATCGAGTGAGCTGTCGAATCTCAGCCGTTGAGATTGCTCTATAAGAGTTGATCTCCTCCTTCGTCGAGAGGCTATTGCACTCACCTCTCTCCGCTCGAGCTTCGTAAAGAAAACCAGAGCTCTTGCCCTCATATCCGCCATGGCCTTCAAGAAGACCGTGTCAAGAGGAAGGAGGACGCTCCCTCTTCCCCGTGATGCGACAAGCTGCGCCGCATTTGTTGCGGCCCAAACTCCGATGCGGTAAGTTTTGGAGATGAGAAGAACGTTCTTACGTTCATGCAGAGTGACCGTCCACTCGGTGAAGTCTCGATTCTCGGGCGAGTTCGCCTACTCGGTAGTCTCTTTCGAGGCGGCCGGCTTGTCGGTGATTCATCTCGCTGGCGATCTTTGCGTTAAGCGAGATTTATTGGCTCACTGTGCAGGCTTATGCGCTGATGGCGACACCTTTCCTTTTACGGTCGGCGTTACTAATACTCTTCGTATTTATATTTCGAGAGGAGGTTCTTCTTAGTAGGCCTGCCATATCGAGATCTTGGGGAAGAAGCCTTTAGCGGTGGAGGAAGCGGTCCGTTTTGGCTAGCCAAGAGAGGCTCTCCGGGCTAGGCCTTGATTAGAACCTATCGTGCTTTACGATGGCGAGGGGAAGAGCGGTGAACCTACACGCACAGTGCGTACACCCCACCACCCGGTGTAAGCACGGCTACGATCCGGCCAACATTGGCGGATGGTGTGAATGAAGCCTTTGTTGACCATGATGGGCCTCCCGGATTCAACCTCTGCGCGCCCAATTGTTAGGGCGGTGTATGCGATCCGACCCAATGCGTGAGAGGTGTCCTCCAGTTGGAGAATGCTTTAAAGCAGTGGTCCTTGCCATCGGTATCGGATGGGGAACCCTCGCGCCTTCCACCCCCTTGGTAGGCTGCTTAGGGAGGGTTCGGCGTGTTGGCGGTGATCACGCTAGCCACATATTTGTGGCGGAAGCTTCGGTGGGAGGCTTTGTGTTTGGAAGGCGGTCTTCGATGACCGTGCAATGATATCGGCGCCTCATAGGGAAGCTTCGAGTGAGAATAATGCGAGAAGCAGGCTGAGCAAAAGCATGGGCCGAGGAAAGGGTGTCGCGGATTTTTAGCGTAGCGATTCTTGATTTGTGAGCGAGGGCATACCCCTCGGAGGACCTTCGTCGTGAGAGCGTCGGCGTCCATCACGCTTTTACAGAGGCGTTGCAAGTCCTCCACACCTTGCATCGCGAGGAGGAGGCTTCATGCTGCACTCTCAGAGGCTTGAGGGCGGGAGGCTGAGGTTGAGGCGGTCGAGGCGAAGGAGTTAGGCGAGCTCAAGGCTAAACTAGCCTCATTCCACGGTGCTAGGCTACGTAGACTAGGCACGGAGCTCTTCCTTGATTTTGGGACATTTTTGCTTCTTTGAATCTTGTTGTCATAACCGTTCAAATGTATTGTCTCAAAATCACTTGATGAATCTGGTTTGTGTTTGTTTATCTCTTCAATGTCTCGGCCCTTGATCAGGTGATGGTGAGTTTCATGAAGGTTTGATGAAATGGGCCAACTTCACCGTCAGTGAGCTCGACCTTTAGGCGAGCTCCGCCTTGATCTGGCTGAGAGTGCATGTCGTGAGCCCAAACCATGGGCCGAGCGACCTTAGCGCTCGAGCGGTTGGTAGCTGACTTGGATTCGAGGAGGCTTGGTTGCGCCTCGATTAGTGCCTCCCTGCAGAGGCTTTGGCGGTTTTGAGGCTAGGGTGTAGCCTCTTTGTTGAGTCCCATCACCAACTTGGGAGGGGCTATAAATGGTGGGTCATTTTACCCACATTTTGCAACCTCTTCATCTTCTTCTTTTCCCCGGCAAACCCATGGCCGCGTGCGTTGCGGGCGGCGTTCCTCAGCGAAGTGCGAGATCCGCGAGACTTCGTCGAGTTAGCCCAAACTCAAGGTCACCCAGCGGAGGAGCTCATGCCGTCGTAGTAGAGCTACTATTGGCCCGAGAGAAATGCTTGAGGGCATCGTCATCGATCAATCGATGGCGGCGAGGCTGGACGTGATAGGGATGCGTGGAGCCTCGAATGCCGTGCTCTTACGAACGTTCGCGGTTTGAAGTGGAGCTTGAAGAAGGACCCACAGGTTTCTGGCGAAGATTACGGCGGCGACTAGGTGTTATGTAAGTGAACCTGGGTGGCCGCGTGCCCGTTAGGTTTTTGACGTTGTTTTAGGTTTCGAAATGTTTCTGTCATGACTTCTGTTTGCAAGTGTCGTCATAACTTTGTTCGAATGTATTGTCTCTAGCCCTTAATGAATGTGATCAAGTTTCGTGTTGCGTCTCGTGGGGCTTATATAGAAGTCTGTAGGGCTTCCTTCGAGGAGCTCCGATCATTTGGTAGGTGAACCCAATCTCGGGCCAGCTCAAACCGTTCGACAGGCGAGCCCAACTCTTGGGCTAGTTCAAACTATTTGGCGGGCAAACTCAATCTTGGGCGAGCTCAATCCACTTGGTGGGCGAGCTTCATCTCGGGCGAGCTCAATCCACGTGGTGGGCGAGCTCCATCTCGGGCGAACTCAATCCACTTGGCGGACGAGCTCCATCTCGGGCGAGCTCAATCCACGTGGTGGGCGAGCTCCATCTCGGGCGAGCTCAATCCACTTGGTGGGCGAGCTCCATCTCGGGCGAGCTCACGCTATTTGGCAGGCGAACTCGTGTTTTGGAATGATAGGCCACGTGTCTTTTCCCAGATGGGGCAACACGGGCATGTCAGACTGCATTAAATGTGATCTGACGTGGGCTCCTCATCTTCACGCGTTCAATTTGAGCCTTGAGTTTGGCGCCTTTGATCGATCCGTTGTTGGCGGAGATCGTCTTAGAAATCGTTAATGTCGATGAATCCCGGCCGTCGAGATTTATCTAAAGCCGTAATCTCGGCGTAGAGACTTCGCCTATATAAGCTCGTCTCCTCGGTTAGGAAGTCACCGTGCTTTCAAAATCTTCCGCCCAAGTTTTGAAGAAAACCAAGATTCGATTGAGCGTAATGGCTCCCAAGTCGAAGAAGACGCATCAAGGGAAGGGCTCGCTTCTTCTTCGCACGCCATCAGCAGCTTCTTTCTTGCTGCTTCCGTCGGTAAGTTTAGAGGACTGGGGATGGACAGATTCCTGTTCATCTCTCGGCCCGGTCCGTCATTGGCGAGGAGTCGGTCATCTTGGCGAGCTTCGCTCGACAAGCGGACTTTGCAACGGCGGTTCGGTTGTCCCGTGAGGTTTGTCATGATAGTGTCTTGCTTTCAGGCGAGGCTTTTGCCTTTTTGGCGGGCGAGCTCGATTGCTTCGCCTGTGGAGGGGCTCGCCTGTTCTAAAGAGACTACGCATTAAGTCGAGGTCTTTTAACATGCTTTCATTTAGTCTTGCGGTGCCTTTTACGGCGAAGTCCTCAGAAAATGCGGCCATTGGCGTTGCGGTAGTCACGGGTTTCGGCTCCTCGGGTTTCCTTTTCTCGATCCGGTGCAGTCTTTCATACTAACCAAAGTATGGAGTTGCGGCGTGGCCGAAAGGACATTATCGGCCTTCGTGGCGATCAGCGTCTGGCGATCTTTGGCGATCGGCGTTACAAGATGGTGAAACGACTTCATGTTTGGTGATGCCATAGTTGACCCTCGGTCATGCTTAGGCGAGCAAAAGGCGCATGAAGTAGGCGGGGCCGATACTTTCTTCCCAACATCGCGGGGATTTTCGCGGGTGGAGCTCGCTCACTCTGTTCCCGGAAAGATGAGCCGGGACTTAACTTCCGGCTCGGGATGGGGTCACTGTGGAACCTTCCGCGTTTCCAAAGGCTGGATATGGGGTTGGCGGCTCCATCGGCGTGACCGCTCTTCACCCGACCTTCTACAAAATGAATTCCCCATGGTAAGCAGGCGATGGCGGAGACTTTCGTCACCGCTTCTTCAAGGAGGGAGGGCGGAGTTCCCTCACGAAGGATTTCAGCGCCGAGTTGGGTTCACTCGTCGGCCAACCGATCCTTGGTGGCATAAATTACAGGTTGTCTGGTAGAGAACTACGATCTTGGGGATCCAGAACTATTGGGGCCATCGAGCCATTCGGCATGGCATTAAGATCCAGCGCCTCGGTTTGAGGCGTCTTTGAGCTCTACTATCGGATAAGCGGTACCTTCTCATTGCTTTCGATGGTGTCATACAATTAACTCCGGTGTCTTTTTTTCTTTTAGATGCGGCCGGTGCGTATTCGAGTCTCCTCGGGGAGATGAAGAGGGCATGCCGGGATCCGCGACCGGCCCCATCCTCAGGGGAGGAGGTTAGAAGAGAGGTGCTAACGTTGCTTGAGGAGGAGTCGACTCAAGATGAAGTGCTTCCCTCCGAAGATGGGGCGTTGGCTCAGGGTGAGATGCCTTACCCACGTGAGGCGTCCGTTGGTGAAGGGGAATCTGCTCATGTAGAGGAGGCCCTGAGTCAGGGAGGAGTGCCAACCCACACGGTTGTTGCGGCAAGTACCCCAGTCCTAGCTCCGCCTACAAAGGATATTCTTCTTTCCCCAGCATGTCTCAAAGGCTTCGTGGAGACTACGATTAGGACTTTCGAGACCCTCCTTAAGTGATAGCGTCCAAGCGATTTAGATGGAGGTGCTCTTTGGTGAGCTCAAACCCATCTTTGGAATGTACTGGACAACTTAAGTACCCGATGAAGCGGATGCGGCAGCCATTTCAGCGGCGTTTGGCATCGGCGGAAGAAGACGAAGAATTGATTTCTCTTCGCTCTAAGAATCTCTTGGACTGGCCTCGAGCAGCGATCACCTAGAGGAAGCGAAAGGCGGTTTGACAGACTATGGCAAAGGAAAGCGAACCATGGAAGTGGAAGAATTTGCGGATGATAAAAAAGATGGAAGAGGAGCCTGAGAAAGTGCGCTTTCTTGGCGGAACCGGCCAAATCCATATCGAAGCGAAGAGACCATTGCAGGTTGCGAGGCCTTCTTAGCGATCAAAGAACCGTTCGTGAAGCGAGGAAGAAGCTGGAGGAGCTTGGGTCAACAATTGGTTATTGCGATTCGAGGAGAAACGGGGCCTTAGAAGGCGGAGTGAACTTCACAATCTTGTCTGCTCACCGAAGGGACATCCCCAAAGGTATCACCACCACGGAGGAGGACAAGAGGCGATTCGGGATCTTGAGTTGACTTAAAATTGACTTCCACTTTGGCGTACCTCCCTCTTTTGTAATCGTCCCCTTTCCTTTATTATGAATGAGAAGCGGACTCCTTTTCTTTCGTCATTCGATTGTTTAGTCTCGGATGACTTTACCGTGGTCCTTATCCTCACAGTGAGCTCCTAGGATTTTAGCAAACCCTCGGCTATTAGCAGTTTGATTTGCCTTTCTAGATCACCGTTTGAATCGGGCTAGCCATACTATTCCCCTCGGTATGATGAGTTGTCAGAAGTTTCTTTTAGACTCGCGCTAAAATTTCTTCTCTACCCTTAACGCATGGCGTCGGGTTAAGATAACCACAAGCGCTAGGTGGTAATTAGGTTAGGCGTGTTGTCGATCCTCGGCCGGGGTCCTGAGGTCACTTGGGGGTGGTGGAATGTCGAAGGGCACATTGGTTGTGGGCCGTCATCGGCGAACAACACCTTAAGCGGTGTTAGGATAATCAAATCGTTAGGGGCGTATGAGTGTGACGATTGATTGATATAGTAGCTCATCGCATGGTAGGCTACTATCCATCGATCATTCTAACAAAATTAGAATGTCGCGGGGAAAGGATCAGGCCTTTCGGTGGCGTGTGAGTGTGATGGCCGATCTAACTATCAGGGTGATAGTTAACATGATAGTTTTGTAGACCCACCATCCATTGGCGAGTTGGAGAATTTGTCGAGAGGTTTTACGTTAACATGACGGGAGTTAGTTGCGATCGGGGCAACTTTGAGGACCCACCATCCTATTGACGAGGATTGGAGGGGGAAATTTTGGGAGGAGCAGTTTATACTCGTGTACTTGTCGGAGTTTGGTAGTTGCAGAAAGACTATGGGTAATACTTCTTCAGGAATTTCCCATTGATGGGCATCATGATCTTATCGCCGTCTGGCTTGACGAGGCGATAGGCTCCGTTCGAATAGACTGTCTCTATCACGAATGGACCTTCCCATTTAGGTTGGAACTTCCCTTTCTTCTTGGAGTTGAGGATCATTGGCGTCGGACGGCTAAGACCAACTCCTTTACGAAAGACGATGTCGACCTTTTGCGAAGGTTTAGAATCGGGCTTGGTAAAACTTCGATATCTTTGTTGAGCCTTAAGCGCTTCGTCGCGCCTCTAGTTACGTGAGGCGGTGGCGATGATTTTCTTCATTAGTCATCCTGCCTTAGCGAGCGGCGTAGGGCGGGATCTGAATCTCTAGCGGTATCACGGCCATAGCCGTATACTAGCGAATGGTGTGGTGCCGGTGGAGATGCGGTTTGTAGTGCGATCGCCCATAAGCTTTCATAGAGCTTTTCATCGGTCGCTTGCTATGGGATGTTAGCTTGGTTAGGATCTTGATGATCGTCTTGTTGAAGGCTTGACTAACGTTGGGCGATGGGTTATAAGGCATGGATGGCGGGTTACGTATTACGAACTTCCGCGAGAATCGGATGAGCGAGACTAACAAATTGCGGTCCGTTGTCATGGATGATGCGCACAGGGGCGCGATGCCGGTATATGATATGGTGTCGATGAACCTTATCCACTGCTAGTCTTGACTTCTATAAGGGGACGCCTCGGCCCTTGGAAAAGTAGTCGGTTATCGCGGGATGGCGATGTCCTTTCTTGTGGCGATATTGGTCCGACAATATCCATACCCCATGTTTGAATGGCCATGAGGTTCTATTGGATCACGGTCTTGGGCGGTTCCGTATGTAGTTAAATAAATGGGGTTCTCCTCACTTCAAAGGGGATTTTCTAAGCGGAGATCTAGGACTTGGGGCCGGGGGCTTGGTTTTGGACACGGGCTGGTGGGATTTGGAGACTTCGGTCGGATTTTTTCTTTGGATTTTTCAGCTTCG
>CM022706.1:78336048-78768110 GCA_012295165.1 Asparagus setaceus
CTTCAAAGAAATTATTTGTCAACGAGTTGAGATCACTCAAAATAGCTAAAAATTATGGTTCTGACTCATGAAATCGTGAATTTTGGCCTCTGGGAAATTATACTCCTATAGGTTGAGACCATTAAAAATGGTCATAATCATGGATTATAGCTCATAAAATTATGAATTTTGGTCTCCAAGAAATTATTTGAAAATAGGTAGAAACCACTAAAAATGGTTAAAAATCGTGAGTTATAGCTCATGTAATCGTGAATTTTGACATGCGAGGAAATTATTTGTCTACATCGAAACCATTAAATATGGCCAAAAATCATGGGCTATAGCTCATTCAATCATAAAATATAGCTCGAAATTATTTGCCAATAGGTTGAATCTACAAAATATGAAAAAGACTCATGGGTTATAGCTCACGAAATCAGTCGGCCTTGAATATTATTTTTCTGAGTCTAAACTACTAAAAATGGCCAAAAATCATGGGTTAGCTCATGAAATCATGAATTTCGGCCATCGGAAATTATTTTATGAGATCAAAATCACTAAAATGGCCAAAATCTTTAGTTATAGCTAATGAAATTGTGAATTTTGGTTGTTGGGATATATTTTATGGGTTGAAACAAGTAAAATGGCCAAAAATCGTAAGTTATAGCTCATGAAATCGTGAATTTTGCCTTGAAAAATTATTTGCCAACGGAAAACTACTAAAACTAAAAATCATGGGTTATAGCTCATAAATTAGTGAATTTAGGCTTCAGAAATTATTTGCTAATGGGTTGAAACCACTAGAAATGGCCAAAATAGTTGGTTAAAGCTAATAAAATCTTGAATTTTGACCTTGAAAAATTATTTGCCAACAGATTGAAACCACTTAAAATAGCAAAAATCGTGGGTTATAGATAATAAAATTATGAATTTTGGCCAATGGATCCAAACCACTAATAATAGCAAAAATCATGTGTTATAGCTCATGAAGTCGTGAATTTTAGCTTCCATAAAATTATTTATAGAGGATTGAAACCACTAAAATGGCCAAAATTATGGGTTATAGCTCTTGAAATCATGAATTTTGGCCTCAGGAAATTATTTGCCTATAGGGTGAAACCACTAAAATGGTCAAAATTCATGGATTATAGCTAATGAAATTTTGAATTTTGGTGCCAATGAATCGAAATCACTAATAGCGCCAAAAATCATGGGTTATATCATGAAGTCGTGAATTTTGGCTTTTGGAGATATTTGCATATGGGCCAAAGCAACTAAAAATGGTAAAAATCATGGGTTATAGCTCATGAAATGCATGAATTTGGGCCTTGAGAAATTCTTTGCCAATAGGTTGAAGCCACTAAAATGGTCAAAAGTCATGGATTGTTGCTCATGAAATTGTGAATTTTGTCCTTTGTAAAATTATTTAAAAACAGGTCAAAACCACTAAAAATAACAAAAAATTATGGATTTTAACTTATGAAGTCATAAATTTACCTTCCGAGACATTATTTATCTACGGGTCAAAATCACCAATAGTGGCCAAAAATCCTAAATTACAGTTCATGAAATCGTGAAATTTTACCTTAGAAAACTATTTGGTAATTGGTTCAGACTATAAAAATACAAAAAGTCATGGATTATAGCTCATGAAAACTTGAATTTTGCCCTCCAGGAAATTGCTAACAGGTCAAAACCACTAAAAACACCAAAAAATTAGGGGTTACAGCTCATGAAATTGTGAATTTTGACCTCTCTGAAATTATTTACCAACGTGTCGAAAACATAAACTATGGCAAAAAATTATGGGTTATAGCTAATAAAATCGTGAATATTGGCCTTCAAAAAATTATTTGATAACGGGTCGAGGCCACTAAAAACTACCAAAAATCATAGGTTATAGATCATAAAATCGTGAACTTTAGCTTCTAAGAAATTATTTGCGAATGTGTTGAAACTACTAAAAATGGCCAAAAATTATGGGTTATAGCACATGAAACCATGAATTTTAGCATTCGAGAAATTATTTGTCTATGTGTTGAAATCACTAAAATGATAAAAAATCATGGGTTATAGCTCATAAAATTGTGAATTTTAGCCTATCCAGAAATTAATAGGAAGCAGGTCAAAATCACCTAAAATGGCCATAATCATGGGTTACAAGCGATGAAGTTGTGAATTTTTATTTCGAAATTATTTGCCGGGTTGAAACCACTAAAATGGAAAGAAATTGTAGGTTATAACTCATGAAATCGTGAATTTTGGCCTTGGGATATTATTTGCCAAGCGGTCAAAACCACTAAAATGGCCAAAAATCGTGAGTTATAGCTCATGAAATCATAAATATTGGCCGAGAAATTAATTGCTAATAGATTGAAACTACTAAAATGGCCAAAAATTATGGGTTAAGGCTCATGACATCGTGAATTTTAGCTTATGGGAAATATTTGCCTACGGGTTGAAACAATAAAAAATAGCATCGTGGGTTATAGCTCATAAAATCATGAAGTTTCTCTTTCGAGAAATTATTTGCCAACGGGTTGAAACCACAAAAATAGCCAAAATTGTGGGTTATAGCTCATGAAATCGTGAATTTTTCTTAGAGAAATTATTTATCAACGGGTGGAAACCAATAATTATGGCCAAAAACAAGGACTATAAGTCATAAAATCATGAATTTTGGCCTTCGGGAAATTATTTGCCTATAAGTTGAAACAACTGAAAATGGTAAAAAATCATGGATTATAACTCATGAAATTGTGACTTTTCCATTTGTGGAGCTATTTGAAAACGAGTCGAAACCACTAAAAATGGCCGAAAATCATGGGTTATTGCTTATGAAATTGTAAATTTTAGCTTCTAGGTAATTATTTACCTTCGAGTCGAAACCACTAAAAATGGATTAAATTATTTTGCCCTAAAAATGACCAAATTTCGTGGGGGTATAGCTCATGAAATCGTGAAATTTGACCTCCTAGAAATTATTTGCCAACGGGTCCAAATCATTAAAAATAGCCAAAAACCATAGATTATAGCTCATGAGACCGTGAATTTTTGCCTCAGCTAAACTATTTGCCAACTCATCCTAACCATTGAAAATGGCTAAAAATCATGAGTTACAGCTTATGAAAATGTGGTGTTTGCTCTCTAGGAAATTATTTGTATCTGACTCAAAACCACTAAAATGCCAAAAATTTAGGGGCTTGCTCATGTCGTGAATTTTGGCCTCGAGAAATTTGCTACTTGTGGAAACCATAAACTATGGTAAAAATTGTGGGATATAGCTCATAAATTCATGAATATTACCCTTCAAGAAATTATTTGCCGGCAGGTCGAAAGCACAACAAATGGCATAAAATTATGGGTTATAGCTCATGAAATCGTGCATTTTAACTTTCAGGATATTATTTACCAACGGGTTGAAACCACTAAAAATGGCCAAAAATGTGGGTTATAGCTTATTAAGTCATGAATTTTAGCCTCCAAAAAATTATTTTCCTCTGAGTCGAAACCAATTAAAATGGCCAAAAATAGTGGGTTATAGCTCTTGAAATCGTGAAATTTGGCATGCCGGAAATTATTTCCCCACATGTTGAAACTATTAAAATTGGTCAAAAAATTGTGAATTATAGTTCATGAAATCATGAATTATAGCACATGAAATTATTGCCAACAGGTTAAACTATAAAATATGGCAAAAATGCGTCGGTTATAGCTCATGAAATCAAAAATTTGGTCTCAGGATATTATTTGCCTACAGTCAAAACCTCTAAAATGACCCAAAATGTGGGTTATTGCTCGAAATCATGAATTTTGGCATCGAGAAATTATTTTCCATCGGTTGAAACCACTTAAAATAGCAAACAATCATGGTTATAGCTCATGAAGTCGAAATTTTGGTTGTTGGGAAATATTTACCTAAAGTGAAAAATTTACTAGTGGTAAAAATCATGGGTTGAATCCACTAAGAATGACAAAAAATCGTGAATTTTTGCTCATGTAATCGTGAATTTTGACCTTCGGAAATTTATTTGTCGACAGGTTGAAACCACTAACAATGACTAAAAATCATGGGTTATAGGTCATAAAATCGTGAATTTTGATCTTCAGGAATTTTTTTGGCAATGGGTTGAAACCACTAAGAATGGTAAAAAATCGTAGGTTCTAACTCATGATGCCGTGAATTTTAGCTTTGGAAAATTATTTGCCAATGGGTCAAAACCACAAAAATGGCAAATAGCTAATGAAATCGTGAATTTTGGCCTTTAAAAATTTTGGTCGAAACCACTAAAAATGATAAAAATCATGGGTTATAGCTTATGAAATCAAGAACTTTTTCTCAGGAAATTATTTACCTCTTGGTGAAACCATTAAAAATTTAATGGTTATTGCTCATGAAATCGTGAATTTTGGCCTCCTTGAAATTATTTACCAACAGTCCAAATTACAAACTATGGCCTTAAATCATGAGTTATAGCTCATAAAATCATAAATATTGGTTTTGGAAATTATTTGCCAAGCAATCGATACCACTAAAATGACCAAAATCTTTGGTTATAGCTCATGAAATGGTGAATTTTAGCATCCAGTAAAATTATTTGGAAACAGTCGAAACCACTAAAATGGCGGAAATCTTGAGTATAGCTTATGAAGTTGTGAATTATAGCCACGGGAAATTGTTTGCCTATGGATCAAAACCACTAAAATGGCCAAAAATGTGGGTTATTGCTCATGAATTAGTGAATTTTAGCTTTGAGGAAATTATTTTCCTACATGTGAAAACCATTATAATGACCAAAAATTATGGATATAGCTCATGAAATCATGAATTATAGCTCATGAAATTATTAGCCAATAGGTTAAAACCATAAAAATGGCCAAAAATCATGGGTTATATAGCTCGTGAAGTTGTGACTTTTAGCTTCGGGAAATTCTTATCGATGGGTGAAACCAATAAAAATAATAAAAATTATGGGTTATAGCTCATGTAATTGTGAATTTTGCCCTCCGTAAAAGTATTTGCCTATATGTCAAAATATTAAAATGGCAAAAACTATGAATTATAGCTCATGAAATCGGAAATTTAGCCTCAGGGATATTATTTGCCAACGGGTTGAAACCACTAAAATGGCCAAAAATGTGGGTTATAGCTCATGAAATCGGAAATTTAGCCTCAGGGATATTATTTGCTTATGAGTCTAAATCACTAAAATGGCTAAAAATCATGGATTATAGCTCATTAAATCGGAAATTTGGCCTTGGGATATTATTTGCTTATGAGTCTAAACCGCTAAAATGTCTAAAATCATGGGTTATAGCTCATAAATTTTGACTTCAGGAAATTACTTAGCAACGGTGGAAACCAATAAAATGACAAAAATGCGTGGGCTATAGCTCATAAAATTTTAAATTTTGGACTTCAAGAAATTATTTATGTGATAGGTTGAAACCACTAAAAATGTTTAAAAATCATGGATTATAGCTCATTAAATTGTGAATTTTACCTTTGCAAAATTTTTAGAAATGAGTCAAAACCACAAAAATGGCTAAAAATCATGGATCATAGCTTATGAAGTTGTAAATTTTAGCTTAGGAAATTATTTTCCTATGACTCGAGACCACTAAAAATTACCAAAAATCATAAGTTATAGCTCATGAAGACGTCGATTTTTGCCTACGAATAAAAAAAACTAAAAATAGAGAAAATTTGTGGGGTATAGCTCATAAAATCATGATTTTTGGCCTTTGGGAAATTATTTGCCAATGGTTCAAAACCATTAAAAATGGCCAAAATTATGGACCAACTCATGAAATTGTGAAATTTTGCCTCAGTGAAACTATTTGGTTACGATGTAGACCCGATTATATAGATTGTTTGTTAGCTAAGTTTATTATTGATTGTTAAGTTTAACGTTTTGTTATTAAGTTTACAAATTGGTTGTTAAGGTTAGAGTTTTGTTGTTAAGATTAGAGATTGGTTGTGAAGTTTACAATTTAGTTGTTAAGGTTGTAGCTTAGTTGTTAAGTGTATAGATTGGTTGTTAGGGTTATATATTAGTAGTGAAGCTACGGTTTTATTAAGGTTATAGCTTTGTTGTTAAGTATATGGATTGGTTGTTAAGGTTATATATTAGTTGTGAAGATTACCGTTTTTGTTAGGGTTATTGCTTTTTGTTAAGTATATAGATTGTTTGTTATGGTTAGAAGTTGGTTATTTAGCTTAAAGTTTTTTTTATTAATTATAGTTGGAAAATCTTAAATAATTATTTTTTATGTCAGGCACTCAATCTAAGACATGCACTCCACCTGACATGGAAATTGAGAGGGAAGTATCTCCACTAGAGGTTGATTTTGTTGTTGATGATGGAGGACATATGATAAACAATGATGAAGTTCCTCTAAGTGTTAGGATGGAGGAAATAAAAAATAATAAGAGAACAAGGAATACAAGTGTGACCGAACCCTTTAAGAGAAGAAGAACCAGAAGAAATGTGAAGCCTTCAAAACATGTTGTTACCCCTTACACTGAAGGGAAGAAGAAGGTAATTAGAGATAAGCAAAATGTGGGGGAAAAATATAGAGTGGAAGTGGGATCTGATGAGGATATGTCGCCTGCCGAGCTACATGGTGATCCCCTTAAAATTTGGAAGACCTTTATGTATTCTCCTATGCTTGAAGAAGAAGAAAGATTTTTGAAAGATTTAAACACTGGGATTCCCTTTCCTAAAGGTTTCACGATCAAATTTTATGATGAGTACCCCACAATTCTGCACAATTTTAAGACCTCGGAAGATGTAGCTGCCAAACTAATAGAAGAGGAGAATAAAATTCTCAATCATTTCTGTATTTGCAGGTGCAACAAGTAAGTATTTAGCTCATATTACAAATTTATTTTTTCGTTGTTAAGGTTATCTCCTAGTTGTTAAGGTCACCAATTGGTTAATAGG
Organism: Asparagus setaceus; assembly: GCA_012295165.1. NCBI lineage: Eukaryota > Viridiplantae > Streptophyta > Magnoliopsida > Asparagales > Asparagaceae > Asparagus > Asparagus setaceus. The sequence continues at coordinate 78,342,975 of CM022706.1, forward strand.
GTTCTGATTGGTTGTTAAGTTTACGTCATAGTTGTTAAGGTTCTGATTAGTTGTTAATCTTACAGTTGGTTATTAAGATTAGCTATTGGTTGTTAAGGGTTATTAATTATTTTTGCAGATTATATAAAGTGTACAGATCTAGATGGTCATCTATTGACCAATTTGAACTACTTAACATCCTCGTGGTGGTTGACATGATGATTAAGTAAGATTCATATTATGCCATAAATTTATTCTTACTAACTATATTCAAAATTATTTATTTGTTGTTTATCATCTTCTAGGTTACTATTATTTATTTATTTATTGTTTATCATATTGTAGGTTCTTGCCGAGACACACTACGTGAATGGATGGATATACCTCGAGCGAATCATTAGCTAAAAATATGGACTTGTCTCTATTTTCTTTTACGTAAGTATTTATATCGAGCGAGGTATGTCTATTTTAATCTATGGTAAACGGTTCCACCGGTTTAATTCTTGATTATAGCATAAAATACATGCCAAAGAAGTTGACTACGATGATATGCTTATAATATTTTCATCAAAAGTTTCATCGAGGTGGAGTTAATATTCTAATAGTTCCCATCGTCCAACATGATCATTGGCATCTCCTTGAAGTTGATCTACAAAATAATGTTGTCAAATAATATAGCTCCTTAATGGATCGAGCTGGACATAGAGAATCTGTACTCAACATAATTAAATTCTTCAACTATATGAAAGCGGCCGATGAGAATAATGTCTTCCTCGTATTCAAAGATGAAATAGTTCCATGTGAGGAACAAAAGGATCGTAAGTTTTTGAAACTATATCTTTTACAATTTTCATTTATGCATGGTTAAGTTCTGCTTTAGTTGGTAATGTTATAGTTTAGTTGTTAACCATATAGATTAGTTGTTAACCTTAAAAGTGGTTGTTAAGGTTACAATTTAGTTGTTAACCTTACAGACTGGTTGTTAAGGTTATAGTCTAGTTATTAACCACAGCCCAGTTGTTAATGTTACAGATTGGTTATTAGGGTTATAGTTTAGATGTTAAGGTTTCTGTTTTGTTAATGTGGGGAGTGATTTTTAATGATTTATATAGGTTTATATCTAGGTATGACTGCGGGATTTACGTGTACCTGTATATAAAAGCTATTCTTGAAGGAAGAGATGTCCTGCACCTCACGCCTGAAGATCACTCTACATGGGTCATACGAGCGAAGCTAGCCGCTTATTTACTAATTGAAGGGAGAATGAAGAAAAAACTTTTTGATAAACTTGACGATGATGATCTCGAAAGATTTGGACCACAATATAAAGAAGCATGGGTAGATGGATCATAGGCTTGTCGGCGATTGGTAAAATAATTTTAAATGGTTCTCAAAACACTCTTAATTATTGTAAATATTATGCTTGTAAATATTTATTTATTTATGGCCTAACGTTTTGCTCCATTATGATAGCTAAACTTTTACATTAACAAGTAATTTATAACCTTCACAACTAACCCATAAGGTTAACATCCAATACATAAGGTTAACATCAATAAATAAAGTTAACGACCAATCCATAAGGTTAGCATCCAATGCATAACATTAACGACCAATCCAAAAGGTAACATCAATCCATAAGGTTAACATCCAATCCAAAGGTTAACATCAATATATATGGTTAGCTGCTAATACAAAAGGTTGACAACTGACTCTAAACCTTCACAACTAGATAGGCTCGTTGCATGTTGCTCGATTGTGACCTTTGTTCGCGAGGAAAATTAAAGCTGTAAAGCAAATGTTATCCTTCTAATTGATTTTAAAGAAAGAATAAATACAACTCTCGAATGCAATCTCTCTCTCTTTGACTTATGTAAAAGAAATTACAAAACTCCTCGATCGGTTGCCGATTTACAAAGAAGGAAGGGTCAGCGGAGATCCTTCCTTTTGTTTAAAGCTGGGTTCTTCACGGCGATAGGAGCTTGATCCTTGTATCCGTGGGCGATCCGACCATCTTGCTCGTGGAATCGCGTAGAAGAGACTTGCGAGGCAAGTCTTTAGAACTCTAATGAGTTTGATAACTTCGAAGGGCGAGTTTAATAACTTCTGCGAGTTTGAAAACCAAGCCAAAGCGAAGAAGAAAAAGAGCTAGGGTTGACCACGGCTCAAGCTCTCTCTCCCCTCTGCGAATCAATCCTCTGGATCTTTTCTCTCTAGCCTCTAATCTCCCCTTTTTTCCCCTTTTTCCCGATTTTCCTGCGAAGATCTTTCTCCCCTTTATAGGTATTTTAGGGTGTAGCGACCTTAGAATGAGGATTCGTGGCCCTCAAATCGAGGAAAGCGGTTTTGGAACCGTTTAAATCGTGTTCTGAGATAGGAAGCGCCAAGACTTCATTTTATTTTTAGATGACCCTCGCGTCTGGCGAGGGTTGAGATTCGCGTTTGAGCATGATCATGGCTCCGTCTTGGGCTTAAACGCTGACTAAAGGCTCCGCGTTTTGGAGCTTGGGCGGTGAGAGCTATCGTTTTGAGCTTGGGCGGCGGTGAGCAGCTCCACATTTTAGAGCTTGGGCGGTGAGAGCTCTGCGTTTGGAGCTTTGGGCCGGTGAGAGCTCCGTGTTTAGAACAGGAGCGGTTGAAGCTCAGCGTTTTAGAGCTTGGGCCTTGGTGAGAGCTCCGCGTTTTAGAGTTTGGGCCGGTAGAGCTCTGCGCTTGGAGCTTTGGGCCGGTGAGCTCAGCGTTTAGGGCTTGGGGCGGTGAGCGCTCAGCGTTTTAGAGTTTGGGCGGTGAGCTCTGGCGGAGCTTTGGGCGGTGAGAGCTCAGCGTTTTAGAGCTTGAGCGGCTAAGAGCTCAGCGTTTTAGAGTTTGGGCGGTGAGAGCTCTGCGCTTGGAGCTTTGGGCCTTGGTGAGCTCAGCGTTTAGGGCTTGGGGCGGTGAGCGCTCAGCGTTTTAGAGTTTGGACGGTGAGAGCTCTGCGCTTGGAGCTTTGGGCCGGTGAGCTCAGCGTTTTGGAGCTTTGGACGGTGAGAGCCGCGTTTTAGAGCTTGAGCGGCTAAGAGCTCAGCGTTTTAGAGCTTGGACCGCGATGCTAAACCTCTTGGTTGGATCTTATCTTTGTGTTTGTGATTCTACTGTTTCCTCGAAGCCTTCAAGCGGTGACTTAGTTCAGCGATATCTCGATGAATCGTGGCTTATCGGTGATAAAATTTTGGCGACCCTCTGAACCCCTCCAAAGTTTTGAAAGCTTGCGGTTGGTAGGACGAGCTTTTGGAACACTTTGGACTTCTCCTTGTTTGATCTTGAGGAGGTATTGCCCTTCACTTTGTCTTGAAGAAGTTGTGCTCAACTTTGGAGCTTGAAGCAGTAATACCCTCTTGAAGCGTGGGGGTGATCTCGCGTTTTATTTTTGGCGTGGCGATAAGATCCGCGTTTTAGAGTTTGGGCGATGATGAGGTTCGCGTTTTAGAGTTAAAACGGCGATGAGGTCAGCGTTTTGGAGTTCGGCGGGGTTGAAGTCGAACCGATTTGGTTAAGAAGCGGGGATCTCGGTGGGATTCTTTGCCTAAAATCTCGTGAAGATTTGATGGGTTGGCGGCCCTATAAATAGACCCACAGGTCAAATCGAAAGCCTTACAAACTTTTTTCTCAAGGAAATTGTATTCCTTCTTTCTCGGTGATCATCTCAATCTCGGATCATTTCACAAGCTTTTTTGGCTTCTTCTCGGCGAGAATGTCTCCCAAGAGATCGGCAGTCAAGTCCAAGAAGGCGCTCACAGTTCCTCGAGCACGCAGCCGGCTGGGACTGCCGTGGCCTCGGTCGAGCCCTCTGACCTCTCACATGATCGTGGTAAGTTTCGACTTTTGGCCATAACTTGCCGTCAAGTTTTCTCTTCGTGAAACAGCGGAAGCGATGGCTGGCTTCAGCGTTTGGAAATGGAGCAGGATCGATATCCGCGTTTTGGCAATGAAGCGGAGTTGACACCGCGTTTTGGCAATAAGCAGCGGGATTGATACCAGCGTTTTGGCAATAAACAGCGGGATTGATACCGGCGTTTTGTAGTCGCGGGATTGATACCAGCGTTTTGGCAAGCAGCGGAGTTGACACCGCGTTTTGGCAATGGAACAGGGTTGACACTGCGTTACGGCAATGAAGCAGCGGGCCTATGCTTGGCGTTTTGGCGTTGGCATCTGAAGTTGGCCTCGCGTTTTATACTTAAAGCGGGGATAACTTCGTCTAGGTTTTACTTTATTACCCTGGCGTTCATTTTCCTCCGTAATAGCGACTTTCATTCTCATGTGCGGTCGCTATTCAAGTGATGCTCTCACTTTTAACGACCACTTTGGCCATGAAGGAGGTGATGATCGAGGTTAACCGATCTGCGCCAAAGGCTTCCCATCGTTCAAGACAAAGATGAAGATCGACTAAAGTTTGTCGCGAGGCTAGTTCATCGGGAGTTAGGGCCATTGTCACGGATCTCAAAATAGAGGCATTTGGACGAAAGCCTCTCAAAGCCGCCTTCCTCTTTGGAGACCCGTGGAACTTGGCCTAAAATCTTTTATGGCGGGGACTACAAAATCTTTGCTAAAGTTGGTGACCGACTCCTCTTCCTTCCTAACATGGGCGCATGTACCCACTCTCTTATCTGCGGTGTGCTTCTATCCCCGGCATATGGATTGGGACCTTGTCAAGAATCAAGGTGGGGTATAAGCAGGATGTTGACTCATCAAGGTGTGCGCAGATCAATCGACAAGTGGCGGCTTTAAGGCGGGGTTGGTCACTTTCGAGAATATCCATTTCTTGAGGTGCCCACTCCGCCGACATTTTTGCTTTCATGATTTATAGGCTGTAAAGGGAATTTCACGCTCAAGACTTGAGCCCGGGATGGGTACACTCAAGCGGCGGAATGTGGTGGACCCGTCTTGTGAACTTTGTCATGGGCGAGCTCACGAGACTTATTGACTCTTTGGTGCAGGTAATCCGGTCGTGGCTATGCGATATGGCATCGCTTCGAACCCTTATAACCTTTTGCTATGCTAGAAGTATAACCGGAGACTTGTACATTCTTCGCCCGTCGGAGAACTAGGTTTAAGCTCTTCACGAGATGTCGAAGTCTCGGGCTTGCCTTTTGAGGCTGCCATATGAGGAGTTCATTCGGTGAAGAGTTGGCCATCTTGAGGCGGCCAATTCCGACATCTGATACTTTTGGGAGTTGATGTGCCACTTCAAACTTGTGCCCAGCTACTTGAGGGTTACGTGGGCAGTCAGCGGTCTTGGGTGACTATTTATTCAAAATTTGCATAGCAAGGATCTGCGGCGTTGTTAAGCCTTCTGCGAGCTCTCTGGCGAAGTTAGAGATCTCATTAGGAATGCTTCCTCTCATTATACAAATGAAGCTCAAGAGGACATTTTCCGCCATTCCACGAGTTTGAGAGTTTTCATTACCAAACTTTGACTCCTATTTCGATGTTGCTTTGTTTGCGGCTTCTTAATGTTATGGTAGGCGGTGTGTGGTGCCCTCCGGCCTATTGACTCTCTTCTGCGAGGTTGTTTACCAGCCAGTTCTTTTAGCTCATGGAAGACCACTCAACCTTCTTTCTGCGATGGCGTGTCGTTTCTTGAGGCGGCTTGAGGAATTATGTCATGATTTCACTTTCGAGGTCAAAGCGGTTAGTGCTTGGAGAGAAGACTCTGAAATTTCCTAACCAGCGAGTGCCTTTCTGGTATACCTATTTGGTAGCCTGGTTTGTTTTGCATTGCCCCTCTTTGATGTCTGCCGCCGCTGCTATTGGCGACTCTTTCGTTCCATGGGTTCAACGGTTATGGCCATCTCGATGGGAGGGTTGGTACATGGTCATGGTCCGGCAAATTTTATCAAAGGATCTCAACTACCACATTTTCAGATGTTTTCCTGATTTTGAGGGAGGTGGATATGGGGAGATGTATCAGGATACTAAAGGCTCCAATTCCTTCACCCAACTGAACGGGGGTGTCTTTCGTTGGCTGATCAACATTAGACCTGGCTACTTAATCTTCCGCCAAGGTGGGAAATGTTACATCGAACCTTATCAGCCTTTCCGATTTGCTAGACAGTTTGGCTACGACCAACTGTACGTTGGAAACCCTAACCCTCATCTTGCGCTCATTGGGAACTTATATGAAGGTGCTAGGGCCTGGTATTATTCTGTGGCTGGCGGTACCGGGGCCAAATTTACACTTCCTCACAAGACGCCCAATAGTTATACGACTATGGGTTTCTGCAACTGGTATCAATCTGCTTCCCAGATTCCTGAATACCGACTGAACTCATCTTGTTTAAAAGAGATCAGAAAGATGTATGAAGCAAAGAGGCATTCCAAAGCACCCCGTGTGAGAGGGTTCGAAGAATATTTAGCTTGTGAACCGAAGGTCTTTGAGGAGAAACTGAAGCTACAGTGGGCCCTCTTGGGCCCTCTGGTGAACTTCGTGAGAAAGGGCTGGAGTAAGCGGCCAATGTCACGAAAAAGATGCAGCGCCGCCACAAGCGGGTTCGCCGGCGATCACCCACAAACCTCGGCTCTGGCGAGGTCAAACTAATGCAAACGCGTTTAGGCGGCTCCTCAAGACTTTCGGTGGGCGAAGAAGAACACGAGGAGTGGTCGGTTGTAGGGATTTCCCACTAGCGGGGTCTTCGTTCAATTGGGCGGCCTTAAGGGTTCTCTTTCTCACCGATCTTTGGAGGAAGAAGGTGGAGATGAATCACCATTGAAGATCGCGAGTCTATTCCAATTGTTGAAGCTCGATATGATAATTCGAGGCGGACTTACGTCTTTGCTCCCAAAGTGACCGAAGAGGAGGCTCAGTGAAGGGTTGAAGCTTACGTACACGCAAGATATTCATCTCCTGCTTCCCGGTGCTTATGCACGCAGCGGGGCGAAAGACCTAGCCCTGGCGGTCTATTTCCTAAGCGGCCCGGCCATGAGTTCCCCATCCCGAGGAGATGATGAGGAAGAGGTGTCGTATGGGTATTCCTGAGTGCGATGGACTTTTGGCGACCTCCCGGTGTCACCGATAAGGCACGGTTCCTATAGTTATTTCCCCTTGGGTAAACATTGTTTGTTTTGAATCTTGATAGTTGTTTCATACGTTTTTTCTTTTGACAAAATTATTTACGTAGGCTTCGCGGTGGGCAAATCGAGGTTCGCGGCGTGATGGCCCAAGAGGCTGCGCCAACATCGACTTCCATTCTGATGCGTTCCGAAGTTTGTGGCAGCAACTTCTCCTCCGATAAGATCAGCCCCTCTTAGGATTTCTCTTAGGACTGGGAAGGATGCTAGTACTTCCCCTCCTGCTCAAATACCATCACCTATAACCCCTTCTCAGGGCCTCGTGATTCGGCATGAGCTGGTGTTATCCCCTGCAGTTTCCATGGAATCGGCCGTCGTGCCCAATTTGCTTGAGAGATACATCGGTCATTTGGAATCGGAGATCACGGGATGCCACGAGGATCATTGTCATTTGGAAAGAGCACTTTGCGGCTTTCAAGCCTATCTTAATGAACTATTTGAACAACATCGGTATCAGGCGACGAATGCATTCAGCGTTATGCCGGCGAGATATCTCGTCGGAAGAAACTGCGAGCTTTGAGGAATTGAATCGTCTTGACACGGAGGCCGGATTGAATTAACCCTTGCGGCGTCTATGCCCAATGGCGCATCAATATGAAGCTGCCGGAAGAATTTGAGCGAGAAAGAAACACAAGTTGCATCTCGAAAACTTCGGTGGGATCAGCGGCAACATGAGTTGACTTCCACTACCTCCATTATCACGAGCTCGCTGAATCGGTTACTATCGAGGAAACCATTGCTCAACTCCAAGCGGAGTTGGTTCAACAGAAGGCCAAGCTGGCTCAAGAGGAAGCTGATGTGAAAGACCTCACCCGTAAAAGTGTAGAAACATACAATGATTATCGTGAGGAATTGCAGGCTCTTGAGGAGCTTAGAAGAGGCGTTACCACAGCTGCGCCAGATAAAGAGGGATTAAGGAATGAAGCCACAGCAATGGTGCGGGCCGCTCATGAGGAAGAAGTCGCTAAAGCCAAGTCCCAGCTTGCGTCCATCACGCTTAGAGGATCATAGGCTTACTCTTGTGTTAACTCCGGACTTTCTTTTCCTTCTTTTTTTTGAATGGCACTCTTTTGTATCGTCTTTTTAGGGATTTGAATAAAAGTGACCCCAATTTGCTCTTTCATTATGATTTCTTACGCCCACCATAATACTTATAGGATTTTTGGCAAACCCTCAGCCGTCAACGGATTTGATGAACCTTTACCGATTACCGTTTGAATCGGGCTAGCGTGCGGATTGTCTAAATCCGTTCCGCACGTAACGTTGAGCTAAAAGAATGAAACTCTCTTAGACTTAATGCTACGATGTTGAATACGTAGGCTTGGTACTCTTTCTGGTGAGAGACCTCCGACAGCGTGTTAGGCGTCGGCTTTAGGGTTATTGGCCAACCCCCAGCCCTCAACGGGTTTGATGAGCCTTTACCAACTACCGTTTGAGTTGGGCTAGCATGTAGATTATTTAAATCCGTTCTTCACACGACGTTGTGCTAAAAGAATTAAACTCTTCTAGACTAACTGCTACGACGTTGAATACGTAGACTTTGTCTTTTATTGCGGGAATAGACCACCCGGTTGCATATATTATATATATATATATATATATTTTTTTAGACTTACCTTTACTTAGACCTGGGGCTTATGGTTTGAGCAAGGCTTCAGGGTTTGTGTTGTGAACAAGGTTTGTTAGGCTTGTGTTGTAAACAAGGCTTGTTAGGCTTGTGTTGTGAACAAGGTTTTAGGCTTGTGTTGTGAACAAGGCTTGTTAGGTTTGTGTTGTGAACAAGGTTTTGGGCTTGTGTTGTGAACAAGGCTTTAGGCTTGTGTTGTGAACAAGGCTTTCTAGGCTTGTCGTCCTATCGAGCTGAGTCAATTGATAAGCTAATTATGGTTTAATCAGATTTGTGAATTCATCATTCTATTAAAGAGGATTGATAGATTAGTTGCGATTTAAGCAAATTTGAGGACCTATTATCTCGTTGAAGAGGACTGATAAGCTGGTTGCTTGGCGCTTATTAGGCTAAGGTCTAAAAGTTGGCTAAGTGTTAGACCTAGAACGCGGGGTTTAAGCCCTACGTTTGAAATTTGGAATGCTTGAGTGAGCCTCAGCGTTATGGCTTTAGAGCGGAGGTGATCTTCGTCTGAGGGCGCTGAAAGCAGCATAGGTGTGTTTGGCGTTTAGGGATTGAGCAGCGGAGGCAAGTCTCTCATTTGGAGATAAAGCGGAGGTGAATCTGGCGTTTGGAAATAGAGCGGTGAATCTCGCGTTTTGGAAAGCTGAACCGCCTTATCTGAAGTGGTTGTGTTTAGCCTTATGGCGAGGTGATTGGAGAATCTTAAGTGGAGATCTTCTCCTTAGTCCTCGTATAAATAACCCCCTTGGGTAAAATTTGAAAATTTTACCACGGGTAAAAATCAAAAAATTTTTTTATCTCCTTCGTGGTTTCAAGAGATTTCGTGCTGTCGAAATTCTTCTTGGGTCCTTCCCCGTCTTGATTAGCGGATTTCTTCAATGGCTCCAAGGAATGTCCACAAGATCCGGTCGTTGTTCAAGCGACTCCAAGCCAGCGGCGAGATCTCGAGTGACCCATCGGTTTCGGCGGCGGCTGCCGCCGCCTCAAACCTCCCATCCGGTATATCGAAGTCTTGAGTTTATTTTAATGGGTTCCGACTCAAAATTGAACTCTGCGTTTGAGCGGAGTTGGTGTTAACGATGGAGGCGGGGCTAACTCTTGCGTCTCAAATTTAGGATCTGGGGTTACCTCGGCGTTTACGTACTTAGGCATAGTTGTTCTTTGCGTTTAATGCTTGGAGCGGGGCTATCCCTCGCGTTTTATAGCTAAAGCAGCGAGTGACTCGCGTCTTACCATTAGAGCGGTGACCCTCGCGTCTTACAATTAGAGCGGTGACCACCCTTGCATTTTCATCTTGGGCGCCTTAGGCTTTCTTGTAACTTTCCTTTTGGCGTTTTATCTTGTCTGCGGTTCTCTATCTTTGATAGGGCTTTCCGTAGATATCGCCGGTTACTTTCGGGTTGGATGGACCACAATGTGGCCGGGTCTTAGGGAGCTTCCAGCGACTTCGGGACAATTGTGTGGAAAAGCGATGATGATCCATCGGTGAACCTTCCACCTTTAGGGCCATTATAGCGGATATGGATTTTGTGGCTTGGGAGGTCATGACTTTTCGAGAAGCGGCGTTCTTCTTCGGAGATCGTATCGGCGGATGATAACATGGGCTGCGGCGAGGAATCTAAGATCTTTGCATCAAGCTAGCGGCCTTCTTTTCCTTCCTAACATGAAGCGGATGCATCCGCTTTCTTACTTTCAAAGCGTCTCTGCTGCGGCGTTTGGATTGGGACCTAGTCGAGGAAAGGGATAAGGTGCGGTTGGGGTTCGACTCACCGTGTGATTCATCCTTTGGGGAGTGACCATAAGGTGCGGGACCTAAGACGAGGCGAGTTTCATAGCATAAGTCCCAATCAAGAGGGCTACTCCGGCAAGTACTTTTATTAGCCGATTCATCGTGCCCGGCGAATTTGTTGCCAAAATTTAGAACTCACGGGTGGGTGTATTCTCGGACGGCGGATGGTGGGTCGTATGGTGGACTTTGTTATCAATGAATGCGAGTGCCACTCACCTTATCAGGGTTAGAGATTCCGTGAGAACGCGTATCGGTGTCATCGAGAACTCCTATAGTTTCTTTGCCATCTTGGAAAATATAATCGATACTTGTACTTTTTCACTCCGTTGGGGAGTTAGGTTTTGCTCTCAAGAGATGTATGCGATGTCGGGTTTACCATTTGGTGGTGCCATTATGAGGTATGTTCCTAGCAGCTGAACTTTCTATTTTGCGGAGGAGAATCGGATGTCTATGCTACCTTACGGGAAGTGATGTGTCACTTTCATATCGTGTGCAAAGTGGATTAGCGTCGCGGCGTTAGCGGCGTCTTGGGCTAAATATTTATTTCATAATGCATAATAAGAGTCTTGGTGATTAGTCTACGGTGAGCTCTTCAAAGTTTTCTTTGCTCAATACATCAGCGTGGAAGATGTCTTCCCTCTGATGCGCAATTTGAGAGTTTCGCTGGCGGAGATTCCTATCTACGATACGGCATTGCTAGCGGGTTTACGATGATTTGGTGAAGCGTTGTGTGGTTCCTTCCAAACCCATCGAGTCTATCTGGTCCAAGTGGTATATCCGCGGTTCTTTTGGCTCATGGAAGGCCGTCGGTCTTCTTTCAACTATGGTAAGTTGCATGCAATCGACTACGGGGTGACCGAATTCTTGGATGTAAGAAAAGTTGGGTCGAGAGGAAGATAGCGATTGAAAACTCCTCGACCCGGCGTCTTGGTGCCATATTCCTATTTGGTGGCTGGTTTATCATGCCTTGCCCTCATTAATGGCGGGGTTAGTGATGCCCATTCTTCTTCGTTCCTTTTATACAATGGCTTGGAGTGGCCAAATGGGCACATTGGTACATAGTCCCAACTTCGGCGATTTTCTTTGAGGGAATAATTATCAAGTCTTTTCTTTGTTCTTGATTTTGGTGGAGTGGAAGGCGGCCAAATTTTCATGGATGTGGCACAGTAATTTTACCTCATTCTTGGGAGGGCATCTTCGGTGGCTCATCACCATCGGGCTGGGTATTTAGTTTTCGCTTAGGTGACGGTGTATCATCGAGCCTTACTTTCCTAGCGGTTTGCTTTCGACAATTGGGTATGACCAACTATATGTTGGGAACCCTAACCCAAGTTGGCTATCGTTGGGAATTTGTATGAAGGAGCTCGAGCACGGTATAAGCTGGATGGTAGGAGGCTCAATGCGATATTTGTGCTACCTTCTCCCGCCCGGTGACCATACCGTTCTTGGGTTTTGCAACTGGTATCGTGAAGTTTGAAGCTCCCGAATATGGCGTATACACTTCTGCTTGAAGGATATTAGGGAAGTGTGCGAATCGAAATTAGGGCCTTAGAGGATTTGTAGTATTTAATTTGCGGCGAGGAAGCACTCAAAGTTGGCCAAATTCAGCGGGATACCCGGTGGAAGCTCCTTGGAGAAGCGGCGGGGAAAAGGATTTTCACTCGGAAAAGCATTATCTGAGAAGAGGGCTCGTCAGCGAATAGCGGCGAGGTCATCCTCTCGCCGAGCGAAGCTTATGCAAGGAGCTATCGAGATCCGCTTACGCATTGCATGAAGAAGAAGAGGAAATTGCTTCGTCACACGGACTCCTTCACCGGGTACTTCCCACAATTATTCGGACATGGTGGTTGTGAAACTACGTATTCCGCGTGATATCTATCGCAGTCGATATAAACCCGCTGAGGATCTTGGCGTCGCGGTGACTTTGTTATGGGCGGTCGTGGCTCCTTTGAAGTCTATAGGCCTCATATAATGAAACATCACGGGCTACCTTAAGCGGTCATGTGGCCTTGGTTTTCCAACATTCTTGTGCAAAGTTTCGTTTGGAAGGACTTGCGGGCCTTCGAGCTTTCCGCAGTTAATGTAGAAGCGGAGATAACCAGGTCTCTCATTAAGCTCAAGCAGAGAATATCTCAGCAGGAACCCTTCAAGCGAGTTTGTGCGAAAGGAAAGCGGGTTGCCAACTTGCAAGCGGCATGATCAATCCCAACTTGAGTTGACTCATCTGCCATACGTGGCGCCATTCAGAGTCTATTGCCCAATGGAGGCGAGTTAACTTCGTAAAAGGGCTCAAGCGACTTCGGGAACAAAAGCCGCGAGGGACTTAATCGTCGAGTCTTTGAGATTCTTGATAACCTTAGCCAAGAGAGCGAGCATACAGAAGTTATGAAAAAGGAGGCTGCGGCGACTGAAACTCAATTCCAGGCAGAAGTTGCAAAAAGAGTACGCGCACTGAGCATGAACAAAAGCTTGTGGAGCTTAAGTCACGGCTTACAGTTATTCACTTGATGGGCCAGAATCTTTCTAGCATTAAATCTGTATCACCTTTTGTTTTGTTATTGAAAAAAAATGAAGTGATACTTTTGTTTCTCCTTTTGCGCACAATATTTGATTTATAATAATGAAAACAATTACAAATGCCAGAGGTATAATGTTAACATAGCATAAATGATCGTTCAAGATTCGAAATGAATGAAATCCATTCCAATAAATCAACCCCGACCTAAAGCGTTCAGTTCCTTCTCTTAAGCTTAGTTAAAAAAAAAAGACAGGGGATCTAACCGCCTTACGGGTAATATTTCTTGAGAAACTTCCCGTTAATTGGCATCATGAGAATGTCACCTTTCAAATCGATAAGTCGATAAGCTCCGTTAGAATAGACAGTCTCGACTACGAAAGGTCCTTCCCATTTGGGATTGAATTTCCCTTTCGTCTTATGTGTCATGACCATGGATGTGACTGTTAAGACAAGATCGCCTCTCTTGAAGATCCTTCCCTTAACCTTCTTGTTGTAGGCTTTAGAAATCAGAGCTTGGTATAGTTCGATTTGTTGTTGAGCTTCGAAGTCGTTTGTCGTCTAACATTTCTAGCTCTGTGGCGTAGTTGATGTTGCTCTTCATCAGTCATTCGATTCGCGAGGCGACTCTTAGGGAAGAATTTGAATCTCCAATGGTAGAGCGACTTACGATCAGTACACCAAAGAAAGGGAGTAGCTTTTGTTGGGGTTCTCACCGTCGTCGCGATAAGCCCATAAACAATTGCCCAACTTCTCATCCCAATCCGTCGACTTTTAGAGGCGAACTTTTTAAGTTTCACAATGGTCTTGTTGAAAGCTTCAGCTAGACCATGGCGGGGATAATATGCGTCGGCCTTAACACTTTGGATCTGAACTTATTGCAAAATCTCACGGAATCCATAGCTAATGAATTGTGCACCGTTATCATGGACTATCCGCAGCGTCGCAGCGATAGAGGGCGTGATGCTTAATGAACTTGATCCGTTTGAAGTTTTAACTTCTTTTAGCGAACGACTTCGCCCATTTAGAAAATGTCGATTCACGGCTAAGATGAATCGATGTCCTTTGGGCGTTGGCGGGGAGATAGGCGACAATATCCATTCCCACATTTCAAATGGCCACGAAGAAGATGTTGGGTGTAGATTTCCGGTGCACGATGGGCGAAATCACCATGAATTTGGCGCATGACATCGTTTAAGCGTAATCCGGCATCTTCAAACATCTTTGGCCAATAATAACCTATTCTCGTGGCGATCTCCCAACTTGCTCCACGGTTGGTGGGCTCCACACATTAGTCATGGGCCTCTTTTAAGGCATCTCTTGCCTCCTTTCGGAAAAGCGTGAGTAGAATTCCGTCATCGCGACTTACGATACAAAGTGCAGGAAGTTACATCATAATAGAAGCGAAGGGCCTTCCGTTTAATGGTGCTTCTTTGGGGTCATCGGTAGGATTCCATACAGGGGCGTAGTCTATATAAAGAATCGCCAATCCCTTGGTTCGAGCCCAATGGAAGTTTCACAAGCGGTCCCTTCATTGGTCCTTCTAGATCTCCTTTTGTGATGAGTTCGAGAGGTACAACTCACGACGACAAATACTATTATGCGGGCTTTTGGAGGTAATGCTAGTGATGTGGCTACGAGGCCAAGGCATCTGCATATGCATTAGGGCTCGTGGAATATACTCTATGAAAAAGCCTTCAAACTTTCGTGCTAATTCTAGAACCGCCGGTGATATGGGATTAAGTCTTCATTCGCACTTCATACTCTCCTCGAACTGATTCACGATGGTGAGAATCACCATAAGCTTGAGGTATTGAATGTTGATTTCTTGACCCATTTGCATTCCTAGTAATAAAGCGTTATATTCCGCTACGTTATTAGTGCATGGCTCAGCTAAGGAAAACCCCCTTGGGATCACAAGACTATTTGGGGAAACAAGTACAACCCCACACCGTACCAATTCCTCCATCACGGATTAGCTCTAGAGGCTCCATCAAAGAATAACTTCCATACTTGAGTATCTCCTTGAGTCATGTAAGCTTGGTGATTTCATCGGTATACCTTAGTATAGTTTGGAAGAGTCGGGGACGGATGTTACGCTAAGAAATCATACGGACTGTCCCTTAATAATACGGGGCATAAACTTCATATCATATTGTGAGAGAAGTATAAGCCCATTTGGCTAAGCAATTGATGAAGAGGGCTTAGTCATGAGCACTCTCGGAGGATTTACTCTGGAAATGACATGTATTGTTTGCCCAACCAAATAATGTCGAGTTTTACGGATGGCAAACATCAAGGCTAAGCATTCCTTTTCAGCAGAACATATCGTGTTCGGCTCCCATCATGGTCGGTGAGATAATAAATTGCTTGTTCATGTCCTTGGTCATCGTTAAGGCTAGTAAGGCTCCAAGTGAATGGTCCATGGCTCTCACATATAACGGGAAGGGTTTTCCGATCAGGACCCACGAGGTGGTGGTTGTGTAAGATAGGTTTTGATTTCTTGAATGCCTTTTGGCAACCTTCATCCCATCTGAGCGAAACTCCTTTCTTCATTAATTTGGAAAAGGGTTGGCACCGGCCGAAAGATTTGATATGAATCTTGGGATATCACGCTAACCTACCTTGCGGGCCTCGAGCTCTTTAATGGTCTTTGGTGGCGACATTTCTGGATGGCGCACCTTTTCGAGATCGGCGAAATTCCTTGGGATGTAACTATGAATCGAGGAATTTACCACTGAACACCCTAGGAAGGATTTTGTGGGGTTCATCTTGATTGATGTGTTCTCATGATGTGAACATGGTCTTCAAGTCGATAGGTGATCT
Source organism: Asparagus setaceus (assembly GCA_012295165.1). NCBI lineage: Eukaryota > Viridiplantae > Streptophyta > Magnoliopsida > Asparagales > Asparagaceae > Asparagus > Asparagus setaceus. The sequence continues at coordinate 78,358,818 of CM022706.1, forward strand.
TCCTTCTTGCGACTTTTTACCACAATGTCATCTACGTAACATTGATCTTCTTACGTAGATGTTGATGAAAAATAGTATTCATCATTTCGTTGGTAAGTTGCTCGGCGTTCTTCAACCCAAGCGGCATTACGGTATAGCGAGAACACCCCAGCGGTGTTCTAAAGGCGTATGCTTTCGTCTTCGGGATACATTTTGATTTGATTATATCACGAAAATCCGTCCATGAAAGACATTCTCTCATATCCACATGTGTTATCAATCATGACATCGGTGATGGGGGTGGAAATTCATCTTTCGGACATGCCTGCGTTCGGATCCACGAAAATCAATGCATATCAGGATCTTTCCATTCTTCTTGGGTACAACAACGATATTGGCTACCCAATCCGGGTGTTGTTCCTCTCGATGAAACTGCATCGATGAGCTTTTGGATTTCTACTACAATTGCCTCCATAACCTCGGACGGAACTGCGTTCTTTGTTGCTGCCGGGTTTAGCGTTGGTCGATATTGGTGATTGCATAACTACCTCGATATCAAGACCGGGCATGTCTTCATAATTCCATCGAAGGCGTCAACATACTCTCGGACGAGGGACACTAGTTCTTCTTTCTCATTTTGCGACAAGCTTTTGCTACGAAGATTGGTTTGGGATTGGTCTCATCCCCATATTTATTTGGATCACCTTATCTTGATGGCTCTCGTTGCTTTCGAAGCACATATCCCATAGAACATCAAGGCGTTTAATCCAAGGGTCACTATGCATGCGAATCGGTTGTCATCTTCGTCATCACTTGGATGGTGAGGTCATGTTCACTGACATACTTGCGAAAATTGATCCTACACTTACGTCGGAATCCCATGGTGGCGTTCGGATGAATGGTCCTTGCGAGCATTGTCTGCCGTCTTCGAAGGGGATGGTGTCGACAAGTACCCTAACCCGCCGGGTTTTGTGGTAATAATCTTGGGATTTACCTTGAGGGGACAAGGTGTTGAATCGGGGTTAGCCTCCCTTTCGAAATTTAACCCTTTTGGACTATCGAAATTGTAGCCCATACTCTTCATTATGTGGCGAGCCTTAAGTTAGTAATGATGAAATTGAGGAGTTGCCTCGCTTTCTTGAACTCTACGGTTTGATAACCCGGGGTCCACTTTACCAAAATAAATTGGTTCGACCCTTCTTTTGGGCGGGACCATAAAGAATGCCTTCCTCCGTCCTCCATCCTCCGGAGGTGGAGAGGACGTTTGAGTGGCAAATCTAGTGATCTCGTCATATAGCGCATGCCGTGGCTCCAATCGTATCTTTATCTATTTCTTGGATGAAACATCGGACAAGTAAGCCAAATTGAAATTTTCATTAATGTACCATTAGCCTTCACTCGGTACATCTTCCTCATTATTAAGCTTATTAGAGCTCACTACATGCAATTCCCATGGACACTCTTCTTGAGTTCGGGTTAGGCATCGCCGTTACATTGTCGCCAAAGGCGGTCGGCATTCGGGCTCGGTAAGGTAAAAGACCGAATCGGTGTGATAACTCTCTACTCCTTTGAAAGGATGTTTCGGCTATCGGGTCTTGACCTCCCCTCTTCATTGACATATTTCATTACGATGAAGGGTTGATGGGACAATCCGATTAGCATGAATCGAGTCGTCCCAATAGCGGTGTAGGATGTGTCGGCATCTATAATGTAGCGAGTTACTTCGACTTGAGATCCCCAATTTGACATTTGAGCTTAATTTTTCCCAAAGGTGGGTGTCTTTGTTGGCATTGAAGCCAAAGATAGTCGTCGAGTGGAATTCAGCGGTGATGCGGGATTCCCGAACTTGCATGACCACATGCGGCATTATGCTAAGTCGCGGATCCGGATCTACTTGGACGGTGATCTCGAAGATCCCATGTATCTGTGTAGTACAAGGGCTGTCATGCTTATGATTGATTTGCATATCTTCTTGTGTGAATGATATGCAAGGCGGTCTTTCATTATGTGTAGGCATTTGACACAAGAGGGTTCATCCATAGCTTCTGGGACTACAGGAACTTGTGTAATGAAGCTCTCTGTATCCGTTAAAGCCTCCACTAGAGCTGCTCTTGTAGATTTGGACAACTTCAAGAGCTCGTAAAGGGTGATTCTGGCGGGAATGTTAGCCAGCTGTGCCAAAACATCGAAGTGGAATGGTTTTCCTGATGTTCCTGCTTCTTGTAGAAGGTTTTTATTATATCGAACCTCCTTTGGCTTCCCTTTATCAATTGACTTTTTAGGGCCAGAACCCCCTGTCTCCTCAACTGGCTCCCTGGACTCCTGCGCTCCTTGATCATACTTTTTCAAGTACGTTTTCCCTGACCTCGTACCTACTCCTGGATCCCCTTCTCGGTCGGCCGCCAGAACAATCTCTTCTTTCTCTGAGTCGGTGAGAGGGACCAAATGAGTATCGTCTTCGTTTATGGACGGACTGATCATGTTGGAAGTTTTCGCCTTGTTCTTCTTCTTCTTTGATGATGTCTCAGCCCATTGATGATCTTTAATCAAGTCGGGATGGACCCACATCACTTCAGCTTGAAATTGTGATGGGTGCCAAACCTTTTCCTTCTTGATTGTGTCGTCGGTGTTCTTCAAGCGTAATTCTCCTTTTGGAATGGGAGCAGCTCCATTAGGAGTCATTCGGTGAAATCCCGAATTGAGCGATGTCATATTAGTAGACCACGGTCTTACGTTACGGTTTCAACTTGAGTACCTGGCATCAACCAATGCTTGTAGAATGTCTTTGAAAATGTAACACTTCTTTGTGGTGTCCCAACATCCGATGATATCGGCGATAGTGGGGTCATCCACCTTCCGGCTTCTTGGTCTCTTTGATTAAGGGCTTTAACTTGTTATTCTTCATGCATTTGGAATAGAGTATCGATGTGCTCTTCTTTGAAAGAATATTGCTTAGGCGGTCTTGGCGACTCGATGGCTTGCAGCTTTCTTTGGTGGAGATCGAACACTAGTATCGGCGACATGAATGTCCTTCCTCCTTGACGAGGGCATTGTCTTGACCTCAGGTCTGGTATTCTTGTCGTCTGTTTCTTGACTTTAACTTCGTAGCGACAATATCTTCCGCTGTTCCCCTTGGGACACTAGTTGTTTCGAGGAGCGACACTCTGTAACCCCATTTGAGCCAAGAGAGAGTGCGGGTTATCTTGACGGGTTTCCACCAAAGTAGTTTGTATCATCCTGGGCATCGCAATGCCACACTCGGAACCTTTCCACAAAAGCCTTTATCGGTTCCCACGGCTTTTGTTTAGTGGCGAGGAGGGTAGGGACGGATGCCGGTGTCATCTTGAAGAATCTAGCTAGAAATAGCCTTTCCAAATCTACCCACTTCGAATAGATCCGTGAGCGGTTTCATGAACCATTCAAAGCGACTCCTTGAGAGTGCCAATAAATAGACGGCTCAAAATAGCATCGTTAAATCACATCGCGATGCGTGACTTGAAGTAATAGGCGTCTTTGATTCGTGAACTGTGCCATCGAAGGCTTGCGAGCGGGGCCTTAAACTTTGGAGGGTAAGGTCGCATCCCTCCGCGGGATATGGCCTCACAACCCCGTCTTGGAGCTCACTCACATTAGCGATAAGCGTTAAGAGCGAGCCGAATTCATCCATTTTGGTGATTGAAAATTTGATTAGTTCTCGGCCCTTTCTCTCCTTGGATGAAGAATCTATCACGGTGAGTTTCTTGATGGAGGTTTCAACCATCTTTCCCTTACGCTGCGGATTGACCTTTCTTCGCGGCGATTCGGTTGAGGTACGGACCGACCACGTGAGCTTGAGCCTATCGCAGCGGTTGGGCTACCATGTCTCTAAGTTGGTTAATGGTTTCTTCTTTGTGACGCGCATAGCTTCTGTGTCATCGCTGGTATTCTTCAAGCTTCTTCTTGAGATCTTGGCACCCTCGGTTGTATAAACCATGCTCGTGTTCTATGAATGGTGGAAGGCTGAGACTACTGCAATGGTGAGTGCTCATCTTGAGTTCCAACCCGGCGGTCTCGATAATTGATGAGGGGTATGACTCCCGTCGTGTTGAGTCTTGTTGATAAATTCCTTGAACTTATCGAGATTTCCTTAACACTTTCGAAGGCGACTAGTCTCGATTCATCGAGCTGGAAGGTAGCGGCGTTCCCCAGCGACCATATTAATGGTAACCTCGGGATATTAGTCTCGAGGTTTTCCTTACGTGGAATCGCCTTTGTCTCTTGGATGGGGCTGGATTAGTCAACCGATCAAAGACCGATCGTCTAGGTGCGGTGCACAACATTGACATTGGAGAGGACCGTTGCAATCAATGCATTTCGCGCGCGAATGGCGACTTCTTTGCGTTGGTCTCTCTCTTGATAATAATTCTCTCAAGTCGAAACTTGAGGAATGTTAACTCGGATCGGTAGTTTGGTGGAACTGTCCCTCATCATTTGAAGGGTCGGGTTAGGGTGGACATGACAAGCGTGGGCACGAAGTCCACGTTTAATGGTGCTTAGCCTTTGAGGTGCGTTTGAGTGCGTGGAGCAGCGGACACGGGGGTGCGTTTTGTTTGTGGCAGCTTCTCGGGGTTTGCGTTCAATTGAAGGAGCGGACATCGGTCAGCGTTGATTGGAGAAAGCGGTCTTGGGACTGGCGTTTTGTTTAAGCGGTCACAGGACTCGCGTTTTGTTTGAAAGCGGTCACAGGACTGGCGTTTTGTTTAAGCGGTCACAGGACTTCAGCGTTTTGTTTAAGCGGTCACAGGACTTCGCGTTTTGTTTAAGCGGTCACAGGACTTCAGCGTTTTGTTTAAGCGGTCACAGGACTGGCGTTTTGTTTAAGCGGTCACAGGACTGGCGTTTTGTTTGAAAGCGGTCACAGGACTCGCGTTTTGTTTAAGCGGTCACAGGACTGGCGTTTTGTTTAAGCGGTCACAGGACTTCGCGTTTTGTTTGAAAGCGGTCACAGGACTTCAGCGTTTTGTTTAAGCGGTCACAGGACTTCGCGTTTTGTTTAAGCGGTCACAGGACTCGCGTTTTGTTTGAAAGCGGTCACAGGACTCGCGTTTTGTTTAAGCGGTCACAGGACTTCAGCGTTTTGTTTAAGCGGTCACAGGACTCGCGTTTTGTTTAAGCGGTCACAGGACTCGCGTTTTGTTTGAAAGCGGTCACAGGACTTCAGCGTTTTGTTTAAGCGGTCACAGGACTTCAGCGTTTTGTTTAAGCGGTCACAGGACTTCGCGTTTTGTTTGAAAGCGGTCTTGGGACTCGCGTTTTGTTTAAGCGGTCACAGGACTTCAGCGTTTTGTTTAAGCGGTCACAGGACTTCAGCGTTTTGTTTAAGCGGTCACAGGACTTCAGCGTTTTGTTTAAGCGGTCACAGGACTGGCGTTTTGTTTAAGCGGTCACAGGACTTCAGCGTTTTGTTTAAGCGGTCACAGGACTTCAGCGTTTTGTTTAAGCGGTCACAGGACTTCGCGTTTTGTTTGAAAGCGGTCACAGGACTCGCGTTTTGTTTAAGCGGTCACAGGACTCGCGTTTTGTTTGAAAGCGGTCTTGGGACTCGCGTTTTGTTTGAAAGCGGTCACAGGACTTCGCGTTTTGTTTGAAAGCGGTCACAGGACTTCGCGTTTTGTTTAAAGCTGGGTTCTTCAGCGATAGGAGCTTGATCCTTGTATCCGTGGGCGATCCGACCGTCTTGCTCGTGGAATCACGTAGAAGAGAGACTTGCGAGGCAAGTCTTTAGAACTCTAATGAGTTTGATAACTTCGAAGGGCGAGTTTAATAACTCTGCGAGTTTGAAAACAAATAGCCGAAGAAAAAGAGCTAGGGTTGACCACAGCTCAAGCTCTCTCTCCCCCTCACAACGAATCAATCCTCTGGATCTTTTCTCTCTAGCCTCTAATCTCCCCTTTTTTCCCCTTTTTTCCCCGATTTTCTGCTGAAGATCTTTCTCCCCCTTTTATAGGTATTTTAGGGGTGTAACTGACCCCTTAGAATGAGGATTCGTGGCCCTCAAATCGAGGAAAACGGTTTTGGAACCGTTTAAATCGTGTTCTGAGATAGGAAGCAGCGCAAGACTTCAGCGTTTATTTTAGATGACCCTCGCGTCTGGCGAGGTTGAGATTCGTTTGAGCATGATCATGGCGCTCAGCGTCTTAGGCTTAAACGGCTGCTAAAGGCTCAGCGTTTTGGAGCTTGGGCCGGTGAGAGCTATCGTTTTGAGCTTGGGCGGCTGAGCGCTCCACATTTTAGAGCTTGGGCCTTGGTGAGCTCTGCGTTTGGAGCTTTGGGCCGGTGAAACTCCGTGTTTAGAACAGGCCCAGCGGTTGAGAGCTCAGCGTTTAGAGCTTGGGCGGCTGAGCGCTCAGCGTTTTAGAGTTTGGGCCTTGGTGAGAGCTCTGCTTGGAGCTTTGGACCGGTGAGAGCTCAGCGTTTTAGAGCTTGGGCGGTGAGAGCTCCGCGTTTAGAGTTTGGGCGGTGAGAGCTCAGCGTTTAGAGCTTGGGCCTTGGTGAGAGCTCTGCGTTTGGAGCTTTGGACCTGGTGAGAGCCCAGCGTTTAGAGCTTGAGCGCGGCTAAGAGCTCCGCGTTTTAGAGCTTGGACACGATGCTAAACCTCTTGGTTGGATCTTATCTTTGTGTTTGTGATTCTACCCTATTTCCTCAGAAGCCTTCAAACAGTGACTTCGTTCAACGATATCTCAGTGAATCGTGGCTTATCAGTGATAAAATTTTGACAGCCTACAACCTTCCATGTGGCATCAGGAGCACTTAGTAGGTCAGGTATTCAGTGATTTATTGTTCCTTCATCTAGTACATGGTATTCCACGTCTTTTTTTAGTAAGGGGAGGCTTTAACCGACGGTCTTCTAGCGGTACAACATGCTTCTCGTAATCTGGAATAGGAAATAGAATTGGTTCATAAGTTCTTCTGAATGCTTCAACAGTCAAAAACCAATCACAATAATGATAGATATCTCGTCCCATCCAAGTAATTGCAGCACAAGCGTGCTTACAAGGAATGCGTGTGATATTTCAAAACCTGCATGAACATGTCCATTTCTTCAAATCTACATGGCAAGTTTTATTAGATTCAACCTCCACAATATCATTTGTTGAATTTTTAACATGTAAGCATCTTCCTTGATTAATATTATCACTCAATACTATCCCAGCTTCTGGACATAAGTATCCAGTCCATTTCGCTACCATAAGCCTTCTATCATGTATGCTCTCTATGATTTGCTTTCGTATCGTCTCCACCAAAGGTAAGATTCGAAACATTCATGCCTTTTTTATCCAACTGTTGAAAGAATCAGCAATGTTTGAAGTAGCAAGGCCATACATGTAAATCACATGAAAAAAACTCATAAATTTGACTACTAATACGTAACCTCAACAACTAGTATGTAACTTAGCTAGTTAACTGTAACCTTAACAACTAATGTTTATCCATAACAACTAAATTGTAATCTTAACAACCAAGCTGTAAACTTAACAACTCATGTGTATACTTAACAACTACGCTGTAAAGTTAACAACTATGCCATAAACTTAACAACTGTGATATAAACTTAACAACTGTGATATAAACTTAACAACTATGATATAAACTTAACAACTATATATGCCGTAAACTTAACAACTGCGATATAAACTTAACAACTACGATGTAAACTTAACAACTATGCTGTAAACTTAACAACCAACCTGTATGGTTAACAACTGAAATTTAACCTTAACAAGTAACCAAAAACTCAGCAACAAACTAAATTAAACAATGATATCATACATTATACCAGGGAAATAAGCGTTTGCCCATCCTCTGGGGAATAATTCATTGCAGTAACATAAGCCAATTTATCTATCAAGACCAATTCTTTCATCTAATCATCTCATTCGGCAATTGTGAACTTATAAGCCGCGGATTGTAACAAGTCACCCAATATTTGAGTGATATTTGCTTTATGACCCAACTCCTTCATCTTTTTTTAAAATTCTCGACTAGATGGAGAACACACCTAGAATGTAATGCATTTGGAAAGAATTCTTCGACTACTACTCTAATACCCTTGCCGGCATCAGAAATCATGACCAGTTGATGTGGGGGATTGTAAGTATTTTCCATATCATATAGTTGTAGGCTGTAAAAAAATTGCGAGGCAGCCAATATCCATGAAACACTATCAATGAAGGTTACAAGGCGATGACTTTCCGCGACAATAAAGGAGAATCGAAGCTAATGTCTCAGTACAAGGATTACAAGTTGACAATCCTTGTGAAAAGAGATCACAAGTATTGATCTCTTCAAAGCAAAAGCGGACTTATCAGCGTTTCAATCAAAGCAGACACATGGCCCGTTGAAGCTAAGCGGAGCACATGGCTGCGGCCAGCGTTCGAACCCCAAATCGCGGAGCACATGGCCCGTTGAAGCTAAGCGCGGAGCACATGGCCCGCGTTTCAATTCAAAATCACGGAGCACATGGCCCGCGTTTCAATCAAAGCAGCGGAGCACATGGCCCGTTGAAGCTAAGCGGAGCACATGGCTGCGGCCAGCGTTGAAGCTCAAAGCGGCGGCACACATGGCCCGTTGAAGCTCAAAACGCGGCACATGGCCCGTTGAAGCTCAAAACAGCAGACGCGAGGCTTGCTCGAGCGCGAACTACGGCGTTTTGACTCGTTCAAACACGATCTTAACGGTTCCAAAGCTGTTTTGCGCGATCGAGGGCCATTAACCCTCATTTAGGAGGCGATTATAGGGTCAGTTACACCTTAAAACCCTATAAATAGCCAAAGGCTCGGAGATAGGCGGGCTTTTCTCTCGATTAGTGCGGCTTTTTGGAGGAAGTTGGGTTGGCTTAGAGGCTTCTTTGGATTGGCCTCTCTTGACTCGGCTTGGCATACAAACTTCGTGCGAGTTACAAAACTCATATCTTGAGTTATCAAACTCGTTAGAGTTATAAACTTGCTGCGAGTTCTTAGACTTGCTCTGCGAGTTCTTTTCCAACCTCGTCCCACGAGTTAAGACGGTCGGATCGTCAACGGGATACAAGATTCAAGCTCCCACCGCCACCGTGAAGAACCCAGATTAAATAAAGGGAAGGGTCTCCGTTGACCTTTCTCTCTTTTGTAAATCGGGCGACCGTCGAGGAAGTTGTAATTTCTTTTTATCTAAGTCGGTTAGAGAGATTGCATTGAGAGAGTTGTATTTATTCTTTCTTTAAAATCAATTGGAAGGGATAATCTTTATTTCTGACTTTCAAATTTCCTCGCGAACAAAGATGGCGACTCCGCTGGGGACAACTTCTTTCACCGATGAAGAGGTGGTGGCGCAATCCGACGTCAAGCTCATTGGGACGACTGTTGAAACTCTGACCGTAGAGTTCGATCAAGCCAAGTTCGAGGAGGCACTCTCCTCCGGATCCCTTAGCCCCAAGGCTATGCCAAGATCCACAAAGCCTCTAAGGAGGCCAAAGCCCATTCGTTGGTGCGTGGCTAACGTCGGTGAAGAGGGTGATGTCACCGAAAAGCCTCAAATCAGAAAGGAAAGGAGCCACGAGAACACACCCGAAGATGGCCAATCGACCAACCAACACGAACCGGCGTTTGTGAGCCAAAAGCGAACCACGGGGCCAGCGTTTCAATTCAAAATCGCGGAGCACATGGCCCGCGTTGAAGCTCAAGCAGCGGCACACATGGCCCGCGTTGAAGCTCAAGCAGCGGCACACATGGCCCGCGTTTCAATTCAAAATCGCGGAGCACATGGCTGCGGCCAGCGTTCAATTGCTCAAGCGAACCTGCGTTCGGTGAGGTTGCCGCGATCCTCGCGTCCCCACTATAAAGCGGGTCACAACCCCGCTCAATTGCTCAAACGCCAACCTCGCGCTCACCAGTTGCACGCGATCCTCGCCCCTCACTATAAAACGCGGGTCACAACCCCGCTCAATTTTTCAAACGAACCTCGCTCTGCAGGGTTGCGTTTACCCTCACGCCTCTATCCCGAGACGCGGGTCTCAACCCCCGGCCCAAGCATTCAAATGCGGACCTAGCGTTCACAATCTAAAGCGGTGCGAACCTCAGCGTTCAAATGCTCAAGCGCGATCTTCGGCGTTCCAAGTGCCAAATCATCGGCATATCGGCCCGCTCACATGCGGCCAAGCCGTCGGTGTTTGACCAATTGACAAATATCATTTGGTCGCCGAGCGGCGGCATTCTCACGGGAAGGAGGCTTGGTCGAATACCTTGGAGTCACTTCTAACATGATCGAGTAGGCGATCAATCTCTAGCTCTAATGAGCGAGAGGCAAATCGGTCCCCGACTTGGAAGAGGCTTTGAATGACTCCGGCGGAGTTTACCGACATACTGACTAACAGGGTCATGTACCGGCCAGGCGTTGAAGCTCAAGCAGCGGCACACATGGCCCGCGTTGAAGCTCAAAGCAGCAGGCGAGGCTTGCTCGAGCGCGAACTCACGGCGTTTTGACTCGTTCAAACACGATCTTAACGGTTCCAAAGCTGTTTTGCGATCGAGGGCCATTAACCCTCATTTAGGGCGATTATAGGGTCGATTACACCTTAAAACCCTATAAATAGCCAAAGGCTCGGAGATAGGGGCTTTTCTCTCGATTGGTGCGGCTTTTTGGAGGAAGTTGGGTTGGCTTAGAGGCTTCTTTGGATTGGCCTCTCTTCGGCTTGGCATACAAACTTCGTGCGAGTTACAAAACTCATATCTTGAGTTATCAAACTCGTTAGAGTTATAAACTTGCTTTGCGAGTTCTTAGACTTGCTCTGCGAGTTCTTTTCCAACCTCGTCCCACGAGTTAAGGCGGTCGGATCGTCAGCGGGATACAAGATTCAAGCTCCCACATACGTGAAGAACCAGATTAAATAAAGGGAAGGGTCTCTGTTGACCTTTCTCTCTTTTGTAAATCGGGCAACCCGTCGAGGAATTTGTAATTTCTTTTTATCTAAGTCGGTTAGAGAGATTGCATTGAGAGAGTTGTATTTATTCTTTCTTTAAAATCAATTGGAAGGGATAATCTTTATTTCTGACTTTTAATTTTTCTCGAACAAAGATGGCGACTCCGGGGACAACTTCTTTCACCGATGAAGAGGTGGTGGCGCAATCCGGCGTCAAGCTCATTGGGACGGCTGTTGAAACTCGACCGTAGAGTTCGATCAAGCCAAGTTCGAGGAGGCACTCTCCTCGGATCCCTTAGCCCCAAGGCTATCGCCAAGATCCACAAAGCCTCTAAGGAGGCCAAAGCCCATTCGTTGGTGCGTGGCTAACGTCGGTGAAGAGGGTGATGTCCTTTGTAAAGCCTCAAATCGGGGAAAAAGGCGCCCGCCGAGAACACGATCGAGATGGCCAATCGACCAACCAACACGAACCCGGCGTTTGTGAGCCAAAGCGATCTGAGCTTGGCGTTTCTTTTACGAGCGCAAGCCTGGCGTTTATGTGCACGAACACGAGCCTCGCGAAACCGGGCTGAGCGCAACCCTCAATGGCGTTTCACGGTCAAAGCGGGTCCCAACCCAGCGTTCAATTGCTCAGCAGCGAACCTGCAGCGTTCAGGTTACCGCAGCGATCCTCGGCGTCCCCACTATAAAGCGGGTCACAACCCGGCGTTCAATTGCTCAGCGAACCTGCGTTGGTGAGGTTGCCGCAGCGATCCTCGCGTCCCCACTATAAAGCGGGTCACAACCCGGCGTTCAATTTCCTAGAACCTGCGTTGTGAGGAGGTTACAGCGACCCTCGCGCCTATCACGAGGCGGGTCTCAACCCGGCGTCAAGCATTCAAATGCGGACCTAGCGTTCACAATCTAAAGCGGGTCGAACCTCGCGTTCAAATGCTCAAAGCGATCTTCGCGTTCCAAGTGCCAAATCATCGGCATATCGGCGGCGCTCACATGCGGCCAAGCGTCGGTGTTTGACCAATTGACAAATATCATTTGGTTCGCGAGCGGCGGCATTCTCACGGGAAGGAGGCTTGAGGTCGAATACCTTGGACTCACTTCTAACATGATCGAGTAGGCGGACCGTCAATCTCTAGCTCTAATGAGCGAGGCAAATCGGTCCCCGACTTGGAAGAGGCTTTGAATGACTCCGGCGGAGTTTACCGACATACCGGACTCGAGCGGTCATACCCGTCAATTATCACAAGTTGGCTAAAGGAATTGAGTCGATGATGAGCATTGACCATCGAATCTCAATCCTCTAGTTCTTTCATAGAGCATGTGGCTGTCTACAGCGGAGACGGCGAAGATTTCAAGAAGAGGCTCGAAGAGTATCGGGCTATGATGCAAGAGGCCTGCGATCACAACAAGAGTCCATCGATCAACTTGAGATATGATAAACCAACTTGTTGCGATAGAGCTCAACTTGGATAGCCGACTCAACACTTCACCAAAATCATCACGGAGGAGGAGTGAATCCTCAAAGCGAGAAGAAAAATGAATGAAGCTCCGATCAAGAAGCTCATCACGTAGAATCCTCCTCGAAGAAGGGAAAGAGAAAATGAGCAAAGTCCTCAATCGGCAAAAATCACGAGCGGAAGCCGCCTCAATGCCATGGCTAATAGGTGCGAGCTCCAGATCGAGGGGTTGTCGGGCCGTATCTGCGAGAATGGGATACGGTTCCTTATCCTCAAAATTCAAAGTCCCTACGCTACAAGCTTTTCGGCGGCGCGGGATCACCGAACCAACACATCTACCATTTTAGGTCCTGGTGGGAATGGGATGTCAACGATGCCATAACATCTCGTTTGTTCATTGGCACCCTCAAGGGGTTGCCTTTGAATGGTTCATGGCGCACGTAGGATGTATCGAAATGGGCGATTTAGAGACTCTTCTGTCCGCGATTCTTTGAAGATGACACGGAAATTCTGTCACTTCTCTCCTTGCCCTTAAGCAAAAGGAGGAGAGCCTATCAAAGTCTTCGTCGAGCGGTTCGAAGCATGGCTCTTCGATGCTCGGCAGGTATGACACGATGCATACGATTGACACTGTCGGCACAATTTACAAACTAATCTCCTAGCTCGAATGGGGGTTGCAAAATGTCGTTCTGGAAACAACTAGTCTCGAGTGACGGTGAAGCAATTATTGCTAGGATTGAAGAAGAAGAGGAGGTGACTCCAGAAGACACGGCTATTGATGACCGGCTCTAAATGTGAGGCGAAGACGGTTAGTATCGACCTAGAATAATTACAGACTGGAGGTTGATTATCTATTATTTTTTTAGTAGAATAATAAATTCTAAATATTGTCAAGTTAACAAAACACTTTTGACAATGTGAGCACTTCAACGTGCAGCACCACCACCAAAATCAACTTATCAATCCTCTCCAATAGGATGATAAGTCTACAAAGTTGCTCAAATCGTAACATGATCCAGTCAGGTTAACAATGCACCTCTGACAACCAACTTATCAATCCTCTCCAATAGGATGATAACTCCACAAAGTTGCTCCAATGCCTAACGTATCCTTGTCATGTTAACCTAACACCTCTGACAACCAACTTATCAATCCTCTCCAATAGGATGATAAGTCCACAAAGTTGCTCCAATGCATAGCGTATCCTTGTCATGTTAACCTAACACCTCGACAATTAACTTATCGATCCTCTCCAATAGGATGATAAGTCCACAAAGTTGCTCCAATCGCAACGCATCCTTGTCATGTTAACCTAACACCTCGACAACCAACTTATCAATCCTCTCCAATAGGATGATAGGTCCTCAAAGTTGCTCCGTCATAGCGTATCTTCATCAAGTCAACACTATACCTCGATGATATAATCAACTTATCAATCCTCCTCAATAGGATGATAGGTCCTCAAAATCTTGTTCAAATCACAACTAAACCCGTCAATCAACTCATCATTCCTTTCCAATAGAATGATAGATCCACAAAGTTGTTCAAATTACAACACAATCCTATCAAAATCGTACACATCCTCGTGAGTTTGATAACCAACTATCAATCCTCCTCAATAGGATGATAAGTCCACAAAGTTGCTCCAATGCATAGCGTATCCTTGTCATGTTAACCTCACACCTCTGACAATCAACTTATCAATCCTCCTCAATAGAATGATAAGCCCAAAGCCTTGTTCAAACCACAAGCCCAAAGCCTTGTTCAAACCGCAAGCCCAAAAGCCTTGTTTAAACCACAAGCCCAAATCCTTGTTCAAACCACAAGCCCAAAGCCTTGTTAACACCACAAGCCCAAAGCCTTGTTCACACCACAAGCCACGTAAGCCTTGTTCACATCACAGGTCTTAAACCTTGTTCAAATCACAGGTTTCATAGTTTGTCCCCCGATAAAATCAACTTATCGACTCTCTTCAATAGAGCGATAGGTCCTCAAAATCTTGTTCAAATCACAAATACCCAACTTTATCAAGTTAACCCCACACCTCTGATAAAATCAACTTATCGACTCTCTTCAATAGAGCGATAAGTCCTCAAAAATCATCATCAAGTTAAAAATTCCACCTCTGATGATAAAACCAATTTATCAACTCTTTACAATAGAGTGATAAACCCCCAAAAGCTTGTTCAAACAACAAGTATGAAAGGCATGCCAAGTTGACACTATACTTTTGGCACCTTAAAGAAAAGTCTAAAGACTTAGTTGGAAATGTGGGGTTCATCCCGCATTTTACTCATAAAGCGAAGGACCACCCAGCGTTTCAACACAAAATCAGTCAGCAGCATTTTAAACCTGAAGCGTGATGGCCGACTCCGTGTTTCAACCTCAAATCGCGAGGATCGGTCTCACGTAGCAAAGTTCAAGATGAACTCACGCATTAAAAAAGCAAAAGCGGAGTTCACTAATGCAAGGCGAATGACTAAGCGTGGACAAAAGCGAGCATAACTTTTGAAGGCGAATGAGGAGCAATACCTTCTCAAAATCAAACAAAGAAGATATCAAAGTATTCCAAAAGCTCGTCGATCAACCGCGACCTTCGAAAACTTTGGAGGGTTGTAAGTACGTAAAATTCTTGAAGACGGCCAATATCCGCGAAACACTATCAATGAAGGTTACAAGCCGATGACTTTCCGCGACAATAAAGGAGAATCGAAGCTAATGTCTCCAGTACAAGGATTACAAGTTGACAATCCTTGTGAAAAGAGATCACAAGTATTGATCTCTTCAAAGCAAAAGCGAGACTTATCCGCGTTTCAATCAAAGCAGACACATGGCCCGCGTTGAAGCTAAGCGGAGCACATGGCCAGCGTTTCAATTCAAAATCGCGGAGCACATGGCCAGCGTTTCAATCCAAAACGCGGAGCACATGGCCAGCGTTGAAGCTAAGCGGAGCACATGGCCCGCGTTGAAGCTAAGCGGAGCACATGGCCCGCGTTGAAGCTAAGCGGAGCACATGGCCCGCGTTGAAGCTCAAAGCAGCGAGGCGAGGCTTGCTCGAGCGAACTTCTGGCGTTTTGACTCGTTCAAACACGATCTTAACAGTTCCAAAACTATTTTGCACGATCGAGGGCCATTAACCCTCATTTAGGAGGCGATTATAGGGTCAGTTACACCTTAAAACCCTATAAATAGCCAAAGGCTCGGAGATAGGGGGCTTTTCTCTCTCGATTGGTGCGGCTTTTTGGAGGAAGTTGGGTTGGCTTAGAGGAGGCTTCTTTGGATTGGCCTCTCTTATTTCGGCTTGGCATACAAACTGTGCGAGTTACAAAACTCATATCTTGAGTTATCAAACTCGTTAGAGTTATAAACTTGCTGCGAGTTCTTAGACTTGCTCTGCGAGTTCTTTTCCAACCTCGTCCCACGAGTTAAGGCGGTCGGATCGTCAACGGGATACAAGATTCAAGCTCCCACCGCAGTGAAGAACCAGTTAAATAAAGGGAAGGGTCTCCGTTGACCTTTCTCTCTTTTGTAAATCGGGCGACCGATCGAGGAAGTTGTAATTTCTTTTTATCTAAGTCAGTTAGAGAGAGAGATTGCATTCGAGAGTTGTATTTATTCTTTCTTTAAAATCAATTGGAAGGGATAATCTTTATTTCTGACTTTTAATTTTCCTCATGAACAATAGTATAGACCACACTCCTTGTAAGAACCACTTCCAATTTTCCTCATTTTCCTAGTTGCATATGCAATAAGCAAGAAGAATTATTCCTTTATTGTCGTCATATCCTGTGGTACTAAGTAATATACCTCTGTAGCGGTCTTTAAGAAATATTCCATCCAAAAATAGCAGAGGCCTACATCCAGCAATGAACCCTTGAATACAAGCATTATAACTTATGAACAAACGCCTAAACCTGCCGTCATAATCATCAATAGCAGTAAAGCTTCCTGGATTAGTGGCTAGAACCGTGGCTTCATATCTGTATAAATATAACAAGTAATCATTAATATTACCCTCTAAATTGTAACCTTAACAACTAAACTATATACTTAACAACTAAGACGCATACTTAACAACTAAACTTTACACTTAACAACTAAACTTTACACTTAACAACTAAACTTTACACTTAACAACTATACTGTATGCTTAACAACTAGTGTGAAAACATAACAATTAATCTACAACCTTAACAACGAACATGAACACTTGACAACTAAGCTATAAATTTAACAATTATGATGTAACCTTAACAATAAATCTGTATACTTCACAATTAAGGAGTAAACTTAACAACTAACATAGACATGACAACTAAGATATAAGTATTTATTTAATCAGATAAGTTTTACCATCTTAGTGAATCGTAGGCCTCATCATTGTCACGAACAGGTCCTGTCATGCTCTCTCTTTACTTTGTCACATTTGCTGTAATTAACCTTGATGCCGAACTGTGAGAGTAAGTCGTTGTTGATATCAATTGGCCGAAGCTCTGGTCTAACCTTCATAACAGATTGTATTTGACTTGCAATGAATTTGCGTGTTGCCCTTGATTTACCAGCATTAGCTCCATGTTGCTCGTAAGTGTGAGTAGCGTGGAATTTCTTTATAGCCATAATCGAGCAATTTCGGAGTGGGGAAGCAAACAACATCCAAGAGCATTTCTGCGTGTCCTTGTATCGGCAATGCACTCTTATACATTTTTATTCATTATGGTAAAAATCATACTCGAACCTTTTTGCAATTGAATAGTATTGAAGTGATAATCTAACTTTAGCAGTACTATCAAATTTCTGTCCCTCTGCACATATGGCCGTGTGCTACTCAGCTGGGATGTTAGTTTGGTTGTTAATCATGTCTTGTATCATCATGATAGAGTCGCCAGTAGGATTGTCATTAGGAATACGCTCATCACTACATGATTGGTTGATCGTAGCAGCTGTGCATCGGGAATTTTCTATTGGGATTGTCCTGTAAAAGTGAGAAAACACTTGAATATGTAACAATTAACTATAAACGTTAGCAACTAACTACTAAGGTTAACAACCAACTCATAACCTTAGCAACTAATAGTTGAGGTTAACAACTAATTTTTATGGTTAAGAACCAACTCCTAAGGTTAACAAGCAACTCAAGACCTTAACAACTAATCATTATGGTTAACAACTAACTATAATATTCATAACTATCTCTTAAGGTTAACAACCGACTAAAACCTTAACAAATAACCTATAAGGTTAACAGCCAACTGATAACCTTCAAATCCCTACCTAATTTCACAAATTAAGTGATTAAAATGCTTTGGGAAAATAAAGTGTTTAAAATGCTTACACATTTTGTGGGGAACTTTGGGTGTTTTGAGAAGTTGAAGAATTCATAGCTGCGGTAGCATATAAGTTTATGTCTGTAAATCCATTATGACGATAATACTCAAACATCAAGCTCAAGTCTTCGTTATTTTCAATTGCAAAACTAAATTTTTTTTCCCTTTCGGATATGAATTTTAGTGAAAGAGATTGTAATGGGGAGTTTAAGCCTTTGGGACACTTGATACTTCAAGCTAATGGTTTCTATCGAGTCATTAATAACTACGAAAATACCCTCACCCTCTTTGTTACTTTTTGTGTTTGTAACCATGCATAGGAGGGATCTTTCCATCATTATGAAGAAAAATAGTTGAAGAAACAAAGAGGATTTATGGAGGAGAATTAAATGGCCATGAGAGAGTAGTTGAAGAAGCAAAGAGGATTTATGGAGAGAATTTAGTGGCCACAAGAGAGAGAGAGAGAGAGAGAGGGAGAAGATGGTTGTAGGGATTAAATTGGAGGGAACTAAGGTTTTTTCCCTCCAAAACTCTTTTTTAATCATCATTAAATGAGCACACAGTGAGGGACAGTGAGGGACCTCACCTTCTCCATTAACCATCCCCCCACCCCCTCAAACAAATAAACTGTGGAGGCTATTTTGGTCTCAACATGTTTTTAAAGTACACATGAGGGTTTAATTTGAGCTGGAGGGGGCTAAACGAATTTTGCATTTGCTTTAGGGGTTTTTTTAGAGTTTTGAAAAAGTCTTGAGGGTGGAAGGAATATATTTTGTCATTTTCGGGGTTAGAAGCAATTTTCCCTTAAAAAAAACTTATGTTTTCTTTAGAATCCCACTTTTCATATAACCCTTCATATATCTTAAAATAACTTGCCCCTCTAACTTCGTTTATATCCATGCTCTGTAAAATTTTGAAATGGACTCTATAGCTTACATTACAGTGTCTTACTTTTCTCATCTTAAAATGTGATATCTTTTTTAGTATATACTCTAAAAGCAAAACCCAATGATCTCAAGCGCACTAGAGGATGCTACATAGGATTTCTAAACACACCCAAAAATGACATATGGCATCTCATCTACTTGCTCACGAAATCTACACATACCAAAAATGACACGATCATCACTTATTTATAGAGTTTTAAATTAAGAATAATTTAATATTTATTAACATATATTGAGAAAAATCATAATAGTTTTAATTTGAATTCTCCCTACAATTTCGGGATATCAAATTACACTAAATAATAACTAAATATAATTAATAAATCAAATTTAGAATTGTTACTATTACTATATAAAATCGTTTACAATTCTTTATTTTCTTGAATTATAGAAAACCAATTTATCAAAAGTAAAATTTTAAAATCAAGAGGAAAAGTTATGTTAGTTACAATATAACTAATTAGTAAATATATTTAAAAGATCATACGAGATTTTAGCAAATAGTGGTTATCGTGCAGATATCAATTATAATCTAATAAACACAGAGCATTTAGAAAGAAAAGTATATCTTCTTCATTGATATTGTAAGGTTTATATACAGTGTAAAAAGAAATTGTTTTACTATCTTAACCGATGTGAGACTAAAGAGGACTGCATATGTGCAATATTTAACACTCGCCCCCCCCAAACTGCAATTGGGTCTACCAATGGTAGTTTGTCAAGGAGAAGAAGATATTGTTGTATGGTGTGAGCCTTAGTGAAGATGTCTGCTAGTTGGAGATCGGTGTTCACGTAGGGAAGTGGGATCGTGCCAGCGAGGAAATTATGATGAGTGAAGTGAAATCTATCTCGATATGCTTTGTGAGCTCATGAAAGATGGGATTGTTGGTAATTTTAATTGCCCTTATGCTCTCACGATTTAGAGGACTTGTTGTTGGATAGGAGACTTCCATGTCGAGAAGAAGGCGTCATAGTCAAACAATCTCAGCAATGGTGAACGTCATGGTTCAATACTCCGATTCAGCACTTGAGCGGGAAACAACGTGTTGTTTCATGGACTTCCAGGAGATCAGAGAGTCACCTAGAAATATGCAGTACCCGGTAGTGGATGTCAATCCATAATGTTGTCTGCCCAGTCTGCATCACTGTAGTCTCTAAGGGTAAGTGATGAGGATGCTGAGAAGAAGAGGGCTCTAGTCGGAGTCTCTCAGAGGTAACGTAGCACACAGAGTAGTGCAGATTGATGAGAAGAGTGTGGTGTAGCAATGAATTAACTGAGGATGTGTACAACATGAGAAATTTTAGGTCTGGTGATGGTGAGATATACCAAACTCCATACGAGATGTCAATATTGGGTGGCATCGGTTAGTGGATCACCATCACTGGCTTTGCGCTTCACATTCAAATCAAGAGGCTGGTTTGGTATTTGTTAGCTCTGCTCGTGTGATAATATATGAAGTAAACTTTTGCTAAGATAGGTGATAGAAACGAGAAGTTTGAATGATCTCTAGCCCAAGGAAATAGTATAGGTCGCATAAGTCTTTCATTTTAAACTATTTCTAGAGATGAGATTTGATTTTGGTGATAATCGATGGATCGTTGTTGGTGATGATCATATCATCAATGTAGAGGATATGAACTTGATTTGATCATTCTTGTTGGGGATGAAGTCGATAGGTTGCATGGCCTATGTGAATTGGGCAAATTATGCTCGGGGTGCCTGCTTGAGGCCATAGAGGGTGCACCGTAAGTGACAGATGAGGCCTTTGGATTGGGGAAGTCCAGGAGGTAGAGTCATATAGATGTCCTCATTGAGGTTGCCATGCACGAAGGCATTTTTAAAATCTATTTGATACACGAGTCATTGCTGAGCAACTAGTTGAGGCTTGTGTCACTCAATGGTTCCGTCTGCTCTCGTCTTGACCTTGTAGGTCCACTTGCAGCTGATGGGGGTCTTTCCCGAAGGAAGAGGAATGAGATCCCATGTGTGAGTTACTGAAGAGCTGCGAGTTCATCTTTCATTGCATGTTACCACTTAGGATATTTAACTACATCATGGTAATAGTTGGGTTCCACACAATCTGACGTCATCATAATGGTGGCGAGAAAGGTAATGGATGTGAAGTTGGGGTCACGATATTTGGCTAGTGATTGGCGATCTCTGGATGGGTATCTCGGCTCAGTTGTAATCTCAGTGATGGATGAGTCATTTGATGTGGTCATGGTGAGGGTGATGGATCCATTGTGGTGGGAGTTGAGTCGAGATTATCCATTTGCTCGGTGGTAGGATTATCTTCTAGACTTAGCTCCAAATTGGGAAGTGTTGTAGTAAGCATGGGCATTGCAGTGCTAGCCCATGTGTCAAGGTCGAGGAATATGATATCTACATGAGTGGATGGTGGTGAGGGTACTAGTGCAAAGAGCAGAGCATAGTAAGGAAGGTGTTTGAAGAATGTTACATGTGGAGAGATACGGAGACGATCAAAATAAGGATCATAGCAGCGATAGCCATTGTGATAAAGGTTGTATCCAAGGAAGACACACATGACAGAGCGGGGGGAGAGTTTATTGGGTTCTAAAGATGAAAGTTGGACAAGCATGTGCAGCCGAAGACTCGAAGGTGAGAGTAGTTTGGTGGTGAGTGATTTGATTGTTAGAAGAGTGTGAAGCCTTTGAGGGTGGAGTAGGGAGTACGATCAATAAGGTAGATACTTGTGACAAGGGCTTCTACCCAGAGTTGAATAGGTATAGAAGCGGACAAGAGGAGGGATCTAATGGTTTCTAGGAGGTGTCAGGGATGTCTTTCAACTACACCATTTTCTTGATGGGCTTACGGATAGGAGAATTGGGTGAGAGTGCCAGGAGAGGTTAGGAACTCAGTGAAGTAGTGGGATGTGTATTCCCCCCTGAGTCGGAGCGTAGAGTTTTGATTTTGGAGGACAATTGGGTGGAGATCATGGTGGTGAAGTTTTTATAGATTTCATAAGCATCGGATTTGTGTTTCATTAGGTAAAGCCATATGAAGAGCGAATGAGCATCGATAAAATTATGTAGTAGTGATTTTCACCACGAGAAGGGTATGGTGATGGTCCCCAGATATTAGGGTGAACTAATTCAAAAGGTTCAAATGCGATTTTATTGCTGAGTTAAAAAGGAAGGGCCAAGTGTTTTGCTAACTTGGCCAGATATCATAGACAGTTGGTTTGGAGTTGAGGAGACGAATGGCAAAAGTAGTGGGAGCGGGGAGAATGAGCTTGTTGAGGTTCGAGGATGGGTAGCCGTTGGAGACGCAGGGGCTATCGTGATTACAAAACTTCAACGTTAGGCAACCGTTGAGGCGCGGGGGGACGTCAAGAGCTGTGGGGTTGGTCGAGTGATGGGAGAAGTTCAGCAATAGGTGATTTTCGGAGCTGGTTGAGGTTGGGCATTGGGTGAGGTTCAACGCTGGGTTGAGATCGAGCGTCGGGCATCGGTGGAGTTTCGGTGCTGGCTGAGGTTGGGCGTCGGGTGAGAATCGACATTGGGCTGAGGTCCAGCATCGGGTGAGGTTTGATGCTCGATAGGCAGGGTTTGGTCTCTGTTGATCTGGATTTCTAGAGAGTAGGTTGGCGGCTAGCTAAGGTCGAGCGTTGGAGATGGGTGGCGGCGTGAATGGGTTGGTGGATGAGGTCGAGCGGTGACCTAGGGTTTCGGCGTGGGAGTGATGATGGGTTGGCGACAGATTTGTTATCGCAACAATCTCATGATCATAGGAATCTCGTGATTACGAGATTTGTGATCACGAGCTGATTTGCTGCGCAATTCACGAGTGGGTGCCCTCATGTGTAGTTTGGATTTGTAAGACTAGGATTTGAGGAGAGAATTGATATTGTAGAGTTTATATACAGTGTAAAGAAGAATTGTTCTACTATCTTAACCGATGTGGGACTAAAGAGGACTGCATATGTACAATATTTAACATAATCATCGTCTCTCTCTCCCCTCTTCGATTATTTCGTTCTCTCTCTATTTCCCTCTCTTACTCTTCTTTTCTTCAAATAAATTTAACATCTCTCTCTCTCTCTCTCTCTCTCTCTCTTCCCCAAACATATTTAAACTCGAAGACAAAGTAGGCAATGAAAGGAATCAAAGAAGTGGTAAAATTCATCTTTATCTCTAAATTTTAGTTTTATTTTATAAAATCACAAGAGTTTATCTTCTATCTCGTTATTTTTCATATACCTAATTTTATTTGATGATTGCATGCTTGATAGGTTCTATGTGGATTTCTCTGAACTTTAGTTTTCCCAAAGATCGCTTCTTTCCTAAGTTAATTTCTATTTTGGAAAATCACAACATATTAGATGAATTTTTTAATTCAAAATTTCTATTTTACTTTGTTCTAATTCTTTATTTTGTTAGAGATGAAAATGAGGAAAGGTTAGAGAAAGAGGACTGAGACTATTAAATAATGTGAGAAGAAAATTTTGACAATAATTCTTTCAAAGATTTTAATGAGATTTTTAATTACTTTATTTTAATTCTTGATTTTTAAAATTTTTTCAAAGATTTAGAAAGTGTTTAAATTTTTCGTATGTTTATTTTGTCAATCCCTTAAATCACCATGTATTTATTTATATTGTATTTCATTCTTTTTTATTTTCTTTTAATAATTTTTCCATTCTTCATTGTACCGCAATGCTCTTATTTTAAATTTTTGTCCATGTTTTTTGTAATGTAATGGTCTTATTTTATCAATTTTTATAAAATATTTATTAGTGTTATGTGTAGGCATCGAAAATTACCTATAAGTCCCTGAACGAGACTCGTGACGATGAGTTGACGATCGACGAACCATCGACGACACAACAAGTGACCGCGACGCGACACGCATAAAGCGAGTCGATAAAGCGTCAAATTAGCAGCGAGTCAGCGAGCATGTAGCGAGTCGGCTAAGCGCGCAAGCCAAAGAAGCGGTGAATCGCGTGTGAACGACGGAATA
Organism: Asparagus setaceus; assembly: GCA_012295165.1. Lineage (NCBI taxonomy): Eukaryota > Viridiplantae > Streptophyta > Magnoliopsida > Asparagales > Asparagaceae > Asparagus > Asparagus setaceus. The sequence continues at coordinate 78,382,440 of CM022706.1, forward strand.
AATCCAACCTTGAAGCTTCGAATAGGCTAAACCGACAACTCCGAACCAAATCAAACTCGGATCAAGGTCGGTTCGAACACCGGAAAATGGAAAAGCGGACCGGAACCGCCCTCGAGGGCTCGGCAAAACCAAGCCACCGAGGTGGCAGCGAGCCACCCGAAGTGGCCGACCATGACCGAGCCACCCCATGGTGGCCGAGCCACCAAGGAGGTAGTTCGCCACCCCCGTGGCTAGGCGAAGCTCGGGCCCGGGCCTGCACTGCATCCGCATTGAAAGGCTATAAATATGAGGAGGGGGTCTCATTTGCACAGATCTGGATTTTTGGAGAGAGGCCAAAGCTCTGTCAGAGAGAGATCTGAATTTTTGGAGCGATCCTTCATCAACCCGGTGCTCAGATCTCAGATTCCGGCGAGCCGATCATCATCAAGCGAGGAGTTCGAGGAGTACGAGATTAGATCTATAGATCTACCCTTTGGATTAAGCTTCGTCTTAATCCCAGGGTCCGTGTTTGATTTCGCTTGGTCGATCTCATCCACCCCGGCAATTATCTCCTTCGTGAGATAGTTCCCGTCGGCGATTGTTTCCTTCGTGAAATAATCCCCATTGATCTGTAGATCTCGCGTCAGATCACGCATCAGATCACGATCACGCGGCGGTCCACAGACGGAAAAGAGTCCCCGACACCGGCAAAGATACCCACGCAAGCGAGGAGCCGATACACGGATCCCGCGTTTGTTCAAAAGGAGTAAAGTTGTAATCTTTTTGATTGTTCATTGTAAAGCCTTATAAAAAGGCGGTCTTTTTTTTTTTGAATCTCGTTGTAAGCGACTGAAGTTTATAACGAATTCAAGCAATGACAATCATCCCAACTTTTCCCGCGAACAAGCTGGCGACCACAGTGGGAGCCAACGATCTCAAATCTGAGATCGTCGTGCCGCAGCCGTGGATCGTGATCCTAGTCGAGGAGGAGGTCGAATACGAGTTCGACCAATAAAAGTTCGAGGAGTATCTCTCCTCCTCATCCAGATCCATCTCCCCCTCCAAATCCAGAAGGATCCCCGCTGCAAGGAGGATCCGTTGGTCATCAGATCGGGAATCCGAAGATGAAGATTCCTACCCTGTCGCCGCCCAAGTCGCGACAAGCAGCATCCCCCCAGCTCCCAAGAAGGTTGGGGCTAAAGATCTAAACTCCTCTGCGGAGGAGATGACCCATGATGGCGTGCCGTTTCTTTCCAAGAGAGCCCGCTAATGAAGACGACAAAGCCAGGCGCGTCGATTCGCCAAGGCTATGGAATCAGTGGATGGGATTCGCTATGAGGCCGATCTCAGATCCAGAAGAGGCAAAAAGACTCTAAATCAAGCAGCTAACGGCTCTTCCAAACCGTCAACAAGTGAATGGGTCCGAGTCAAACGGAACCGTTCAACGCTCGAAGAGCGTATCCGGAAGCGTCGTGCACTCCTTGCGCACGCACGAGCTCTCGTCCGAGAGGCCCGAATAATGAAGAAGGAGGAAGTAGCCAAAAAGCCGCCCAAGATACGCTAAGTTTGGAGGCCAAATCCCGGAACAACGGTTCATGCAAAGGCCGAAGCTTCGATCAAGGATCAGCCGCCTCAAGCTGATCTGAATCAAAGAAAGGTCGCCTCATGACCAATTCCACTTTCGGCGATAGCCCCCAAATTGTTATCAGACTCTACTCCCGCTTCGGTTGAGCCCGCTAGCTCATCCCGAAGCAAGAAGACGGTGTTGGAACGCCTCGGCCCGTTGCAAGATGATCGAGGTAAAATTCCGATCAAAGAACGCTTGGGCCCGTTGAGGAAACCCCGGGTCACTCCCAATGCAGGGAGTCGCGCCCACCTCAACCAAGACAGGAAGAATCCTGCAGCTGTTCGCACCGGGCTACGAATCGAAGTTCAAGAGCCCGTCCAAAATTCACACTCGTGAAGGCGTACGTCGTGGCGAGTGACTTTTGAAAGTCCTATTCATCCTCAGAAGGAGATGTTCTCATCTGACGATGACGACGTTATACCTGAGAAGTCATGCCAACACACGATAGGTTGCTCCGGCATTTATGCCGATGAGTTGTACTATCGTGCTGGGGTATGAGTAGATCCCGAAAGAGGAATGCCCCAGAATCAAACACGCCTTGCTTATGCTCAAAACTGATCAAGGCAGTGTTGTCGGAGTGCAACTGCACTAAAATGACTCCGAAAAAGGCTTTGGTATTTGACAGGCTTGGCACCGCGTTACCGAAACCCAGGTCAAAGCGCTTTCGCGGAAGGAGATCAGTGTCTCAAAGCGAAGAAATCCCGACAGTCACTATCAACATGACTAGTAGGGGGATGTCAACCCGTACCGGTCCCGGACCATCCGAGCGGATGACCCAGTTGCGATCCGGGACTATCAGGCGATCTAACTACGACAAAGTGTAGAGGGGATTACCTTCAGACGATGAAGTATCGGATGTCGGCTCTGCGGTCACTTCCGACAACACAGTTTCCAGTGAGGGACAACCCCGAGCGGTGCTCATGATCAGTGCAGAACAAGTAGCCAAGATGCTTGAAGAGGACCTGAACAAACAGAAGGAGAACTTCAAGTTCGAAATGGACATGGCCATGCAGCAGATGAGAGAGATGCATGACCAGCAAATCCAAGCGCTGACCAATCGTCAGGGTGAGTCCAGTCATCGCAACAACGCCAATCAAGTGGATAGCGATTCAGACAGGGACGAAGATCACAACGAGCATAACCAAAACTCGGGAGGTGGTCGTGAGAACGCCAGTGGTGACGCCGTCGAAGCTGGTGAAAATGAAAAGATTAAGGATCTTGAGAGCAAAATCAACACTTTGATTCTGCTCAAGAGGTGAAGAAAACCGGGATACCATGTCCGTACCCGAGAGAGTGGGAGTCGATCCCATATTCGCCGAAATTCAATCTGATTAACTTCACACCGTTCGACAGAAAGGGTCCCCACTCAGCATTTGATTTACTTCAAATCCCACTTGGGGGTTATCTCCGGAAATGAACCCTTGATGGTTCGGTCATTTGTTGGCACTCTACGAGGAGCTGCCTTTGATTGGTACCGCCGTCTCAAAACGGGTAGCGTTAACAGTTGGGATGACATGGAGGCTATGTTCCTTGCTAATTTCTTCGATGACGATACCGAGATATCCATCGGGACGTTACTGGACGAAAAACAGAAAGACGGAGAGACAGTGGATGCCTTCGTCAAGCGGTTCCGAAACAAGGCAATGAATTGCCGGGACCCGATAACTGAGGAGTTCATCCTCCAAACTTGCCACAACAATCTCTCGTTGGATGTGCTGGAAGCAATGGGAACGGCACCGTCCAAGACCTGGAAGGATCTGAAGGTACGCGGGGAGCAAGCCGAACGATTCCTTAAAAGGAAGAAGGCGGAAAGGGGACAGCAGACGATAAATGCTCCAAAATAGAACTTCGTCCCTCGCGGCAAAGCGAAAGTACAAGCATACGCAGTGAACGCTAATCCAACCGTCCAACCGCAACCGCAGCAACAACCGCAACAGCGGGCGCTGCAACGGTCGCAATCTCAGTGGCAACAATGGCCGCAGAAACAGAAGACTTTGGAACCAAGATTCCCAAAGACCTACTCCTTCAGCGAGGATGAGATTCCTGGTCTTTTCAAGTATCTTGTAGAGAATAACAAGATCAAGCTGCCTCTGATCCAAAATCAAGAGGAAGCAAAGAGGGTTAATGATCCGAAGTATTGCGCCTTCCTTAGGGCAGTCCACCACCCCACCAAGTCATGCTACGGCCTTAAGGATAAAATCCAGGCCTTGATCGATGTGGGAGTCATCACGCCGAAGCCGTCCAAAGAAAAGAAAGTTGGGGCGAATGCAGTGTCCATTAGCTTTGGATCAGTACCTTTAACTTGGTTCGAACCAAATCCGGTAGTGAAAGTGGGGATGAAGACGGTGAACGATGATCCTCACCAACAACGTCTAAAAGGGCTTGTGCCACATACAGCCCCAAATGGCGAAGTTCTATGGGTTCACCCAGATTTGCTCGAGGATCAATGGGCGACGTCTTCATCCAAGGAGAAGTCGAAGAGCAAGGGGAAACAGTGTCATGCCACGTCAGCAGTCTTGGAAAAGGGTGATGAACGAATGGTGTCATTCGAGCTTTCCGAAGAGGAACATGAAGCCTTTGCCACCAGGAGCGGACACGAGTACAAGTACAAGTATCCCAAAGCTTCTGATCCAAATGCTAAGATGCTGACGGAACTGGGGGTGGCGGCGACTCCTCCTACACGTGCTGAAAAGTTATAGCAGCAAGCAGACATGGCTAAGGAGAAGCAACCCCAACATCAGGAGGTTCAAGTTCCGAAGCAGTCTCGTTTCAATCACCCGATTGAAAGAGACAAACCGGGAAGTTCAAGCACTCCGTATCGCTTCGATGTCATGGCCCAATTGGCTAACATCCCGGCGAGGATAACTCTCTACGAGCTTCTGCGGCTGTCGAAAGAAACCAAGGAAGCCTTACAAGAGGCATTGGCTGACTCTGAAGTGTTTCTCACTCAGATCGAGCCAACTCCTGAAGAGCCGGAGTCGTCAGCTCAGCAATGCAATCTTGCGGCCAAGCGCCTCCCCTGCATTACCTTTACCAAGGAGGACATGCAAACGAAGAACTCGAAGCATGACAGGCCGTTATATTTTACCGGGTACATTGGCTCCAGTGAAGTCAATCGGATCCAAGTCGATCCGGGTTCCACTGTGAGCATCATGCCCCTTCGCCTGATGTACAGCCTCGGGATTCCCGCCAGTAAGCTGGCATCAACAGGCACGGTGATTTACGGATTTAATACCAGCGGGTCTCGCCCGCTTGGTAAAATCCGGATAAAGTGCCAAATGGGTGATTTGAAGTCTGAGGTCGCATGCTATGTGATTGATGTCGAGACTTCCTATAACTTATTATTGGGTCGGCCATGGATTCATAATAATGTTATAGTCCCCTCTACTCTTCATCAGTGTCTAAAATATGTAGACACGAATAATGAAGTCAAGACGGTGGTCGCGGATAAGCAACCGTTTAAAGGATTGGAGAACTACTTTACTGACTCCCTCCTTTACGGTAACGAATCCGATACTGAATCATCAGCCCAAGGCACGGACAGCGGTGAAGAAGCTGATACCGAAGTCGGGCTTGATTACGATGGAGGGTTTATTATAAATGACATTGTACCCGTTGTAGTCAATCTTGACGATGAAGAATCGTCGGATGGTAGTTGTAACTGGCAACTTGCCGACAATGAAATAAATAATGATTTAGAGTACTCGCTGTCTCTTAATAATGTAATCGAAGAGCAATACGATGATCCCAACTAACACATGCCGGTTCGATCGTCCTGTATAACGAGGAAGCACCTTCAGGATTCCTTCGGAACAACACTCGTCATCCCTACCAAAACAGGAGGTGAGAAAGATCTGATCTACGGTAAAGGAGAGACGTTCCCTTTACCAGATCACTTCTTAAAAGAAGATGATTGCAACGACAAGCTCGCCGCTCATTTGTCCAGGTATAGCCCGGAAGTACAAAGCCTAATGAAAAGGTGGGGGTACGACCTTACACGGGGAGAGGGTCTTTATTTCGGCCGAGGTCCTCGAGTTCCACCCAAAGCTGCGCACGTCCCGAAAGGGAAGCCCGACAACTATTATGGATTCAAGAGAGGATTAGGGTACGTCTCTTCCTCGGAGGATGAATGTTTCTGGCTAATCGATGGCCAATCGCCCAATCCGGACAGAGATGGATATTCGTCTGACTCCTCCGCTTGGGACTCTGACGTCAGCATTGGCAAAATGTTTAAAGGGTTGATGTCAAATATGACTACAACCGATCCTGCTACAATGGAGGATGACGAGTGATTATCACATTTTAATTATAAATTTATACCCTCATTACCTATTTTATATGAATAAAGATATTACTAATAATTATTTTTATCTTATTTTGCAGGTTAATAAAGAAATAATGAATAAAAGCCCAAATGACTCAAATCCTCTGATTTTCTACTAATTTTTAAAGAAGACAAACGAAGGCCCAAGAAGACCCTAGGATCCAAGAGAAATTCGTGAAGAAAAATTAAGAAAAGACAAATTCGGTTGGAAACCAACCGATTGGCCAACCAATTGGTTCGCAACAGATTTGATCAATGGCTGATTTCTCTTTCTTGGTGGCCAAGTTTGATCCAATGGTTCACATCAACTCCGTTGGGCTATAAATAGAGGGGGTAGAGGGAGAGATTTGAGTGTGAAATATTTTGTAAAAACTCCATTTGGAGAGGAGGGTTACTCTTAATTGAGAAGACCTTCTAAAAATTATAACTTTGTTACACAATAAATAAAAATTTTCACCCCTTCAATTTCCTTTCTCTTCTTGTCCAAGGACCAAAAGGAGGATGAGATGAAGATCAGGAGTTGTTGGTTTATCTTTTATTTCTTTTTTATTTATTTTTCATTTCTTGTTCATTTATATGCTTTGTAGTTTAGATTTACTTTCATGTAATTTACTTTCATGCAATGTCTTTAATTCTTGTATTTACTTTCTAGTATAGATTTTCTTTTCTTTAATTTACCTAGATGCTAGAACCCTCTAGGGAATTACCCTTTTCTAAGTGTGGAGCTAATATTTGTGGGATCCCTAGAGATTATTTGAAACTAGCTAATAAATTCAACTTATTTTTATAAGATTGAGATAAGCTAAGTGGATCTACTCTAGATTCCTCATATCTTTAATTAATCCTCCATACTTTACCTTCTTTATTTTCCGCTTATCCTTGCTTTTTATTTGTTTGTTATTTTCTTTTATTCTTGATTCTTAATTTCATTGATTTTTACTTCTCTCTCAATCTCATATTCCCTCCATATGCATATAATCTCAAACCTAGTTTTGTTGTTATGTGCATATAACCACAACCACATTCTAAACTTTATTTTCTCCTCTTTTGCACATAATCCACATCCACTCTCTCTTATCTCTCACAAACCACTTTCACCTTGTTTTTTTTAATTCTTGAATAACTCCTAATTGTCGCACACATAATCAAACAAAGAACCAAACTTAATTAACTTTCTTCTTCACGTTCCTCGTGGGATCGATAATCTTATATACTATAACTTGATAAGTTGTATACTTGCAACTTAGGAGGTAATCATTTATTTCCCATCAAATTTTTGGCGCCGTTGCCGGGGAATGGTGCATAAGTAGGATTTTGATTAACTTTGGTTCCTTAACTTGTGTGTTTTTCTTTTGTGAAGGAATTTGAAACTTGAAGATTAAGAGTTGAAGAATCAAGATTGAAGATTTGCCTCCAACGAGGCTTTGGATAGCGATTGCGTGGGTAACTCTTCTTTCTAGTATTCTCAATTTCACCCTTTAGATAGTTCATTCACATTAGAGACAATTAGGATAAAAAAATAATAAAAAATAAAAAAAAAGATTTTACCTTTGTCGACCCTAATAAACTTCATTTCTTTGATTGTCGGCCATAATAAAAAATGAAAAGATTTTTGTTTTTGCATCCTTTTTAGTTGCTTTTAATTCCTAGGGTTGCATTTCATATAATAGTAGGAATTCACCAAAGTTATTTGAGCATCTTGATTTGGCACTCACTTGAAAATAGTTTTAAGGGCAAAACCCACTAATCAAGATAAGGTGAGGGATTTCATCACCCTTTCCAAAGCCCAAAAATCACTAATTCCTTACTACACATACCCAAGCCTCTTAAAACTGATTAGACATTGGCCCCTAAGGATTCGAGCTCATTAAGAAACAAGAAATCCTTAAGTGAACCGGTCCAAGTTTATTTGGATTAATTGATGTCTAAGGCAAGGTTTAGGGGTTGCGTAAGGCGCTCCGCAAGGAAAGAGGTACTTAATTGATCTTTCATCTCCCTCTAGTACTATCCTTACCTGGCTAATTACCCAAGTAAACTTTAATCTTTTTATTAAGGGAATTTTTGGTTAGGAGCTGGTCTAAGTTAAGTTTAGGCTTAACCCTAGAGTTAGGGTGATTGAAAAGTGATTGCCTTGATTTGCTTTTAGTTAGTTTTTCTTTTTTTTCTTTTTCTCATCATCTTCTTGACTTTTTCTCTTTTCCTTTTTCTTTAAAAATAAAAAATAAAAAAAATTTTGATTTTGGTGTATGCAAATTTGGGTTAGGGATAATACCAATCGTTTAATTCGTTTTGATCCATCTCTTGAACCAAACGAAATGGCCAATACCAACCCACTTGTTCTTCAAGATGTTTGTTACCCTACTAGAAATGCAATCCCCTCTTGCATAAAACTCCTCGAGGTCAATGGAGCAAATTTCGAACTTAGACCGTATTTTATTAACATGCTTCCCAAATTCCTAGGAGTAGAAACCGAAGACGCTTACATTTTCATCTCCGAATTTGAAGAAGTTTGCCTCATGATCAAGATGAGGGACTTAACCGAAGATGCGATCAAACTCCGATTTATTCCATTTGCCCTTAAGGACAAAGCTAAAAAATGGCTGTATAGCTTGCCCACAGATTCCATCTCAACTTGGGGTGAATTTATAAAAGTTTTCCTAAAAACATTCTTTCCTATCCACAAAACGGTCAAGCTTAGAAACAGCATTCAAAATTTTAAAATTATCCCGGGAGAACCTTTTTGAAAGTATTTTGATAAATTCAAAGATCTTCTTATCCAATGTCCTCACCATGGTCTTGAAAAGTGGCGATTATGCCAAATTATTTATGAAGGATTGGATTATTTTTCAAAAACTTTCTTAGAGTCAATGTGTCAAGGGGATTTCATGAAGAAAAATGCTGACGAAGCTTGAAACTTTTTAGAGAGTTTATCCGAGAAAATCATGCAATGGGAACACTGTGATTCATCAGTTCCCCAATCCAGTTCTAGAGGTCCTTCCTTAGAGTCAAACATAACCTCTAAAGCTAAGATGGCTACAATTCTACGCAGGTTAGAAACTTTAGAAACCAAAGAACGAGCACCAGCTCAAATCAATCAAGTTTCTGTCTCAGGTTGTCATAACTGTCTTTCTACAGCCCATGCTTCAGAGTAATGTCCACTCTTAGGAAATACTCAATCTCTAGAATAGATGAATGCTGCATTCCAGCATCCGATTAATGATCCATTTTCTCCAATTTATAATCCAGGTTGGAGAAATCATCCAAATTTTGCATGGAATCAGGGTAATTTCTCGGGAAATTAAAATTTCACTCCCTCTTCAAACCAACAATTTCCTAGGGGCAACGCAGTTTCTTTCAGTTCTCAAACTAATTTTCCACAACCAAATCAGTCATTTCCAAATCAGTTTCCTCATCATCAATCTACAAATCATATTCCTTCAAATGTTGAGAAACGTCTTAATGTTTTGGAAAGGGGTTTGGAAGCCTTGATTAAAACCTCTACATGTGCCACTTAACTTGTTGACTCAAACATCTAGCACGATGAACTCCTTTATGCAATCAACAGGACAAAGTCTCAACTCCAACACTCAAGCCATAGCTAGATTAGAAACCCAGCTTGGTCAACTAGCTAGCGCTATAAGTGAGAGAGAGAAAGGATCATTTTCGAGTCAACCGTGACCAATCCAAGGAACGCGGGGTCAAGTTTAACTTTTCAAGATCAAGTGAATGCAATCCATTCACAACAGTCAGGTAACCAGGTTAATATTCAAGTCCTTCAAAATGAGAGAATTATGTTGAATACATGCATCTTGAAGCTAACATTTGAAGAACCCTTTGTCACTGAACTTAGATTTTTGGAAAATAGAAAACAACAAGATTTTATTTTTGATAAAAATTTTGTTAATAACGAATCTAAGTTCAAAAAGCATACAACCATTAATACCTACCTTCCATTGCTGTAAACATCACTAAAAATCCTGAAATTTTTGGAATTTAAGCACATCAGTGATTATATCATTTTGAAATTCTTTAAATTTCGGGGTAGAATTTTCAGCAATAAGGTAGGATTTAAGTAGAATGTGAGCTTCTCATGTTTCATCTTTTATTCTATATTTTTATTCTTTATCTTATAATAATAAAAGAATTTATTCTTCTCTCATGTGAGAGTTTCTTGTTGTTCTTTATTTCAAAAAAAAAAACAAAACAAAGAGAGAATAAATTTTTTGGCTTCACCCCCCTCATCTTGAAGGTATTTGCGAATTTTTATCATTGTTGAAGCTAGCAGAACAAATATAAGTGCTTCAATTATTATCTGTTTTACTTTGTGCATAATAGAATTTGCATTGAGGACAATGCAAAATTTAGGTGTGGGGTGGGAATTAGTCATTTTGCTTAGTCAATTTTCCTCTTTTCTTACCATTTTTATGTCATTTTTCTCTCTTCATAAAAAAAGTAGTCACTTGCCAACTTAATAGAGTTGATTAATAATTGATCTATTTGATGGAATTTAAGTCTTCTAATCCTTAGTTAGTTCTATACTCAAGTTTACCTTTTATGACAACTCCAAATAAATTTCTTAAGAAATGATTTTCAAAGTAGTATACTTCACTTAAGTCTTAACTTAGATTTTAAAGTAATGAAATTTTTGCATGTCTAGCTTAGAGTTAAAAATAAAATTTCAAGTTGACCTAATCTATATATCTTTCAAAATATATACACATACTCATATATAAATATATACATCATATATATATAATGCAAAAAAAATCTTGAACTCCAATGTGGTTCTATCTTATTAAGCCTAAGTTGACTGAGTAATTAAGCCCAAGGAGTATTTTCATACTTAATGACCTAAGTCCACTTGGGTTGGGAACCATTGGCCTAAAACTCTTTAATGGTCACTTAGAAAGCCCGACAAAGTAGAACAAAATCACTATGGAATAAAGATTGTCAATATATATATATATATATATATATATATATATATATATATATATATATATATATATATATATATATATAATAAATTTATATATATATAACAAATATATCTATATATGTATATATTTATATATTTTTGAAAAATAAATTGATTAAGAGACTTGAAAATTTTATTGAAACAAAGAGCTAGCATGTTCTCTTCAAAACTTTTATTTTTCTAAGTTAAACTTGGTTTTGTATAACTATGATAAAAAGATTTTCTTAAGAAAATTACATTGAGTTATGATAAAATATTTTCTTGAGTATTAACCAACTTCAATTGGAATGTTTGAATATATCAAATAAATTAATTATTTCATTAACGCCTTTAAATTGGCAAGTTGACTGAATTTTATGGGTATATTCATCGCAAACCCTCACGAGACTACAACTCGTCCACTAGGGTAACCTAGGGGTTTAAAGGCTTGTTGTATGCGCTAAATACAACCGCGATTTCTAGGAAAGTGAGTTAGGTTTTTTTTTATTTTTTTTGCTAGAGGACTAGCAAAAGTTTAGGTGTGGGGGTATTTAATTATCATATTTTAATTACAAATTTATACCCTCATTACCTATTTTATATAAATAAAGATATTACTAATAATTATTTTTATCTTATTTTGCAGGTTAATAAAGAAATAATGAATAAAAGCCCAAATAACTCAAATCCTCTGATTTTCTACCAATTTTTGAAGAAGACAAACGAAGGCCCAAGAAGACCCTAGGATCCAAGAGAAATTCGTGAAGAAAAATCAAGAAAAGATAAATTCGGTTGGAAACCAACCGGTTGGCCAACCGATTGGCCAACCGATTGGTTCGCAACAGATTTGATCAATGGCTAATTTCTCTTCCTCGGTGGCCAAGTTTGATCCAATGGTTCACATCAACTCCGTTGGGCTATAAATAGAGGGGTAGAGGGAGAGGTTTGAGTGTGAAATATTTTGTAAAAACTCTATTTGGAGAGGAGGGTTACTCTTAATTGAGAAGACCTTCTAAAAATTATAACTTTGTTACACAATAAATAAAAATTTTCACCCCTTCAATTTCCTTTCTCTTCTTCTTGTCCAAGGACCAAAAGGAGGATGAGATGAAGATCAGGAGTTATTGGTTTATCTTTTATTTCTTTTTCATTTCTTTTTCATTTCTTGTTCATTTATATGCTTTGTAGTTTAGATTTACTTTCATGCAATTTACTTTCATGCAATGTCTTTAATTCTTGTATTTACTTTCTAGTATAGATTTTTCTTTTCTTTAATTCACCTAGAGGCTAGAACCCTCTAGGGAATTACCCTTTTTTAAGTGTGGAGCTAATATTTGTGGGATCCCTAGAGATTGTTTAAAACTAGCTAACAAATCCAATTTATTTCCATAAGATTGAGATAAGCTAAGTGGATCTACTCTAGATTCCTCATATCTTTAATTAATCCTCCATACTTTACCTTCTTTATTTTCCTCTTATCCTTGCTTTTCATTTGTTTGTCATTTTCTTTTATTCTTGATTCTTGATTTCATTGATTTTTACTTCTCTCTCAATCTCATATTCCCTCCATGTGCATATAATCTCAAACCTAGTTTTGTTGTTATGTGCATATAACCACAACCACATTCTCAACTTCATTTTCTCCTCTATTGCACATAATCCACATCCACTCTCTCTTATCTTTCACAAATCACTTTCACCATGTTTTTCTTTTATTCTTGAATAACTCCTAATTGTCGTGCACATAACCAAACAAAGAACCAAACTTAATTAACTTCCTTCTTCACGTTCCTCGTGGGATCGATAATCTTATATACTATAACTTGATAAGTTGTATACTTGCAACTTAGGAGGTAATCATTTATTTCCCATCAACGAGAAGATGCCGGCATGGGAAGATCCGTGGATTCATCATTTGAATGTGCAATATGGGGAGCGATTCGAACAGAGGGAACCCCCTACCGAAGACATAGTCGTTCAAATCAATATGGGCGACGAAGCTAATCCGAATCCCATATTCATGAGCGGTAGTCTCCCCAGACGAGAAAGAAGAATTGATCACTCTCATTAGGGAATATATCGACGTGTTCGCTTGGAACTATGAAGATATGCCGGGACTCGACCCGAATGTGGCGACCCACCGCCTCAATATCAAACCGGATGCTAAACCTGTCAAGCAACAGCAAAGACGATTTCGTCCACAGATCATGAAAGTAATTGTGGCAGAAGTGAAGAGGCTCATTGAGGCAGGTTTCATCAGGGAAGAACAACATCCCGACTGGCTTGCGAATATTGTCCCTGTTCTAAAAAAGAATGGGACAATCAGAATCTGCATCGATTACAGAGATCTGAATTTTGCATGCCCAAAGGACGATTTCCCTCTCCCAATCACGGATGTGATCGTCGACAATACGTGTGGATTCGAGAGGATGTCCTTCATGGATGGCTTTTCAGGTTATAATCAAATCAAGATGCACCCGGACGACGAGAAACACACGGCATTCAGAACTCCCCTCGGTGTCTTCTGCTACACGGTCATGCCGTTCGGCCTGAAGAACGCGGGCGCCACATACCAACGAGCAATGACGAAAATTTTCCAAGTGCATCTTTAAAACTGTTGAACGCTACGTTGACGATTTAGTCATGAAAAGTCACAACAAAGACCACCATATCAAAGACCTGAGAACGTCGTTTGATCTCATGCGATGTCATCAATTAAAGATGAACCCTACCAAAACCTTCCTCGGGATGTCCAGTGGCAAATTCCTCGGATTCGTCATCACCACTAAAGGGATTCATATCGACCCAGATAAGGTGAAGGCGATGCGTGAGTTACAACCCCCGAGAAATCTAAGAGAACTAAGAGGGTTACATGGGCGATTAGCTTATATCCGGCGGTTCATATCAAACCTCTCCGGGAAATGCCAACCGTTCTCAAAATTGAACAAGAAAGGCGTGTCATTTGTTTGGGACGACACCTGTCAAAAGGCATTCGAGGATATCAAAGCATATCTAGCGAATGCTCCCGTTCTCGTTGCATCGAAGTCAGGTAGACCGTTCTTGATTTACGTCAAGGCGATGAGTCACTCGTTAAGCGCTTTGCTCGCGCAAGACGATGACAACGGTCACGAGCAGGCAGTGTATTACCTCAGCCGAACCCTAGTGGGTGCTGAATCCCGCTATCTAATGATCAAGAAAGAATGCCTCGCGTTGGTCTTTGCGATCCAAAAGATGCGGCATTACTTAGTTGGGCAAACGATTTATGTTATTTCTAACATAAATCCAGTCCGGATATTCATGACCCAACCAGCCTCCATGAATTGGCGCTTGGCAAAATGGGCCTTACGACTGTCTCAGTATGACTTGCACTTCAAGCAATAGAAGTCGGTCAAGGGACAGGCGATTTGTGATCTTTTGGCAGCAAACCCGACGACGGACGTAGCTGAATTATATGATGACTTGTCAGATGAAACCCACGAGGTCAACTCTACGTCGCATCAACAAATATGGCGACTATACTTTGATGGAGCTTCTCGAGCAACCAACGTGGCGAGCACCCCCGGATGTTCTAAGATCTCTTCTAGTGTCGGAGTTGTCTTAGTTTCCCCGGGGAAGCATGTAATTCCTCGAGCCTACTCACTAACCGAACCGTGCTCCAATAATGTGGCCGAGTATAACGCGTTACTTATTGGGCTCAGTTTCGCCAAAGAACTGGGGGTCGAATATCTCAAAGCATTCGGCGATTCCCAACTCATAGTCAGACAGATTCGCGGAGAATACAAAGTCAGGAATCCAGACCTGATCCCGTATCATCAAGCGGCTGTTGAAATGGCGGACTCGTTCGAAGGATTTTTCATCGAGTATGTCCGCGCCTCCAGAACGCCTATGCAGACGCATTGGCAGCGTTAGTCGTATCACTGGCGCAACCTCCTAAGACTGAACAGTTAGTCACCGTCCGGACTCACCAACTATTTGTGCCAATATACAATGAGGATAGTGAAGGGAAGGACAACAAAGAGGTAGCCACCAAAGAAGTGCATTCGACCCAAGTTGAGCTGGAGCCACGGGATTGGCGCTTTCCTATCATCGACTATGTCTTGCATGGTATTTTACCAGAAGACATAAAAGAGAGGGAGTCAATCCGATGAAGAGCGCCAAGGTTCTTCTATAATGTGGAGACCCGAACGTTATATCGTCGCGGGTACGACGGCCTACTGCTCCGATGCCTTTCGAGCAAAGAAGGGGAAGAAGCCCTTAGAGAGGCTCACGGAGGAGGGTGTGGCGCGCACCAACCCTCCCAAACTCTATGATCGTATCAGAAGGATGGGATATTTCTGGCCAACAATGGTTAAAGCTGAAGCGAGAGTGCCAATGTCGATATCGCAACTACATGCATCAACCTCCGAGCATTTGCATCCTTCGGCCAATCTTGGCCGCTTGAGACGGGTATGGACATTGTAGGTCCTATTTTCCCTCCGTCAGTCAAAGGTGATCGGTTCATTCTCGCGATCACCGACTACTTCTCCAAGTGGGCAGAAGCAATTCCGCTTAAAGAAGTGAAGACGAGCAACGTCATCAAGTTCATCAAACACCACGTCATCTATCGGCACGGTGTACCGAGACGGATCATACATGACAACGGTCCTCAATTCATCAGCAATACCTTTATCAGGTTTTGCGAAAAATTTAAAATTCAAGACGTCTCGTCAACAGCTTACAACCCCGCTGCAAACGGATTAGCTGAGGCGTTCAACAAGACGATCATCAAGATATTGTCAAAGCTCGTGAGAACCAACAAATGAGATTGGGATGATAAACTCGGAGAAGCACTCTGGGCGTATCGCACCACCATACGCATGCCAACCGGAGCTACCCCTTATTCTCTGATGTACGGGTGTGAAGCAGTTCTTCCGCTGAAAATCCAAATCCCGTCACTTCGCATTGCCCTTGCGACTGAGATGATGACGGAGGAACAACATCAGAAATGCCTCGAAGAATTCGAGATGTTGGATGAAAAGCGACTGGAAGCTCAATGACACATAGAGTTTTACCAAGCAAGGATGTCGAAGGTTTTTAACAAGAAGGTCCGGCAGAGAACCTTTAAGGAAGGGGAACTGGTCCTTGCTGCTTGACGACCGATAATCCTCAATTCTAAGAAAAAGAAAAAATTCGAGCCCAAATGGGAAGGACCGTTCGTAATAGAGACAGTCTATTCAAACGGTGCATATCGCCTAATCACCCAGGATGGCGACAGGCAATTAATACCGATAAATGGGAAGTTTCTGAAGAAGTACTATCCTTAGTACATTCAGGATAACCTATTTGACGGGAAGTTCCTCATGGGATGTTTCACCCAGCACCCATTGAGGATAACCCCAATTCAATTTTCTACCACAAAATCCCCCACTGATCAAGCTCATTGATAGTGGGTCCACAGAAAAACCTTTCTGATCTTCCACTATAAAAATCCCCCGCTGATCAAACTCATTGACAGTGGGTCCACAGAAAAACCTTTCTGATCTTCCACTATAAAAATCCCCCACTGATCAAACTCATTGATAGTGGGTCCATAGAAAAATCTTTCTGGTCCTTTATTATAAGAATCCCCCACTGATCAAACTCATTGACAGTGGGTCCACAGAAAAATCTTTCTGGTCCAATCCACCAACAAAATCCCCTCTTGATTCATTTCACGAACAAGAGGTCTACTTTCAATTTGGAGTTCTTCTTTGATAAACAAATGAATTCCTGAATTACCTCCTTTTCAGTCATTGAAAGGCTTGTAGGATTCTCAGATCGGTTATCTTGGTGAAGGTCACCTGAATATTTCCAATTCTCAGAGTGGAGATCCCACTCTTAGTTTCATCCCTCTTCCAAGTCGCGCCGACTAAAGGTATGCGCCAGGATTGGAATTCTCAGATCAGGTTATGCTGACTGAAGGTTGCCTGAATCTTTTCGATTCTCAGAGTGGAGATCCCACTCTTAGTTTTACCTCTTCTTCTAGGTCGCGCCGACTGAAGGTATGCCGAATTAGAATTTCCAGATCAGGTCATGCCAACTGAAGGTTGCCTGAATCTTTCCTATTCTCGGAGTGGAGACCCCACTCTTAGTTTCATCCCTTTTCCAGGTCGCGCCGACTGAAGGTATGCGCCAGAATTAGAATTTTCAAATCAGGTCATACCGACTGAAGGTTGTCTGAATCCTTTCGATTCTCAGAGCAAAGATCCTGCTCTTAGTTTCACCTCCTTTTCGCTAGAGATAGGATATAAAATTCTTCCTCTCCAGCTCCCTTTTCCTGGCCATGTCGACTGAAGGTGTAGGCCGGAATCATAATTTCATCTTTCCCATGGTTTAGTCTTTTTTCCGATTGAAGAAGACACCAGAGTTCAATTCTGGGGTATTTTATCCCAAAGCCTAAGAAGGGATAAGTCTACGCGTCACCCGCGTTGCACGGTTTAGTCTTTTTTCCGATTGAAGAAGACCCGAGTTCGATTCTGGGGTATTTTATCCCGAAGCCTAAGAAGGGATAAGTCTACGCGTCACCCGCGTTGCACGGTTTAGTATTTTTTCGATTGAAGAAGACACCAGAGTTCAATTCTGGGGTATTTTATCCCGGAGCCTAAGAAGGGATAAGTCTACGCGTAATCCGCATCGTAACACGCATTGCCGGTTAGTCTATTTTCGTAAAAAAGACGAAGCCTATGTATTCAACATCATAGCACCAAGCCTAAAAGAGTCTCATTCTTTTAGCACAACGTTACATGCGGAACGGATTTAAAATCCGCATGCTAGCCCGATCCAAACGGTTATCGGTAAAGGCACGTCAAATCCGTTGACGGCTGGGGGTTAGCCAAAAATTCCAAAGTCACCGCCTTACACGCGTTGCCGGTTAGTCTCTTGTCCGTGAAAGAGGATAAAGTCTACGTATTCAACATCATAGCATTAAGCCTAAACGAGTTTCATTCTTTTAGCACAACGTTACATGCGAAACAGATTTAAACAATCCGCATGCTAGCCCGATCCAAACGGTTGTCGGTAAAGGCTCATCAAATCCGTTGATGGCTGAGGGTTTGCCAAAAATCCTATGAGTGTTATGGTTAATTATTTCGAACGAAGTAAAAGAATCATAATAAATGATAAAAAGAGGGAAATTTATTCAATTAATAAAAAGACAAAGGTCGAATCAACAAAGAGGTTGTAGTCATGCTACATCAAGTTTATGGCAAGAGATCTGTCGCTCTAACTCAGACAATTCATCATGGTAAGCTTATTGGAACTCCTCCTGCAGCTCGGCCCTGAGAGAATCCTCATTGTCGTTCAGAGCTTTCGCAGCCTCTTCCTCCACTTCCGCAACCATCTGTTTCTCGGATATTACAGTTTGAGTTTCTTCTGCGTTGACCCTTGCCAGCTCCAAGGCACTGAAGTTTTCTTCCTCCGCCTGAAGTTCTCGCCTGAGCTTCGCCATCTTGGCCACACTTGAAGCAAGGCGAGAGCGGATGTCGCTTAGAAATGCTGACTTCTCGGCAAGTTCCATCTCAACATGATCCACCCGATCCCGCTGCATCTGGACTTCGAGTTCAGAAAAGACTCGAGCATCGCGCCATGCCTCCAGGCGGGACTCCACTCGATCGGCTACGTATGAAGAAGCACCCGCTGCCCGTAACTCCTGTAATCTCTTAAATTTGAGCTCCAGATGGTCGAGATCATCGGCAATTATCGTAGCTAACTCCGAATAACCGGCGTCCCTTATCAGAGCCGCCCTAGGGTCAAGAAATGGCCTAAACTGATGGAGAGAAAGTCCACTAGAGAGAAGCTTGTCGACCATCACATTTATGAAGGAAAAGAACAAGCGCACTTCCATGTAAATAATGATCCAACCCGGGTCCTCGTCTAATATCAATGCCCTCACAAGACTATGAAGCTGGGATGTGGGTCCTGCGAAGGTGAAGAGATAAATATTTCAGAACCTCAAGGCGAGATGTGAATCAAACAATAAAGAAGAATTTGCCCGTACCTGCGTCCATTGGCACATCTTCACGAGTAGGCGGGGCCATCGGAGGAGTAACCACCGTTGATGTACCGACTGCTTCAGTTGGTCTCACGGCATGCTCAAGAGGAGCATCGGAATGAGGAATAAAAAAAATGAGCCTCAGTAGGAGTTCCTGTCAGCAACAAAAGGGTCCATCAAATTATAGTTGTATTAGTCAAAAATGGCTAGTCCTGCAACTAACAAGAAAAGAGGGCCATACCTTCAGAGGAATGGACTTCAATATTCTTGGGAATAATTGACTCAAGTGGCGTATCACCGGAAAGATGATCATCTTGGGGAGAGCCATATATCAAGTCGACCATCGAGGTATCTACCTGAAAAAAATCGGTTTTTGAGGGCTTTAAATCAGCCCGGTGATTGACGCCTTCTCCTTGTTTCTCTCTCCCACACACTTGGAGGGACCCCCGGATTATTTATTCAACGGGGATATCACCCATTAAGGGTCAATTTTCATCGGGCTCAATTTATTCGGGCCGCGGAAAAACTCCAAAAAGGTATATGAGTATAAACTATTTCCTATTTTGGTCGAAGTTCCTGGAAAATATTTTATATTTTAAGGATAACTCGACAACTCCAAAAAGGTATATGAGTATAAACTATTTCCTATATTGGTTGAGAAGTTTCTGGAGAATATTTTTTATAAAATATTCTTAAGGATAACTCAACAACTCCCAATTTACTCCCACTGTGTTCAGTTTTACGACGCCGTACAACGCGTCGCAGTGGAAAATCGCCGATTGAAGGTTGGATTCCAAGAAAAAATTTCTGACGCCGGTCAACGCATCGCGATAGACAATTCACCGATTAAAGGGATTAATCTCAGAAAAAATTCCTCCCGCTGTGGTCAGTTCTACGACAAAGCGATGCAATGGAGAATTTACCGATTAAAAGTTAAAATTCAAGAAGTTGGATGGCCAGTTCGACGACAACTCACCAACATGAGTTAAAGCAAAAAAAATTCATTCATTCATTAGCTTTGGGTCAAGATTTCGACAGCGGTCAGATAATAAATGCAGCACCGCGACACTTTCAGTCATCCTACAAAGCACTGGATAGTCCGAAAGAATTGGAGAAGTCAAGATTTGAAGCTATTTTTAGGTTCTGTTATACCGACTGAAGGTTTGGGCCTATCATATCCAAAGTATTTCGGCTACTTCTATAAAAGAGCGAGACCGAAACACTTTGGAGGGGGTATCTGTAGGCGTCGAAAATTGCCTATAAGTCCCCGAACGAGACTCGTGATGATGAGTTGATGATCGACAAACCATCAACGACACAACAAGTGACCGCGACGCACACGCATAAAGCGAATCGACGAAACGCATAAAGCTAGTCCATAAAGCGTCCAAATTAGCGAAGCGAGTCAACGGAACGCATGAAGCGAGTCGGCAAAGCGCGCAAGCCAAAGAAGCGGTGAATCGCGTGTGAACGACGAAATAAATCCAACCTTGAAGCTTCGAATCAGCAAAACCGACAACTCCGAACTAAATCAAACTCGGATCAACGGAATCAGACTCGGAACACCGAAAAATTAGAAAATCGGACTCGGAACCGCCCTCAGGGGCTCGGCAAAACCAAGCCACTCGAGGGTGGCTCGGTGGTCGAAGTTACCTCCATGGGCGTCGAGCCACCAAGGAGGTGGTTCGCCACCCCTGTGGCTAGGCGGCTTCGGGCCCGCCTGCACCGCATCCACATTGAAAGGCTATAAATATGAGGAGGGGGTCTCATTTGCACAGATCTGGATCTTTGGAGAGAGGTCAAAGCTCTGTCAGAGAGAGATCTGAATTTTTGGAGCGATCCTTCATCAACCACGGCGCTCAGATCTCAGATTCCGGCGAGCCGATCATCATCAAGCGAGGAGTTCGAGGAGTCCGAGATCAGATCTACAGATCTACCCTCTGGATTAAGCTTCGTCTTAATCCCAGGGTCCGTGTTTGATTTCGCTTGGTCGATCTCATCCACCCCGGCAATTATCTCCTTCGTGAGATAGTTCGCGTCGGCGATTGTTTCCTTCGTGAAATAATCCCCGTAGATCTCGCATCAGATCACGCATCAGATCACGATCAGGCTGCGGTCCACGGACAGAAAAGAGTCTCCGGCACCGGCAAAGATACCCACGCAAGCGAGGAGCCGATAAACGGATCCCGCGTTTGTTCAAAAGGAGTAACGTTGTAATCTTTTTTATTGTTCATTGTAAAGCCTTATAAAAAGGCGGTCTTTTTTTCTGAATCTCGTTGTAAGTGACCGAAGTTTGTAACGAATTCAAGCAATTACAATCATCCCAACTTTTCCCGCGAACATTATGGTTAGCGTTAGAGTTTTGCATTGGGTTGGGTATAGGGTTTATGGTTAGGGTTTGGGTTTGATTTGGCTTTTGGATTTATTTATTTCATTTTTAAATTTTAATTATGTTTAATATTTAAATCCCATTGTATCACTATGATTATATTTTTCATGTATTGTAGATATTCAATTGTATGATAAATGCTCTTATCAATTTCTGAATCAGTATCATGTTGTATCTAATGTGATGTTTTAATCGCCAATAAAGAGTTCTTTAATTTATGAATTTATGATTGGGAATTTCTCTCTATTTTAATTTTTTCTAATACTTTATTTTGTTACATATGAATAAATAATAGATAAATTAGAGCAAGAGTATCGAGGCTATCAAAGACCATGAATTTCTTTAATATCATAAATATTATGTTATATTTATTATTTTATTTAATTTCGAATCCTTTGAATCTGAAGTTTCTAAACAATATTTTGGCTCCAAATAAAGGATTTTAAATTTTAAAACTTGAATGTTTTAATTTTCAAATAATAAAACTAAAATATTTTACCTTTTCATTTTCACATATTATTTCCACATTATGAAGAACATTAGAAATTTTTTATGTTCATTCTTTTAGAGAATAATTTAATTTTTAATTACTAATGAATGTGAGAAGAAATATTTTATGTTCATTCTTTTAACATTCTAACTTTTTTTAAGATTGGAAATCTCTCTCTACTTTACTATATATGTTCTTTTTTCCTTAGGTGAAAAATAACGAAAAAATAGTGAAAGAGGATTGATGATATCAAAGAATGTGAGAATAAAATTTTGAGGTTCATTCTTTTAAAAGAATAAATTTATTTTTAATTACTAATGAACGGGGAATAAACTTTTGAGATTGCCTCTTTTAGCATTCTAATTTGTTTTTGGTTTCTATAACATTGAGAATCTCTTTAATTTCACTTTATTCTAATTCTAATTCTAATTTGATTATGTATTAAACAATAATGAAAAATTAAAGAAAGAGGATTAGGGCTATTAAAGAACATGACAAGAAATTTATGAGGTTTATCTCATAAAATTCTAATTTGATTTTTAATTACCAACAGAAAATTCTTAATACAATTTAACTTATTTCAATGTTTGTTAATTCATTATAATTTTTTATTTTTTCTATTCATTATCTTATGTCAATATTTGATTTTATTTATTAAATAATACTCTATATGCTATATTTCTAGCTTGATGCAAGATGATTGTTATTTTATAATATTATTTATATTTATATATATGGTATCAATTTTTTCATATAATATTTATTAGAAGTAAACATAATATAATTATACCGTAATTAGTCTATAGTTATTTATTTTCATTATTATTAATTAAAATATTTAATATAATACAGTTGATTTTGTCCATGCATATGAAACTATATATCTACTATTTAATAATGGAAGTATGATAGAATGTATATTATTAAGAAAATTGAATTATAAAAAAGAAAATATTGTATAAAATCGGGCTGCATGTGAGAAATTGACGTGAATTCAATTCATAAATGATGTATATGTGTCTTTGATATTCCTAATGTATGATAGAAATATTGAATTAGAAAGATATGACTGCTTAACACGCACTAAAATACTAGCTTTTAGATAAGCGAAAGTATGTTTTTAATGATGACACTAAGAAAAAGAATGGCAAAAAATACGAAGATCATCATCGGCTTTAGGAGACGATCAAGAGGTCCATCTCTGAGTCCAACCTCGAGGTTTTATTGACTCCAATTAGCATAAACAACACTTTATCTTCCTTCAATTATTTGTACATGGAGATAAAAATACTTAGATATTAGTAACTCCAATGCATACCCTCTATTTCAATTTCCATAACTGAGAAGCCAGGTAGAATTTTAATATTATCTCAAAATTACTTTCTTCTTTAAAATTACTATTATGAAAATTGCTATTACAATAGTGAAAATCCTGCGCTGCTTCATCTCAATTCTTGAAATTAGAATTGATGGCAAAAATTACGATATTTGGACCACCTAATTGGAGAGTATCCTGATCCATAGAGATTTGCTATATAATTATTTTTTCAGATAAAGAATAGTCCAAATATAACTCTAAACTAGGAGATTAGGCCAAAGCTTTTCTATTATTATTATTTATAGGAGAAAAGAAGGAAGGTTTATTGTGCTAGCTTTATTATTATTATTGATGATAGGAGAAAAGAAGGGAAGGTTTATTGTGCTTTGTCGCAAAGAAGGGAAGGTTATTGCGCTTTGTCGCCTTCGCATTTGATTTTATCTTATAAAGAAATCAAACTCTTGGTGTGGAGCAATAATATGATGAAGTTGATATCTTGGTCCAACTAATACCTTACTTATCAAACCGTCCTCCAGTTTCTTGTGCCGCCCAAAACTTTATTGTTATGATTCTAATTAATATGTCATCTAAATATTATAATTTAATCCATCTCTAACTTAGAGATACTGCTTATAAACAAAACAAGACTGTGACATATATAACTGTCTGTTCCTAGTTTTTCAATCAACTTATATAAGCTCTTTATTTGGCCGTTATAAGTTTCCTCATCTACACATTTATGTAGGAAGGCAATAATTACTTAAATTAAAGGGTTAGACCCCTAAATCTTCTCCGTATTGGACATCCAAATCTTCATAATCCACAAAAAAAAGTCCATTGTGTTGTTTTAAGGCTAAATATCAGACAGGGTTAATTGGCGAACAGACCCTTTCTAGTATCACCCAAATGCAAAGAGACCCCCCCTGGTTCTATCTGTTGTGAATAGGCACTCTGAGTGAAATTTTTTCTAGTCTTAAAATTGTTAAAATTGTTAAAAATATTTTAGGAGGCAGATAGAGCCCCCTATAGTTCTATTGGCGAGGATAGACACTAGATTGCTAATTTTTTGTGACTTTAAAGAAGTCGAAAAAGTTCACTAAGGGGATGTATTCAAACTTGGTCCAATACTACAGGGGATCTATTTGCAATAAGTAGAACTATAGGGAGTCTATTCGCAATAAATAGAACTACATGGAGTCTCTTTGCAATTGGGTGATACTACAGGGGGTTTGTCTGCAATTAACCCTATCAGAAAAACCCCCTTAACATCGTATAACCCCCTATAGCTTTGAAAGTATTAGAAAACCCCCTTAAGTTTTAAGGGTTATCGGAAAACCCCCTTTCATTTTGAGATTTTATCAGAAACCCCCAAATGTGACGCTTTTAACGGGGTTTTCTAATAATCCCCATACTTTTGTTTTGTTTTGTTTTGTTTTGTTTATTTTTTCTTTTTGGAGGGGAGGGTTTGGGGAAGGTGGTGTTGGGGGTTCCTACTATTTTGAAAATTATGGGGGGTATCTGATAATCATCCAAAGTTAAGGGGGGTTTTCTAATATTTAGCCTTGTTTTAAATCAGACCTCCCCTCAATTGAACTGTTTTAAATAAGATCCCTAAACCTATTAAGTTCTTGTGAATAAAAGGTACATTTCAAACAAATATAAAGATTTAGAGGTATAATTTAGAAACATGAAGATTGAGGGTTTGATATGTAATTAATTAGCACAAGTTTGCTTGTCTAATATGACAAAACCCCAAATTAAATTGATCTTTTAGCAAGTGATGGTGACTGAATATTAAGTTAGTATACCTGCACTCATTAGGCATGAATGGTGATGCAAGATGTGTGCTCATGCTTAACTTTTGCTTCTTAGCCTATGGACCATGCAATAAAAATATAGTTAATTAAACTTAAGGGATAACTTATATGCATCATAACTAACTAGGGACTAGAATTTAAAATTAAAATGATGTTGAAAGCTTGAGAAATGTCAACCACAAAAGACTATAGTATTGAGGGAGAAGTGTATATATCTTCTGCCACAAATGATGGAAAAAAACAAGGAAAAGAGAGACAAAACACGTCAACATATAATATATCTTTTTTCCATGGAAAATCTCCTCGATATAAATTAGTATCGCTGATTTTAACTGTAGGTCTTATGAAGACAGAAACATATTACTTACTTTAGAATAAAACTTTCAAATCAGAAAGAAACCGAGTCACCTATAAGAAGATAGTTCTAATGACATTATTGCAAATAGACCCCTGAGTGAACTCTTTACCCTGGGTTTGGATAGAGTTTTTATCTTTTTCTTTTGGTTTTTTTTTTTGGGAGGGTGGGGCGAATAATGTTAAGTTTCTTAAAATTATGTTTGTTTACACTTTTTAGTTAGCGGGGGAGGGGGGGAGGACTAAAAATTAGAAAATTTATCCACTTGCTTAACCCTCCTAAAGTGGATGGATTGGGAGGGGAGGGAAGGGATAGTAAGTGAAACTTTCTTGAAATTTCAATATTGCTCTATGAGAAAACTAAAACTCATAATTAATAAAATTGTCCATTATTTCTTTAAAAGGGCATATTGGTCAAGTAGTTTCCTTCCTTTCCATCATCCACTCTAAACAATACATGGGTTCTACTCGCAAAAGAGAGCTATATGGGGTCTATCTGCTATTGGGGATAATGAGGGGTTTATCAACAATTAACCTTATTCAAGAGCACAAAATAAGAAAAAATAGCCAAAAATAAAGTTGGAATTCTAAAAACAAACAAAGAAGATAAGATAAGCAATTACCAAAGTATGATTGCTTAATTCCACCCCTAAACCCTCTTTAAAAGCTCATAACACCTACAAGTTGACTCTTTCCACAGGTCAAAGGCCGGTTGAAGCGTTAGGCTAAAAATATTTGAACCTAGATTAGTTTGGGTATCATATTTCAGTACCTACAAAGTTTTTGATGTGGCTTTTAATGACTTTGTAAAATTGTGGTATTCACAACTAATCTAAGAGTTCACAAGAGATATTGCCCCAATCGTACTTGTTGAGGATCGATGTCGTTGTTTGGCTCAGAAGCCTGCTTCAATCAGTCTCGATTGATCCTTCTCAAGTGCACCACCAAGGATACAAGGGGACAAAGCCACACAGTCTCTCACAAAGAAAGGGGGGATCGCACAAAGCAATGGACGGAGAAAAGCCTCACAGAGAAACGGGGAGAGGATCGCACAAAGTCCCTCTCTATCTCCTCATCCTCGAGCTACTACCAACCCTTCTATATATAGAACAGGTGCCCGACACGAGAGATTTCTAGGGTTTCGAAAATGCCGAGGGGAGGAGAGGAAACTAGGGTTTCAAGGCATGGACCAAAAGAGGAAAGAAAACCGAGGGTGGGTAAGTAGTAAGTGAGTGGGCCACTCCATCAAAATGGGCCGCCAGTTCATGGGCCAACTAATAGCAACAATCTCCACCTTTGGCCCAAGGTAGTGCATCAAGAAAGGAATACTGAATCGCAGACTCATCATCGCCATAACATTACCATTACGTATGATCACAAAGAGGATACAAGCAATGGAAGAGAATACACAAAGTAAACTCAGATCACAAAGATCGGGGCAAGATCACCAAGCATACCAAGTCCACAAAGGACCGAACTCTACCAAACGGTCATCGAGTTCAAAGGGAAAAATCACAAAGCTATTAACAAACACAAAGTAAGTTAATAGGCCACAAAGGCAACATACAAAGCAAGGGGAAAAATAATTACCCAATGTCAAAGTTCAAAATTCTTTGACACGAGATAAATTTTTCAGCAGGCAAACACTTAGTACCCATGTCAGCCGGATTAAATTCTGAGGGAATTTTCTCCAACTTCACAATGCCCTTTTCAACTATATCCAGAATGTAATGAAATCTGACATCAATATGTTTAGTTCTATCATGAAAAATAAGATTTTTGCAAAGTTGAATAGCAGATTGACTATCAGAAAATACAACCACATTTTTATCAAGAAAACCAATTTCAGATATAAGGCCCCTAAGCCAAATAGCTTCTTTAAAAGTTTCGCAAAGAACATACCGATTCAAGAGTAGATAAAGCAACAATGGGTTGTAGTTGAGATTTCCAACTTATGCAAGAGCCACACAAAGTGAACACATAGGAAGTAGTAGATTTTCTATTATCTCTATCATTTGCATAATTGGAATCTACATAGCCAACTAGTTTAACACCTTGAACACTTAGAGAAGGTTAATCCTACATTCACAGAGGATTTTAAATATCTTAAAAGCCATTTCAAGGCATTCCAATGAGGCATACCAGATTTGACATATATCTACTCAAGCAACTAATCGATATGCAATGTCGTCTAGTGCTAACCATGAGATACATGACTGATCCTATAGCATTCGAATATGGCACCTTCTTCATATTATTTATTTCGGCCATTTGGGGATGATGATTTCAAAAGTTTCAACAAGCCACAAATTCGGTGAAACCCGTAATGTCAAACCGCCATGCACCAACACCGTGCAACAACATGTTTCACCATCACAGTAATATCTCTCTAGTAAAGATTAGTAATGTGAAAGTACAAGACGAGCAAATAAATAATAAAATAGAACAATGAGATCGAGAATTCTGAGTAGTATAAAGATCATCAACATCAACAGGCCCAACGGAGATAAAATAGCATATATAGAATCGTCTCAAGACAAGAATCAATAAGAGGTTCACTAAGGCACTCTGAGTGAAATTTTTCTAGTCTTAAAATTGTTAAAATTGTTAAAAATATTTTAGGAGGCGATAGAGCCCCTATAGTTCTATTGGCGAGGATAGACACTAGATTGCTAATTTTTGTGACTTTAAAGAAGTCGAAAAAGTTCACTAAGGGGATGTATTCAAACTTGGTCCAATACTACAGGGATCTATTTGCAATAAGTAGAACTACAGGAGTCTATTCAATAAATAGAACTACATGGAGTCTCTTTGCAATTGGGTGATACTCTGGGGGTTTGTCGCAATTAACCCTATCGGAAAACCCCTTAACATCGTATAACCCCTATAGCTTTGAAAGTATTAGAAAACCCCTTAAGTTTTAAGGGTTATCGAAAACCCCTTAACATCGTGATAACCCCTATAGCTTTGAAAGTATTAGAAAACCCCTTAAGTTTTAAGGGTTATCAAAACCCCTTTCATTTTGAGATTTTATCGAAACCCCCAAATGTGGCGCTTTTAGCGGGTTTTCTAATAATCCCCATACTTTTGTTTTGTTTTGTTTTTTTTTTTGGAGGGGAGGGTTTGGGGAGGTGGTGTTGGGGGTTCCTACTATTTTGAAAATTATGGGGGTATCTGATAATCATCCAAAGTTAAGGGGGTTTTCTAATATTTAGCCTTGTTTTAAATCAGACCTCCCTCAATTGAACTGTTTTAAATAAGATCCCTAAACCTATTAAGTTCTTGTGAATAAAAGGTACATTTCAAACAAATATAAAGATTTAGAGGTATAATTTAGAAACATGAAGATTGAGGGTTTGATATGTAATTAATTAGCACAAGTTTGCTTGTCTAATATGACAAAACCCCAAATTAAATTGATCTTTTAGCAAGTGATGGTGACTGAATATTAAGTTAGTATACCTGCACTCATTAGGCATGAATGGTGATGCAAGATGTGTGCTCATGCTTAACTTTTGCTTCTTAGCCTATGGACCATGCAATAAAAATATAGTTAATTAAACTTAAGGGATAACTTATATGCATCATAACTAACTAGGGACTAGAATTTAAAATTAAAATGATGTTGAAAGCTTGAGAAATGTCAACCACAAAAGACTATAGTATTGAGGGAGAAGTGTATATATCTTCTGCCACAAATGATGGAAAAAACAAGGAAAAGAGAGACAAAACACGTCAACATATAATATATCTTTTTCCATGGAAAATCTCCTCGATATAAATTAGTATCGCTGATTTTAACTGTAGGTCTTATGAAGACAGAAACATATTACTTACTTTAGAATAAAACTTTCAAATCAGAAAGAAACCGAGTCACCTATAAGAAGATAGTTCTAATGACATTATTGCAAATAGACCCTGAGTGAACTCTTTACCCTGGGTTTGGATAGAGTTTTATCTTTTTCTTTTTTTTTGGGAGGGGTGGGGGAATAATGTTAAGTTTCTTAAAATTATGTTTGTTTACACTTTTAGTTAGCAGGGAGGGAGGGAGGACTAAAAATTAGAAAATTTATCCACTTGCTTAACCCTCCTAAAGTGGATGGATTGGGAGGGGAGGGAAGGGATAGTAAGTGAAACTTTCTTGAAATTTCAATATTGCTCTATGAGAAAACTAAAACTCATAATTAATAAAATTGTCCATTATTTCTTTAAAAGGGCATATTGGTCAAGTAGTTTCCTTCCTTTCCATCATCCACTCTAAACAATACATGGGTTCTACTCTAAAAGAGAGCTATATGGGGGTCTATCTGCTATTGGGGATAATGAGGGGTTTATCAACAATTAACCTTATTCAAGAGCACAAAATAAGAAAAAAATAGCCAAAAAATAAAGTTGGAATTCTAAAAAACAAACAAAGAAGATAAGATAAGCAATTACCAAAGTATGATTGCTTAATTCCACCCCTAAACCCTCTTTAAAAGCTCATAACACCTACAAGTTGACTCTTTCCACAGGTCAAAGGCCGGTTGAAGCGTTAGGCTAAAAATATTTGAACCTAGATTAGTTTGGGTATCATATTTCAGT
The DNA here is from genome assembly GCA_012295165.1 of Asparagus setaceus. Classification (NCBI taxonomy): domain Eukaryota; kingdom Viridiplantae; phylum Streptophyta; class Magnoliopsida; order Asparagales; family Asparagaceae; genus Asparagus; species Asparagus setaceus. Next base: position 78,412,287 of record CM022706.1, read on the forward strand.
ACCTACAAAGTTTTTGATGTGGCTTTTAATGACTTTGTAAAATTGTGGTATTCACAACTAATCTAAGAGTTCACAAGAGATATTGCCCCAATCGTACTTGTTGAGGATCGATGTCGTTGTTTGGCTCGAAGCGCAGCTTCAATCGGTCTCGATTGATCCTTCTCAAGTGCACCACCAAGGATACAAGGGGACAAAGCCACCAGTCTCTCACAAAGAAAGGGGATCGACAAAGCAATGGACGGAGAAAAGCCTCACAGAGAAAGCGGGGAGAGGATCGCACAAAGTCCCTCTCTATCTCCTCATCCTCGAAGCTACTACCAACCCTTCTATATATAGAAACAGGCGTGACGAGAGAGATTCTAGGGTTTTGAAACCGTCGAGAGGGGAGGAGAGGAAACTAGGGTTTGAGAAATGGACCAAAAGGAAGAGAAAAAGGGTAAGTAGTAAGTGGTGGGCCCTCCATCAAAATGGGCCGGCAGTTCATGGGCCAACTAATAGCAACAATCTCCACCTTTGGCCCAAGGTAGTGCCGCTGAAAGAATCTGGAGCTGCGGGACTCATCATCGCCATAACATTACCATTACCTGTATGATCACAAAGAGGATACAAGCAATGGAAGAGAATACACAAAGTAAACTCAGATCACAAAGATCGGGGCAAGATCACCAAGCATACCAAGTCCACAAAGGACCGAACTCTACCAAACGGTCATCGAGTTCAAAGGGAAAAATCACAAAGCTATTAACAAACACAAAGTAAGTTAATAGGCCACAAAGGCAACATACAAAGCAAGGGGAAAAATAATTACCCAATGTCAAAGTTCAAAATTCTTTGACACGAGATAAATTTTTCAGCAGGCAAACACTTAGTACCCATGTCAGCAGGATTAAATTCTGAGGGAATTTTCTCCAACTTCACAATACCCTTTTCAACTATATCCGAATGTAATGAAATCGACATCAATATGTTTAGTTCTATCATGAAAAGCGGGATTTTGCAAAGTTGAATAGCAGATTGACTATCGAAAATACAACCACATTTTTATCAAGAAAACCAATTTCAGATATAAGGCCCCTAAGCCAAATAGCTTCTTTAAAAGTTTGATTAAGCGACAACATACTCAGATTCAATAGTAGATAAAGCAACAATGGGTTGTAGTTGAGATTTCCAACTTATGCAAGAGCCACACAAAGTGAACACATAGGAAGTAGTAGATTTTCTATTATCTCTATCATTTGCATAATTGGAATCTACATAGCCAACTAGTTTAACACCTTGAACACTTAGAGAGGTTAATCCTACATTCACAGAGGATTTTAAATATCTTAAAAGCCATTTCAAGGCATTCCAATGAGGCATACCAGGATTTGACATATATCTACTCAAGCAACTAACTGCATATGCAATGTCAGGTCTAGTGCTAACCATGAGATACATGACTGATCCTATAGCATTCGAATATGGCACCTTCTTCATATTATTTATTTCAGTTTAGTTTTGGGGACTGATGTGGCCTTGAGTTTCAACAAGGTCGATCAAGGTGAAACCCGAGAATCAAACTGCCATGCACCAACACCGTGCAACAACATGTTTCACCATCACGGTAATATCTCTCTAGTAAAGATTAGTAGCAGTGAAAGTACAAGACAGGCAAATAAATAATAAAATAGAACAATGAGATCGAGAATTCTGAGTAGTATAAAGATCATCAACATCAACAGGCCCAACCGGAGATAAAATAGCATATATAGAATGCGTCTAGACAAGAATCAATAAGAGGTTCACTAAGGCACTCGGCCTTTACAATAGGATCACAAATCTCTAGAGTCTAAAACAATTAAAATAAACATCTCTTGTGGAGCTCGGAAAAATAACTACTAATATAAATAACTAAAAGAGGTCAGTGATGCTATCCATCAACCGCGCTCTCAGTACCCTTTCTTTGAAAAGAGGAAACAACGGCGATCAAAGCATGCGAATCATCTCCACCGCTTGGGAAAGGTAGGAGAATATAAGAAAATCTTGGTTAATACATATAGATACAAAATCATTCATAAAGTACTAAAGGAAAATTGGCATGTAGAGACCCACAATACAAGAGTTAATTAGTCGAAAATAATCCAAACAAGGAAACCCTCATATATATACCATGTCTCGATTTGTGAATCACTATATACCAATTCATTCCTCTGAATGAAAAATATTACCGAAGTAAAATACAATTATTCCAAACCTCAACTTTAGAGTCAAAGTCACATCTCGAACTACCCTCGGATAGTTGGCAGGATCTGGGGGTATCGTTTAGCTCAGTCATCACCACAAATCATATCACATATATACTATGTATGCAATGCATCTAAACGCATTCCAACACTCTGTAATTTAACATGGAAGCAATAACACAAGTTTGTGACCACACACACACACACATATATATATATATATATATATATATATATATATATATATATATATATATATATATATATATATATATATATATATATATATATATATATATATATATATATATATATATATATATATATATATATATATATATATTCTCACAATATATCCCGATAGTGAGCAAGGACTAATAGAATCGTCTATTAAACTTAAGTTATTAACATTCCACAAAATTTTTACGACCGTGCATCATCATCATGGATCGACATATCGACTACGGCCTCATGCCATAAATACCATCACGGATCGACATAGACGGCTCACTAGCCTCATCGCATTACCTTAAGGATCGGCGTTACGGCTCAGCGGCTCATCGCATTATCTTGCGGATCGACATATATGGCTCACTAGCCTGGCTGTCCCAGATGTGCGTACTTTATTAAGAACATGTACTTATGTGTTCGTGCACATATCTCGTGTACAAATAATATCTCATGTCCACAACATCTCAGGTGTTTAATAGATTCTAGACATCATAATACAATTCAGGTTGGTGAAAAAATTCTCAAATCAAAAGTATCGACTCAAAACATACACATGCACAAATTCATTTGAAAAATCCTCGAAATCCCTCAAAATCGCCAAAAAAAGAACAAGGCTTTGAGAGAAGGGAAAAGGGCTACTAGGGTTTGGGACACAGGAGAAAAGAGGTGTTTTTAATGTTTAAACATGTGTATATATGACAGCAAACCCTAAATTAAATTGATCTTTTAGCAAGTGATGGTGACTGAATATTAAGTTAGTATACCTGCACTCATTAGGCATGAATGGTGATGCAAGATGTGTGCTCATGCTTAACTTTTGCTTCTTAGCCTATGGACCATGCAATAAAAATATAGTTAATTAAACTTAAGGGATAACTTATATGCATCATAACTAACTAGGGACTAGAATTTAAAATTAAAATGATGTTGAAAGCTTGAGAAATGTCAACCACAAAAGACTATAGTATTGAGGGAGAAGTGTATATATCTTCTGCCACAAATGATGGAAAAAACAAGGAAAAGAGAGACAAAACACGTCAACATATAATATATCTTTTTCCATGGAAAATCTCCTCGATATAAATTAGTATCGCTGATTTTAACTGTAGGTCTTATGAAGACAGAAACATATTACTTACTTTAGAATAAAACTTTCAAATCAGAAAGAAACCGAGTCACCTATAAGAAGATAGTTCTAATGACATTATTGCAAATAGACCCTGAGTGAACTCTTTACCCTGGGTTTGGATAGAGTTTTATCTTTTCTTTGGTTTTTTTGGGAGGGGTGGGGGGCTAATAATGTTAAGTTTCTTAAAATTATGTTTGTTTACACTTTTAGTTAGGGGGAGGGAGGGAGGACTAAAAATTAGAAAATTTATCCACTTGCTTAACCCTCCTAAAGTGGATGGATTGGGAGGGAGGGAAGGGATAGTAAGTGAAACTTTCTTGAAATTTCAATATTGCTCTATGAGAAAACTAAAACTCATAATTAATAAAATTGTCCATTATTTCTTTAAAAGGGCATATTGGTCAAGTAGTTTCCCTTCCCTTTCCATCATCCACTCTAAACAATACATGGGTTCTACTCGCAAAAGAGAGCTATATGGGGGTCTATCTGCTATTGGGGATAATGAGGGGGTTTATCAACAATTAACCTTATTCAAGAGCACAAAATAAGAAAAAAATAGCCAAAAAATAAAGTTGGAATTCTAAAAAACAAACAAAGAAGATAAGATAAGCAATTACCAAAGTATGATTGCTTAATTCCACCCCTAAACCCTCTTTAAAAGCTCATAACACCTACAAGTTGACTCTTTCCACAGGTCAAAGGCCGGTTGAAGCGTTAGGCTAAAAATATTTGAACCTAGATTAGTTTGGGTATCATATTTCAGTACCTACAAAGTTTTTGATGTGGCTTTTAATGACTTTGTAAAATTGTGGTATTCACAACTAATCTAAGAGTTCACAAGAGATATTGCCCCAATCGACTTGTTGAGGATCGATGTCGCGTTTTGCCTGGTCTGCTTCAATCAGCCTCGATTGATCCTTCTCAAGTGCACCACCAAGGATACAAGGGGACAAAGCCACACAGCTCTCACAAAGAAAGGGGATCGCACAAAGCAATGGACGGAGAAAAGCCTCACAGAGAAACGGGAGAGGATCGCACAAAGTCCCTCTCTATCTCCTCATCCTCGAGCTACTACCAACCCTTCTATATATAGAACAGGGCACCGACACAGAGAGATTTCTAGGGTTTTCAAAGTACCGCGAGAGGGGAGGAGAGGAAACTAGGGTTTCAAGGCAGCGGACCAAAAGAGGAAAGAAAACCGAGGGTCTGGTAGTAAGTGAGCCGGGCCACTCCATCAAAATGGGCCAGCAGTTCATGGGCCAACTAATAGCAACAATCTCCACCTTTGGCCCAAGGTAGTGCACTGAAGAAAGGAATACGGAACTGCAGGACTCATCATCGCCATAACATTACCATTACCTGTATGATCACAAAGAGGATACAAGCAATGGAAGAGAATACACAAAGTAAACTCAGATCACAAAGATCGGGGCAAGATCACCAAGCATACCAAGTCCACAAAGGACCGAACTCTACCAAACGGTCATCGAGTTCAAAGGGAAAAATCACAAAGCTATTAACAAACACAAAGTAAGTTAATAGGCCACAAAGGCAACATACAAAGCAAGGGGAAAAATAATTACCCAATGTCAAAGTTCAAAATTCTTTGACACGAGATAAATTTTCAACAGCAAACACTTAGTACCCATGTCACCGGATTAAATTCGAGGGAATTTTCTCCAACTTCACAATGCCCTTTTCAACTATATCCCGAATGTAATGAAATCGACATCAATATGTTTAGTTCTATCATGAAAAAGCGATTTTTGCAAAGTTGAATAGCGATTGACTATCGAAAATACAACCACATTTTTATCAAGAAAACCAATTTGATATAAGGCCCCTAAGCCAAATAGCTTCTTTAAAAGTTTCAAGGCGAAACATACCGCATTCAAGAGTAGATAAAGCAACAATGGGTTGTAGTTGAGATTTCCAACTTATGCAAGAGCCACACAAAGTGAACACATAGGAAGTAGTAGATTTTCTATTATCTCTATCATTTGCATAATTGGAATCTACATAGCCAACTAGTTTAACACCTTCTGAACACTTAGAGAAGGTTAATCCTACATTCACAGAGGATTTTAAATATCTTAAAAGCCATTTCAAGGCATTCCAATGAGGCATACCAGGATTTGACATATATCTACTCAAGCAACTAACTGCATATGCAATGTCAGGTCTAGTGCTAACCATGAGATACATGACTGATCCTATAGCATTCGAATATGGCACCTTCTTCATATTATTTATTTCGGGCCAGCTTTGGGGACTGATGTGGCCTGTGTTTCAACAAGGCTGCAAAGTGAAACCTGAATGTCAAACCCGCCATGCACCAACACCGCAACAACATGTTTCACCATCACGGTAATATCTCTCTAGTAAAGATTAGTAATGTGAAAGTACAAGACAGTAAATAAATAATAAAATAGAACAATGAGATCGAGAATTTACTAAGTAGTATAAAGATCATCAACATCAACAGGCCCAACCGGAGATAAAATAGCATATATAGAATCTCGTCTCAAGACAAGAATCAATAAGAGGTTCACTAAGGCACTCGGCCTTTACACAATAGGATCACAAATCTCTAGAGTCTAAAACAATTAAAATAAACATCTACCGTGGAGCTCAAAAATAACTACTAATATAAATAACTAAAAGAGGTCGTGATGCTATCCATCAACCTCGACTCTCCGTGACACCACCGCCTAAAAGAGGGGAAACAACGAGCCAAGCTATAGCGAGAATCATCTCCACCGCCTGTGGGAAGGGCTAGGAGAATATAAGAAAATCTTGGTTAATACATATAGATACAAAATCATTCATAAAGTACTAAAGGAAAATTGGCATGTAGAGACCCACAATACAAGAGTTAGTACGTCGGCGAAATAATCCAAACAAGGAAACCCTCATATATATACCATGTCTCGATTTGTGAATCACTATATACCAATTCAGTCCTACTGAATGAAAAATATTACCGAAGTAAAATACAATTATTCCAAACCTCAACTTTAGAGTCAAAGTCACATCTCGAACTACCCTCGGATAGTTGGCACGGATCACAAGGGAATATCGTTTAGCTCAGTCATCACCACAAATCATATCACATATATACTATGTATGCAATGCATCTAAACGTACCAACACTCGGTAATTTAACATGGAAGCAATAACACAAGTTTGTGACCACACACACACACACACATATATATATATATATATATATATATATATATATATATATATATATATGTATATATATATATATGTATATATATATATATATATATATATATATATATATATATATATATATATATATATATATATATATATATATATATATATTCTCACAATATATCCCGATAGTGAGCAAGGACTAATAGAATCGTCTATTAAACTTAAGTTATTAACATTCCACCATACTATTTTTTACAAGAAATTTACCGTCGCGTCATCATCATGCGGATCGACATATACGGCTTACCGACCTCATCATTATCACCATACGGATCGACATAGACGGCTCACTAGCCTCATCGCATTACCTTGCGGATCGACGTATCTGACTCCAGCGGCCTCATCGCATTATCTTGCGGATCGACATATATGGCTCACTAGCCTAAGCGTGTCCCGGATGTCACGTATACTTTATTAAGAACATGTACTTATGTGTTCGTGCACATATCTCGTGTACAAATAATATCTCATGTCCACAACATCTCAGGTGTTTAATAGATTCTAGACATCATAATACAATTCAGGTTGGTCGAAAAAATTCTCAAATCAAAAGTATACGACTCAAAACATACACATGCACAAATTCATTTGAAAAATCCTCTGAAATCCCTCAAAATCGCCAAAGAAAAGAACAAGGCTTTGAGAGAAGGGAAAAGGGCTACTAGGGTTTGGGACACAGGAGAAAAGAGGTGTTTTTAATGTTTAAACATGTGTATATATGACAGCAAACCCGAAAACTACAGCCCTAAACCTCGAACCCGAAATTGGAAAAAAAAACAATCGACTAGAAACAAACTCTTCGGTAGTTTAGCTATAACTTTTGTATCCGAGCTCAGAATGAGATGATTAAAGATTTTCTGGAAATCTGCTGAAGGTATCTACAACTTTGATCTTTTAAGTTTTTCCATATTCACAACGATCAGTGTGAAAAAGATAGAATCTCTCCACTAGTCATAAATTTCCAGATTTATGCATCGAGCATGATTGGTGCACTTGCACTCATATATGCACATATATATGTTGTAAAATCATCGAACTCAGATAAACAAGGTTGTTTAATTATTTTCAGATCACAAAACATCTCTATAACTCATTGTAAATATTTTTAAACACAAAAGATCAAATCTTTACACATATAATATAAAAGAATCTCTTTTCTATATTCAAAACTAGTTCTTTTAGGCTCAATAAAACCTTGTGAAAGAATTTCATTAAAACGATTCTCTGAAAAATTAGGTGTAGGGTTAGCAGAGATGAAACTTGCCTGAAATCTTGTTAAAACAAGTGAAGGATGCAAAGCGAGGTAGATCCCAAGCATTTAAATCAAGGTGAAATCTTGCTTCAAAGGCTCTTGAATTCTCACAAGAAAGTTCTAGGGTTTAGAGGAGGGTTTGGTGGCTGTTAGGGTTTGAGAGTTCTGATAAAAGATGTGAAAATTCGTGAAAACATGTATTTATATACAGTAAACCCGAAATAGCCAGTCGGACCGAAATCCAATAAGAACAGAAATCTGTTTGACTAGGAAAGTATCCCCTTCGTAGTTTGACCATAACTTTCTCATAAGAACTCCAAATTAGGTAATCTAAGATTTATTGGAAAGCTGTTGAAGAGACCTACAACTGTGGTGTTTTAAGGTTTTCCAGATTATAACTGTAGCAGTGTGTAAAACCTATAAACTCATAACTGGTCATTATTTCCAGATTTATACTCGTGCATGTTTCGTGCATGTTTTGACACGTTTCTCTCACAAATGTGAACTTGTTTGTTCTCAAAGCACTTGATAACATACTCAAATGTCATTTAATGATATTTGTCACCATAAAATATATTTATCAATATATATCACAAAATATTCAAATTATCGGGGTTTTACAACTGATCCTTACTCAACACAAAATGGGAAGCAAGAGGCACATTCACAGATTTGGCATCAGACATAGCAAATTTACTCAAAAGTTTTTCGACGTATGAACTTTGGTTTAAAACTAGCGTAGATTTGTTTTGTCTCTAATAATATTCATGCCTAGAATTCTTTTTGCATCGCCTAAGTCTTTCATGTCAAAATTTTCACAAAGACATTTTTGAACATGCTCAATGGACTTCAAACAAGGGCTAACAATCAACATGTCATCCACATAAATTAAAAGAAATACAGAACCTGAGTCTATATTCTTATAATACAGGCAATGATCAGCAGAACTCCTTTTAAACTTTAAAGATTGCATGCATTTATCAAATCTTATATTCCATTGCCTAGGTGATTGTTTTAAACCATACAAAGCCTTTTTTAACAAACACACATGATCGGCAATTTAGGGTCCACAAAGCCCTCGGGTTGGTGCATATAAATATTTTTGTCAAGGTCACCGTGTAAGCGATAGTTACATCCATTTGTTTTAATTCCCAATTAAAATGAGCAACTAAAGCAAGCATAATTCTAACAGTAGTGAATTTGACAACAGGAGCAAAAATTTCAGCATAATCAATTCCCTCCTTTTGAGTAAATCCCTTAGCTACTAACCTAGCCTTAAACCTAACACCTTGATTCTTGTTTCACCTTAAAGCACACTTACGTTCCACTACGAACAACTAGCGTGTTTAGGAACAAGTTTCCATGTTTGGTTAATTCTCGAGTTCCATCTCACTCTTCATAGCACTAATCCATTCTTTAGAATATTTTGACCTTAATGCTTCACTATAAGTCTTAGGTTCATTGCACTCAAGGGATTCAAACACATTAAAGGCAAACTTCGGACATATTACAATCAGTCAAATTGCAATCTCTATATCTATCGGTTTCCTAATGGTTCTTTTATTTCTATCCCTAGTGAGTTGATAATCATTCAAATCATGCATGTTATCTATTTCCGCATATTATGCTCCACCTCATTAGGAATACTCTCATCTTGATTTTCAATAATTATATCATTCAATTTCTCTTGAGGTAATTGATTGATTAATAATAGGCATTTGCTCCACCTCATTTGGAGCATCATTTTGAAAATAGGAGCAGTAAAGATAAACAAGGAAATTCATTTTCATTAAAAACAACATCTCTACTTATTACTATCTTAAACCCGGTTCACTTTTATTCCAAAGCCTATAACCTTTTACCCTTCAGGTATCCTAAGAAAACACATTTCTTAGATCTAGGTTCTAACTTATCAATCCTTTGATGCACATAGCCAGACACTCAGAAAATTCTCAAGTTATTTAAATCAAGAGGTTTGCGTGAACACAAATTGGGCATTTCCTCCTAAGGGCAGAAGAGACCTATTAATCAAATAAGCCATGATGCCAACGAACTTCTAACTTGGAGAGCCGGATGTGGCAACATAGCCCTCACTCTCTAAGAGAGTTCTATTCATCCTTTCCAAGAACATTTTGTTTGTGGTGTGTGAGAGCAGTTTATGTCTTTTAATACCCCAAGTAGCACACAAGTCATTCAATTGTTTGTTACAAAACTCAAGACCATTATCGTCCTAAGAGTTTTAATTTTCTTTCCGTTTGGTTTTCAATCATAATTTTCAGTTTTAAATTTATCAAAACTTGATTTTTGTTTCATGAGTAAAACCCAAACTTTCCTAGAGTAATCATCAATTATGGAAAGAAAATATTGGTTCCCTCCATGCATAGAAACACTAGAGGGACCCCACACATCGGCATGCAAATATTCAAGTACATCGAGCACTTAGGCGATTAGGAAAAGAAGAAACGGAAAACTAACCCTATGTTGTTTTCCTAGCACAAAGATTCACGAGAAAGGGATGGTGGATATTTTATCACTACCAAAGTGACCTCCTTTATGCAAAATTTCTAATCATTTATTACTCATGTGACCTAATCTATTATGCCATAAAACAGATTTATCACCTATCACGAGTTAACGAGAATCAAGCACAAGTTGACATGACAAACATACAAGTTATTTTATTTTTCGTGATAAAAATAACAAGAGACCCTTCGAATTTTCATAACCCCTTTACCCCATTTTCCCTCCAAACCATCATTTTCTAGAGATGCACAAGAAATCAAGTTATAACTTAAATCGGGAACATGCCTAACATTCTTCAAAGTAAACTCGTACCGAAGAAAACCTAAGGCATACATCACCGTTCTAAAACATTGCTTTTCTTTTCATTTGCCATTGACACAAAGCCATTCTCTATTTTCTTGTAGTTTGAAAACATGTTTTTAAAAGGAGTCATATGAAAAGTACAACCGAGTCTAATAACCAATCGATTTACATAAAGAATCGGACAACACGAGTTCAAATATGCATAATCACAAAGATTATTAATCATGAAAATTTCACCCATTTTCCCTCACGAGCCATATTAGCATGATCATTTTGTTGATATTTCTTAGGTTTAGGATAATCTTTAATAAAGTGACCGGTTCATGACAATTATAGCATTTTTAACTTTAAACCGGACTTAGATCTACCCCTTCCATTTTCAAATTTTTCTTACTTGATTCCCCATTACTTGCATTCTTTTGGTTATTAGACCTATTCTGAGGCCTACCCTCACATGCATAACCTCACCGAATTTTTATTTTCCCGAATGTTTTAAATCTAATTCCTTACTCTTAAGACCATTGATCACAATATCAAGGGTAACTTCATCTCTACCATATTTAATAGCAGATTTTACATCACTATATGAGTCGAGAATAGCATTTAGAAGTGCAATAGGAGTATATTAGTCTATATGTTTATCACCGCTAACTTAATGTCCGAAATAAGTTTTGTGAAAACATCTAGGTTCTCCTCAATGTCCTTAGACATATCCAATCTAAATTTAAAAATTTTCAAGCAAAAACATTTTCTTGGGTAAAGAAGTTTACGTATATAGTTCTTCAAGTTTATCCCAAAGGGTTTTAGCAGATTCCAAAATTCCAACTTTTCTAAGCACAGAGTCAGATAAGTTCAAATAAATTGTGGAACATGCATTTTCGTTCATTTCAGCCTTTTTTTCTTCAGTGTCAGAAGCCAAATAAGTCTGACCAATAGCCCTAACAGACTTCTGTTGAATTAAAATATATTTTATTTTTTGTTTCCAAATGCTAAAATCAGATTTTCCGTTAAACGGAACCAAACCATATTGAACCATACCATAGTGATTAGTAGCTGACATTCTTCACATAGGAAAAATAAACGATGAGCACGAAGCTCGGGTTCAAAACCCTTTGTGCTTACGCACGAGCACAAACAAATTTCCACTTCAGCAGTTAAACGAAGCGAAATAAAACCAGAGATTTAAATGCAGTGAAAAGGGAAAAATTGATAACCACAATCACTGAATACTGTAATATACCTGAGCGAAACCCTATGAGAGGGTTTCGACCTTACCCACGCGGCGGTCCGGCGGTTCCTGCGGCGGTCGGCGGTGGTCTGGCGGTTGTGGCCGGTTATTTATGGTTCGGCTCGGTGATCTGGCCGGAACGGTGGCTCAGCGAGATCCAGCCCAACGGCCCGGTTTTGAACGGCGACGACTCAACGAGGCTCTGATACCACTGTTGAGGATCGATGTCGTTGTTTGGCTCAGAAGCCTGCTTCAATCAGTCTCGATTGATCCTTCTCAAGTGCACCACCAAGGATACAAGAGGACAAAGCCACACGCTCTCACAAAGAAAGGGGATCGCACAAAGCAATGGGCGGAGAAAAGCCTCACAGAGAAACGGGGAGAGGATCGCACAAAGTCCCTCTCTATCTCCTCATCCTCGAGCTACTACCAACCCTTCTATATATAGAAGAGGGCAACCGACACGAGAGAGATTTCTAGGGTTTTCGCGGCAGTCGAGAGGGGAGGAGAGGAAACTAGGGTTTCAAGGCCGGACCAAAAGAGGAAAGAAAACCGAGGGTCGGGTAAGTAGTAAGTGGTGGGCCACTCCATCAAATGGGCCGCCAGTTCATGGGCCAACTAATAGCAACAAGTACTGAATGGATATCCTTAGGATGAGCTTGAAGAAAAATGTTGTCCTCAAAATAAATATATTATATAACTGTTAACTACTGATTTCTTTTATTTAATGGATCACAATATAACTAATAATCAAATAAGCCATGATGCCAACGAACTTCTAACTTGGAGAGCCGGATGTGGCAACATAGCCCTCACCCTCTCTAAGAGAGTTCTATTCATCCTTTCCAAGAACATTTTGTTTGTGGTGTGTGAGAGCAGTTTATGTCTTTTAATACCCCAAGTAGCACACAAGTCATTCAATTGTTTGTTACAAAACTCAAGACCATTATCGTCCTAAGAGTTTTAATTTTCTTTCCCGTTTGGTTTTCAATCATAATTTTCAGTTTTAAATTTATCAAAACTTGATTTTTGTTTCATGAGTAAAACCCAAACTTTCCTAGAGTAATCATCAATTATGGAAAGAAAATATTGGTTCCCTCCATGCGTAGAAACACTAGAGGGACCCCACACATCGGCATGCAAATATTCAAGTACATCGAGCACTTAGGCGATTAGGAAAGAAGAAACGGAAAACTAACCCTATGTTGTTTTCCTAGCACACAAGATTCACGAAAGGGATGGTGGATATTTTATCACTACCAAAGTGACCTCCTTTATGCAAAATTTCTAATCATTTATTACTCATGTGACCTAATCTATTATGCCATAAAACAGATTTATCACCTATCACGAGTTAACGAGAATCAAGCACAAGTTGACATGACAAACATACAAGTTATTTTATTTTTCGTGATAAAAATAACAAGAGACCCTTCGAATTTTCATAACCCCTTTACCCCATTTTCCCTCCAAACCATCATTTTCTAGAGATGCACAAGAAATCAAGTTATAACTTAAATCGGGAACATGCCTAACATTCTTCAAAGTAAACTTCGAACGGAAGAAAACCTAAGGCATACATCACCGTTCCTAAAACATTGCTTTTCTTTTCATTTGCCATTGACACAAAGCCATTCTCTATTTTCTTGTAGTTTGAAAACATGTTTTTAAAAGGAGTCATATGAAAAGTACAACGAGTCTAATAACCAATCGATTTACATAAAGAATCGGACAACACGAGTTCAAATATGCATAATCACAAAGATTATTAATCATGAAAATTTCACCCATTTTCCCTCCGCAGGGCACCATATTAGCATGATCATTTTGCTGATATTTCTTAGGTTTAGGATAATCTTTAATAAAGTGACCGGTTTCATGACAATTATAGCATTTTTAACTTTAAACACGGACTTAGATCTACCCCTTCCATTTTCAAATTTTTCTTACTTGATTCCCCATTACTTGCATTCTTTTGGTTATTAGACCTATTCGAGGCCTACCCTCACATGCATAACCTCACCGAATTTTTATTTTCCCGAATGTTTTAAATCTAATTCCTTACTCTTAAGACCATTGATCACAATATCAAGGGTAACTTCATCTCTACCATATTTAATAGCAGATTTTACATCACTATATGAGTCGGAATAGCATTTAGAAGTGCAATAGGAGTATATTAGTCTATATGTTTATCACCGCTTAACTTAATGTCCGAAATAAGTTTTGTGAAAACATCTAGGTTCTCCTCAATGTCCTTAGACATATCCAATCTAAATTTAAAAATTTTCAAGCAAAAACATTTCTTGGGTAAAGAAGTTTACGTATATAGTTCTTCAAGTTTATCCCAAAGGGTTTTAGCGATTCCAAAATTCCAACTTTTCTAAGCCGAGTCGGATAAGTTCAAATAAATTGTGGAACATGCATTTTCGTTCATTTCACCTTTTTTCTTCGATTAATGGAAGCCAATAAGTCGACCAATAGCCCTAACGGACTTACGTTGAATTAAAATATATTTTATTTTTGTTTCCAAATGCTAAAATCGATTTTCGTTAAACGGAACCAAACCATATTGAACCATACCATAGTGATTAGTAGGCGACATTCTTCACATAGGAAAAATAAACGATGAGCACGGCTCGGGTTCAAACCCTTTGTTAACTACGCCGCGAGCACAAACAAATTTCCACTTCAGCGGTTAAGCGGCGAAATAAAACCGAGAGATTTAAATGCGGTGAAAAGGAAAAATTGATAACCACAATCGAATCTTGTATACGGCGAAACCCTATGAGAGGGTTTCGACCTTCCCAGCCGGTTTCTGCTTGTGATGTGGCGGTGGTCTACTGGCGGTTGTGGTTCGGCTGCGGTTCGGCTCAGCGATCTCGCTGGAACGGTGGCTCAGCGAGATCCAGCGACAGCGGCCGGCGGTTTTGAACGGCGACGACTCAACGAGGCTCTGATACCACTGTTGAGGATCGATGTCGTTGTTTGGCTCAGAAGCCTGCTTCAATCAGTCTCGATTGATCCTTCTCAAGTGCACCACCAAGGATACAAGGGGACAAAGCCACACAGTCTCTCACAAAGAAAGGGGGGATCGCACAAAGCAATGGACGGAGAAAAGCCTCACAGAGAAACGGGGAGAGGATCGCACAAAGTCCCTCTCTATCTCCTCATCCTCGAGCTACTACCAACCCTTCTATATATAGAAGAGGGCAACCGACACGAGAGAGATTTCTAGGGTTTTCGAAAGCAGCCGTCGAGAGGGGGAGGAGAGGAAACTAGGGTTTCGAAGGCAGCGGACCAAAAGAGGAAAGAAAACCGAGGGTCGGGTAAGTAGTAAGTGAGCTGGGCCACTCCATCAAAATGGGCCAGCAGTTCATGGGCCAACTAATAGCAACAGTACTCGAATGGATATCCTTAGGATGAGCTTGAAGAAAAATGTTGTCCTCAAAATAAATATATTATATAACTGTTAACTACTGATTTCTTTTATTTAATGGATCACAATATAACTAATAATATATTAATCAAAACGTATGTTATACAACTTTAAGGTTTATGCTGGGAGACATATCATACTTTATTTACTCACTATATAATTTTCTATACATTAATAAAAAATTTCTCCCATCTCGATGGACCTCGATAATGATATAGTTTCCCAAAAAAAGAAAAATGATATAGAATAAACTCTATAGAAAATTACAGAAAAGGTAATGTGTTATAGAGTAATTAGTACAAAATGGACAGAAAACTTGGGATTTTAAACTTTCCTGACTATTATTTTGGTATCTGATTTTATAAAAAAGGGTAAAATCGATTTCCAGCAAATAAACCCCAACCCATGTAAACTTGTCAGGTTTCTCCACATTTCGGCTCAAATATATCTGAAATTGGTTTACTCTTTTATAGGGACCCTTTTCTCCACTTTAGAGAGGACTTTTCCTCTTTTTTGTTGCCAGCCAGACAATGAAAATGGAAATAAGGACTTAAAATAGATTTAAATAAAAGCGTGAAACCACTTTTCCTTGTTTTTTGCTCCAACCGAACAGCTTAGAGGAAGGGAGGTCCATTGCTCTCGTAGGTTTTAAATGCTTTGCTCATGGTGCATGGTAAATGTGGCTCAAATATCTCTAAAATTGGTTTACTCTTTTATAGGGACCCTTTTCTCCACTTTAGAGAGGAGTTTCCCTCTTTTTTGTTGCCAACCAAACAATGAAAATGGAAATAAGGACTGAAAATACATTTACATAAAAGAGTGACACCACTTTTTCCTTGTTTTTTGCTCCAACCGAACAGCTTAGAGGAAGGGAGGTCCATTGCTCTCGTAGGTTTTAAATGCTTTGCTCATGGTGCGTGGTAAATGTGGCAATTTTGATGTTATGCTGATCGAGACTGTATCTTCTGAAATGCAATAATTTCAGGATATGCTGAGAATGAAGAATATATGGAAGGGATGGAGTTTTGTTTGTGACAATGTGGGAAGTTTCTGTCATTAAGATTTGATGATGACGACGACCGTTATCACTGCTTCAGAGTTATGTCAGGAAGTAAATCAGATTCAAACCCCATCAATCACAAGTTTAGAGCACACTAAAGAAAAGATGCGTGCTATGTGAATCCATGTTTCAGTCCATGAAAAGGATACTCAACTTGTAAGAACATATTAGAGGAACATAACAATGTTCCAAAAGTACTATAAGAAGAACAATACTAAATCCATTAGAATGGTGCAATGGAAAACTGGAACTCGTCAAATTTTATTCAAGTTTCTCTTATTCAGATTGCATATAATACCTTCGACGTCACATTCAAAAGCATTTATGCTTGAGCTTACTCATTCTCAATGCAATTATCGGTTGCTATTCTCCTATATGGCCGAGTAGCCTCCAATCGACCTGAGGGGAAGTACGTACTATTACTCTTGTATCTTTTATACCAATCAGATGGATTTTCCTTGGAGCCAATGGCTGTAGAAATACAATGCCTCTTTTGGTTTGTACTCAGGAACGGTATGACCTGCTCCCTGTATAACATGAACCATACACAATTCCATGAGAAAAACAAAGTAATAACTAGGGTTAAAGATCCCCTGTAGTGTTCTTGTCTAAAAATTACTACCCTTGTATTTCATTGTTGTTGATAGGCTCCTCAGGTTAAAGTTTTGGGGTTTCTTTATTTTGTTTTTCCCTTCATAAAAACCATCTTTAAAATGGGGGTGAAAATCAATATGAAAACCGCTTTAAAGTTGAATTAATGCAAAGACCATCTTTATCGGGGGGTGCCGATAGCAATCAACCACCTTGACATACTTTCTTGTGGAATTTTGGTTAGAATCCCCAGAATACACTTAAACAACACACATGCCTGGCGCTAAGTTTGATTAATAGACATGTCGTATGCCTCACACGTGTTTTTAAGGGCACTTTGGTGATTTTAATTGAAATTTCATTGCAAAATTGGTCAAAGTGGTTGATTTCTGTCGGAACACCCTTTAAAGATAGGTTTCTATACTAGTTTCAACTTTAAAGGTAGTTTTCCTAGTATCACCTATTTTAAAGGTGGTTTATGCGAAGAAACCTTAATTTTTTAAAAAATCTCAAATAGACTCACTAATTTTACTTTGGGGCAATATCTATCAAAATTTCACCAAGGGTAAAAGAGGCAAAACAATTAACCTAGAGGGGTATATATGCTTTGCTCATGGTGCATGGTAAATGTGGCTCAAATATCTCTAAAATTGGTTTACTCTTTTATAGGGACCCTTTTCTCCACTTTAGAGAGGACTTTTCCTCTTTTTTGTTGCCAGCCAGACAATGAAAATGGAAATAAGGACTTAAAATAGATTTAAATAAAAGCGTGAAACCACTTTAATTTCCTTGTTTTTTGCTCCAACCGAACAGCTTAGAGGAAGGGAGGTCCATTGCTCTCGTAGGTTTTAAATGCTTTGCTCATGGTGCGTGGTAAATGTGGCAATTTTGATGTTATGCTGATCGAGACTGTATCTTCTGAAATGCAATAATTTCAGGATATGCTGAGAATGAAAAATTAATGGAAGGGACGGAGTTTTGTTTGTGACAATGTGTGAAGTTCCTGTCATTAAGATTTGATGACAACGACGTGCATTATTGCTGCTTCAGAGTTATGTCAGGGAGCAAATCAGATTCAAACCCCATCAATCACAAGTTTAGAGCGCCTTAAAGAAAAGATACGTGCTATGTGAATCCATGTTTCAGTCCATGAAAAGGATACTCAACTTGTAAGAACATATTAGAGGAACATAACAATGTTCCAAAAGTACTGTAAGAAGAACAATACTAAATCCATTAGAATGGTGCAATGGAAAACTGGAACTCGTCAAATTTTATTCAAGTTTCTCTTATTCAGATTGCATATAATACCTTCGACGTCACATTCAAAAGCATTTATGCTTGAGCTTACTCATTCTCAATGCAATTATCGGTTGCTATTCTCCCATATGGCCGAGTAGCCTCCAATCGACCTGAGGGGAAGTACGTACTATTACTCTTGTATCTTTTATACCAATCAGATGGATTTTCCTTGGAGCCAATGGCTGTAGAAATACAATGCCTCTTTTGGTTTGTACTCAGGAACGGTATGACCTGCTCCCTGTATAACATGAACCATACACAATTCCATGAGAAAAACAAAGTAATAACTAGGGTTAAAGATCCCCTGTAGTGTTCTTGTCTAAAAATTACTACCCTTGTATTTCATTGTTGTTGACAGGCTCCTCAGGTTAAAGTTTTGGGGTTTCTTTTTTTTTTCCCCTTCATAAAAACCATCTTTAAAATGGGGGTGAAAATCAATATGAAAACCGCTTTAAAGTTGAATTAATGCAGAGACCATCTTTATCGGGGGGTGCCGATAGCAATCAACCACCTTGACATACTTTCTTGTGGAATTTTGGTTAGAATCCCGAATACACTTAAACAACACACATGCACAGGCTAAGTTTGATTAATAGACATGTCGTATGCCTCACACGTGTTTTAAGGGCACTTTGGTGATTTTAATTGAAATTTCATTGCAAAATTGGTCAAAGTGGATGATTTCTGTCGGAACACCCTTTAAAGATAGGTTTCTATACTAGTTTCAACTTTAAAGGTAGTTTTCCTAGTATCACCTATTTTAAAGGTGGTTTATGCGAAGAAACCTTAATTTTTAAAAATCTCAAATAGACTCACTAATTTTACTTTGGGGCAATATCTATCAAAATTTCACCAAGGGTAAAAGAGGCAAAACAATTAACCTAGAGGGGTATATATGCAACAATGAAATTACAGGGATAGTAGGTTCAAAACAGTGATACTACAATGGGTCTAAGTGCAATTAACCCTACTAAGTATGCAGACTGATGTGACAGTATCTACTTGAAAATATTTGGATGACAATGTCTAAATGTGTACTTAAGCTATGTTGAATTAAATTGCATCAATGAGTGAAAAAGTTGATATCTTAGCCAAAATGAGATATCATTCTCATGCGTCAAGCAGTAACTTGGACTTAGAGGGCATTGATGTGTTTATTCTGTTCATATTTGATGAATTGACATAGTTAGAGGTTTCAATGTTCTGATTTTCCATAAAGATATTATAGGACATATCATGTTAAGAATCCTATCAGATCAAATTTAAAGTTAGAATAAGAACAATGTTTAAAAAAGCGGAAGCACAACACGAAGCATTAAAACCCTTTTATGAAACGAGGCTTAAGCGTCAAAGTGTGAGGCATAAGCCTCACAAGTTAAATACATTTTAATATATTATAGATATATAATATATAGTGAGTGGTATAAAAATTTACAATAGATACATTTAGGTCTTAATTAGTAAATAAGAATTAAATATGCTAAATACTAATGCAAATCATAATAAATTACAAACACACACACACATGAAGTAAAATTTTCCTAGTACAAGGGAGAGCCTTGAGAGGAAAAGAAAATGCAAAATTAGGAGCATATTAATTTTAGTCAAAACTTCTTTTATATCCTCCTATCTTGCCTAAAGTGTGCGTTTCAGAAGAGAACTGCTTCATGGAGTGTGAAGCTCACACTTTAGTTATGTGTTAAGTGATGAAGCATAGGCTTCAAGGGATAAATAATCCTTCAAAAAATTTTGAAGCGATCATCCTTCAAAAAATTTTGAAGCGAGCTTCAGAAAGCTTTTTCAAACACAAGAACAACCTATTTCCATTGTAAAAGCTCAAGAAGAATTTAATGAAAAACCAGCATACCTTTATGGTAAGAAATCTGAAGTCATGCTCATAGCTTTGAGTGTACCTGCAAAGAACAATAAAGTTCACAAATAAAGGAGTAAAAATATAACCCATAGACTAAGAATATGTGGCACATGCTGAGAAGAGAAGCTGGATTTTGAATAACCGCCTTTAATATCAAAATATTATTTAGGTTAATTGAACAATGAACATAGACCAACCACCCCCCCCCCCACCCCTAGTATCATTGTTTTGAACTTACTATTCTTGTACTTTCATTGTCGCAGAAAGATCCCTAGGATATTTTTTTGCTCTTTTACACTCTAAGTGAAATTTTGGAAGATATTGCTCATGGGTGAAGTTAGTCTATCTACGTGAGGGTAAAAGTGTCAAAAGAATTTAACTCCCGGGTCAACTTGCAACAAGGAAACTACAGGGGCAATAAGTTCAACAAGGTGTGTTGCAGCGGGGGGCTACACAGACATAGAAGATGTCTATATAAAGTGGATAATAACACAGTACTATATAATCACAGTAGAGACAGAGAATAACACACAATGATTTAACGTGGTTCGGTCAGTATGACCTACGTCCACGGGCAAGAACAGTAGAGAAATTCACTAATCACAAAAGACAAAATTACAAAAGTAGGCCACTCTAATATCTCCCCAAACTTACAAAGAAGAGAACACTCAAAGAAACTCTCCTTTTCTTTTCTCTCTTTTTCTTTTCTCTCCAACTCTCTCTTTCTTCTCTCTGTCTAGAATGCATTTTTATCTCTCATATTCATAGGTATTTATAACTTCACATATTAATGTGAAATAGACAGATGGGTTGGTGATATAATAAGAGGAGTTGGTGGTATAGTGAGCTAGTTGTGGGCTACAAACCATTGACCCACCTAACACGTGAACACGTAGAAGAAAAATATCAAAATGAGCAAATGAGTTTTATCATATTCATATTTTAAAGTTAACATTCAACAAATCTCCACCTTAACTTTGAATATGAAGATTCCTCTCTTCACTCTTGCTGTCTCACCAGAAGCCCCCAGCGGGCTTAACCTCCTCTTTGTTGAACTCCAAGTAATTCGAGACAATGCTCAAACTTGCGCGAAGGTATGGGCTTCGTCATCATATCTGCTGGATTATCTGCAGTATCAATTTTCTCAATGTTAATGACTTTAATTTCTCTGATAAAATGATATCTGACATCTATATGTTTAGTTCTTTCATAATACATTTGATGCTTCGTCAAATGTATTGCACTCTGAGTATCACAAAACACCGTAGTAACACCTTGGGTAAGCCGAGATCTTCAACCAAACCTCTCAACCAAATAGCTTCTTTCACTACTTCTGTCACTGTCATATACTCTGCCTCTATGGTAGACAGAGCAATCGTCGACTGTAGAGTCGCCTTCTAACTAATGACACTACCTAAAAGAGTGAATACATAACCTGTTAGGGATCGTCTATTATCCAAATCGCCCGTATAATCTGAATTAGAATAGCTAAGTATTCTGCAATCTGAATGTGTTCCTGTCAAAATATAAACCAATATTAGCATATCCTCAAATATCTAAGTATCCATTTCACAGCCTGCCAATGGACCTTTCCAAGCTTATCCATATACCGACTCACAACACTGATTACATGTGAAATATCTGGATGAATGCAGCCATAACATACATAATGCTTCCTACTGCACTGGCATAAGGAACACAAGATCTGTACTGCTCCTCTTCTTCAGCCTGAGGTGACAAATTTGCTGAAAGACTAAAATGAGCAGCAAGCGGAGTCTTCACAAGCTTGACATCAAGCATGCCAAATCTCTCCAACACCTTGATGTATTTCTACAGAGATAAAAATAACTTCCTTCTCATCTGTTTCTATGGATCTTCATCCCCAAAATCTTCTTTGTTGCTCCCAAGTCTTTCATCTCAAACTCATCCTTGAGTTAAGATTTTAACTCGTTGATTTCTGATATGTCTTTAGCTGCAATCAACATGTCATCAACATACAAAAGTAAATATACAAAAAAACCATCATTGAGATTTTTATGATAAACACAACTATCATATTTACTCCTAGAGTAACCATGCTCAAACATGAAAGTATCAAATCTCAAATACCACTGCCTCGGAGACTGTTTCAACCCATAAAGAGATTTCATCAACTTGCACATATAATCTTCTTTACCTTCACCAACGAACCCCTCTGGCTAATGCATAAAGATCTGCTTCTCAAGCTCACTATGTAGAAAGGTTGTCTTCACATCAAGTTGCTCAAGCTCCAAATTAAAATGAGCAACCATGACAAGCAACACGCGGATTGAGATGTGCTTTATAATTGGAGAGAATACTTCATTGAAGTCACACATTCGGTCTGACTGTAGCCTTTAGCTACCAAGCGTGCCTTGCATCGTACAAAATCTGTATCCGGAGTTCCTTCTTTCTTCTTGAAGACCCATTTGTAGCCAATAATTTTCTATCCCCTTGATGGCTTCACTAACTCCCATGTCTGATTTTTGTGAAGAGACTCCATCTCTTCAGTCATCACAACAGTCCAATTTGCAACCTCACTGCCACTAATAGACTCTTTGTAGGTAGAAATCTCTGAAATCTTAATTGATTCTGCTATACTCAAAGCGTAAGCAACCATATCTGCATATCGTTGAGGAGGTCTGATCTGTCTTTTTGTTCTCCCGGTAATAATGTTGTACTGTTGCTCTTGCGGTGTATCAGCATCTGAAGTTGAACCTTCAGCAGTATCAACTGGTTCAACATGAGCGCCCTCAAGCACTCCTTTTGAAACAGAGTTCTCTAACTCCACTTGCTTACTAGACTCTTTTTCAGTACCTGCAGTATCAACAACAAACTCGTTTCTCCGGTGAAGCATAGATTTCTCATCAAAAGTAACATCCCTATTAATAATAAACTTATGTGACTTGGGATCAGAACACTACAATCTATATCCCTTCACCCTAGTAGTATATCCTAGAAAGATAGCTTTCTTTGCTCTAAGTTCAAGATTACCATCATTAATATGAAAATAAACAGAGCAACCAAATACTCTTAAATGAGAGTAATTAGTAGGGACACTAGACCATACCTCTTACGGAGTTTTAAAATCAATGTTGTAGAATGAAATCTATTTATCAAATAGCAAGTCAGTATTGATTGCCTCATTAAAATCCTTTGACAAGCAGGCATTAGAGAGCATGCATCGAGCTCTCTCTAAAAGTGTTATGTTCATTCTTTCTGCAACTCCATTTCTTGATCATCACAACAGTCCAATTTGCAACCTCACCGCCACTAATAGACTCTTTGTAGGTAGAAATCTCGAAATCTTAATTGATTCTGCTATACTCAAAGCGTAAGCAACCATATCTGCATATCATTGAGGAGGTCTGATCTGTCTTTTTGTTCTCCCGGTAATAATGTTGTACTGTTGCTCTTACGGTGTATCAGCATCTGAAGTTGAACCTTCAGCAGTATCAACTGGTTCAACATGAGCGCCCTCAAGCACTCCCTTTGAAATAGAGCTCTCTAACTCCACCTGCTTACTAGACTCTTTTTCAGTACCTGCAGTATCAACAACAAGCTCATTTCTCCGGTGAAACATAAATTTCTCATCAAAAGTAACATCCCTATTAATCATAAACTTATGTGACTTGGGATCAGGACACTACAATCTATATCCCTTCACCCCAGTAGTATATCCTAGAAAGATAGCTTTCTTTGCTCTAAGTTCAAGATTACCATCATTAACATGAAAATAAACAGAGCAACCAAATACTCTTAAATGAGAGTAATTAGTAGGGACACTAGACCATACCTCTTCTGGAGTTTTAAAATCAATCGCTGTAGAATGAGATCTATTTATCAAATAGCAAGCTGTATTGATTGCCTCAGCCCAAAAATCCTTTGACAAACCGGCATTAGAGAGCATGCATCGAGCTCTCTCTAAAAGTGTTATGTTCATTCTTTCTGCAACTCCATTTTGCTGTGGTGTATGCCGAAATGTACGATGACGCACAATACCTTCATTCTTACATAATTGGTCAAACTCTGTGAAATAAAACTCCATCCGATTGTCGGTTCTGAGGTGCTTCACTTTCTTTCATGTTTGCTTCTCAATCATAACCTTCCATTGCTTAAAGGTTGCAAACAAATCACTCTTGTGCTTCAAATGATATACCTAAATTTTTCTAGAATAATTATCAATCAATGTTAGCAGAAAACGAGCTCCACTTTTCAATGGAACCTGAGAGGGACCCCAAACATCTGAATGGATATAATCTAAAGTACCATTAGTTCTATGGACATCGGTACTAAATGATGGTATTTGCCGAAAACACAATGCTCACAAAAGTCTAACTTGTTGGTTTTCTGACCACAAAGCAAACCTTATTTGCTCAATACATCCAGTCCTCTCTCACTCATATGCCCTAAACGCATATGCCACAAGCGTGTAGTGTCAGAATCTGAATTCTCTGAGAATGACACTGCTGCAGCACCCGTCACTATACCGCCTTCAAGGATATAGAGGGTATGTACCTTCTTGGCCTTTCATAATAATAAGAATGCTGACTTTAAAATATGCAGAGGATAAAACTCATTTGCTCATTTTAATTTTTTCTTCTACGTGTTCACGTGTTAGGTGGGTCAATGGTTTGTAGCCTACAACTAGCTCATTATACCACAAACTCCTCTTACTATATCACCAACCCCTCTGTCTACTTCACATTAATATGTGAAGCTATAGATACCTATAAAGATGAGAGATAAAAATACATTCGAGACAAAGAGAAGAAAAAGAGAGTTGGAGAGAAAAAAAAGAGAAAAAGAGAAAAAAAAAGAGTTTTCTATGAGTGTTCTCTTCTTTATGAGTTTGAAGAGATATTAGAGTGGTCTCTTTTGTAATCTTTTCTTTTGTGATTAGTGAATTTCTTTACTGTTCTCACCCGTAGACGTAGGTCATACTGATCAAATCACGTTAAATCCTTGTGTGTGCTGTTCTCTGTCTCTACTGTGATTATATAGTACTGTGTTATTATCCACTTTGTATAGACATCTTTTGTGTCTGTGTAGCCCCCCGCTGTAACAAACTTGTATCAAAGCTCTAGTGTTATTCTTGTGGGCTTCAAGATGTCTTCTGTAAAATATAAAGTGGAGAAATTCAACGAAAGAAACAACTTCAGTTTGCGGAGAGTCAAAATGAGGGCTCTCCTAATACAACAAGGATTGTTCAAAATCTTATTCGGGAAAGACAAGTTGTCGGAAACCATGCCCGATGATGAGAAAGAAGAGATGGAGATGAAGGCGCATAGTACCATATAGCTCTGTTTGACCGATGAGATCCTGCGGGAGGTTGCCAATGAAGATACCGCTGCCGGCCTATGGCTCAAGTTGGAGAACTTGTACATGATGAAATCTCTAACGAACAAGCTCTACTTAAAGCAACACAGCTTCACCATTATGAAGGAAGGTATGTGAATTAAAGACCACTTAGATGAACTTAACATTATTCTTATGGACTTAAAGAATATTAATATTAAAATTGATGAAGAAGATCAAGCTCTTATGTTGTTTTGTTCATTACCTCACTCTTTTGAGAATTTTATCAATAACATGTTATATGGTAGAGATACACTTTCTTTGAAGGATGTCAAATCAACCTTTCATTCAAAAGAATTAAGGCAGAAAGTGTCTATCGTAGGAAGTGATGAACAAGTTGAAGGCTTGTTCGTCCGTGGTCATCCTAAAAAGGGTGTTGGTGTAGAGGCAAATCTAGAAACATGTCTAGATCAAAGTCAAGGCCAATAAAAATATTGAGTGTTATTACTGTCACAAGTTTGGGCATATAAAACCTAATTGTCCAGCGCTCAAAGCAAAGGACAATTCTCAGTCAAAGTCTTGGGAGGTGAAACCTTCAGTTGCCACTGTCACTGAAAAGTCTTCTAGTCACATGAAATTCTTTCAGTTAGTGCCAATACTCATTCACAAGATGAGTGGGTTCTTAATTCGGGTTGTTCCTACTATATGTGTCCACACCATATAGGGATTGGTCTGTCACATATCAGTCTATTGATAGTGGGAATGTCTTGTTGGGAAATAACATGCCTTGCAAGACTGTTGGTATCAGTCAATTAAAATTAAAACACATGATGGTATTGTTAGAACACTGAGCAATGTCCGACATATACCAGAGTTAAAGAAGAATCTCATTTCTTTAGGCATCCTTGACTCAAATGATTTTAAGTTTTCGGCTATGGATGGAGTTTTGCGAGTAAGGTGGTACGTGGGTGGGGATCTATGTGCAATTAATCCATGTTCTTTTAAAGCAAAAGATTACACGGGGAATTTGGTTACGAATAAAGATTTATGCAAAATTATTGGCAACAGTACAATAATATTTCTTCCGTGACTAAAAAAGTGATAAGCAAAAAGGTAAGGTAAGTACCCTGCAACTTGGTCATTAAAATACCATGGCCTCCATAAATCTACAATCTTATATCCCATTGATCTAGTCCATGCTTCACTTCCAGTAAAAGGCACGCACATGTCATGGTCACCGCTGAGTCAAAATGTCAAAATAGAAAGATCACCATTTGATACTACACAATCTAAATACAAATTAGTATCACCTTCTCATTGGTAAAGTGAATACTGTGTTTTTAAAGTGAATGTTTCTTGAATTAATAAAATAAATATTGTGTTACGTCTAAAGGAAACAAACTAATTGAAGGAATACCTGAAAATAAGTGCACGATATCCTAAGGAAATAAGGTACTTGTGATACTTGATCATGCTTCCAGCATCATGAGTAAAATCTAGTATATCAGTATCCAATACCCATTCACCAATCGCACTTGCCTATGAATCAAATGATAGAAGATGTTCAATATTTGTCAGCTAAAGTAAAGCACAATTAAAGAAGGGTTAATTGCGGATAGACCCTCTATACTATCAACCAATTGCAGGATAGACCCCATGTAGTTCTATTGTTGCAGCTAGATCATTCGGTGATTTTTTTTGACTATTTTACCCTCAGAGAAAGAGAAAGTTGTTTGTTTAACAAATAAACCTCTTGAGGCCAAAAGAGTCAAAAATAAATATATAAATAAAAATCAATCAAAGGTCTATCTGCAAGACTGCAACAATAAAACTAAAGGGTGTCTATCGCAATTGGACGATAGTGCAGGGGTTCTATCCGAAATTATCCCAGTAAAGACAGCCATTAGAAATATCTAGTTTACCGGTTGTGCATGAATTGCAGTCCTCACAGCTTCATTGTTCAACCATACAGTTGCAACTCGGTCATCCTGTGGTCTCACATAATCAGCTTACTTTTAGAGTGATACTTGGTTTGAAAAATTAAGGAGTATAAAGAAATTGGTTTGAATTTGATAAGGAGAAAAACATTTATGCTAACTACCATTTTTACAAGACAAGAGAAGAAGGGGGAGCTATTTTTTCAGTCAAAATAGCTTTTAAGCAAGCCTTTTCGTATCTACATGTTTGGTAACATCCCAAATACGCTAGCTTTTTTAAGTTCTATTTAAAAAAGTTCAGATTTCCGAACTTTTCAAAAACTAGCTCATAAATTACCTAAATAAGCTTAGGCTTGTCCAAGCAAATAACTATTCTACCCAGAACAGCCACTAATAGCTAACATAGCTTAAAAGCTTCCCAAACTTTGTTGTACTTACTGTGCATCGAGGTTTTCTGCGTCCCAGCTCCGTCCATGTTGGAACACGTCCAGCTCTGACCGTGGCTCTCAAAGGCCATGAGCGGCCAAACATTCTTCTCCTCACATGAAGTGGCCTGTCGGTCTCCCCAAGCCTTCTGAAACTAGAAGGCAGCCTGAGATTATCAGCTGAAGGATGTCTTATTTCAGGATGATGGTAGCATGGCTCAAGAACGTCGTAGACATTTAAATCCTTAAGCTCCTGTATGATCGTAAATTAAAAAGAAATTTAGATCGAACATCAAGGTGAAACTTTTCACTATCAGTGCTTAACCAGTTGAATTACCTGGTAAACTTTGTTTAATTTCTCTTCGCAGCTTTCATTTACTGGGTTCCAGTAACTTCCTTGACAAGCAGAATTAACTTCCTGCAATTAGCAGCAAGTAACGACTCGCGCTATGATGATTTACTTCTAATTTCTTCGAATTTAAAATTCAACCCACATCGGTTTTACACAGGATTAAACTATTGATATGGTGGTCATATGCCCATAGTAGCTAATAGGAATGTCACAAACCTGAAACAAATCATTTGATATAAGACCCATTCCATGTGCAAATGGCACAAGAGCATTGCCATCGAATTGCTCATCAGTGCATCCATTTCCTATCATGTAGCCCTGTCTCAAATATAGGCAAAGTTTAAACAAAAATACCTCTATTCATTTGTCATGAAAGATTGACATTGAAATGTCCTGGTGGTTTACCTTGAAGTTCAGTGCAGGCTTTACACTGGCAATTATTCCTGTAGACAACGAGATCACGCGATGGAACAGTTAATGAAATGATAACCGAATTACATTGGAAGTGTCCCTAACAGGATCAACATACCATTTGCAACTTCAGCCGCAAGCGTAGGAACGTAAATTCCAGCATATGACTCGCCACTAATGTAGAAAGGATTCTCGAGGAACTCCGGATACAGTTCAAACCACTGATCCAACAATAATGCAAAAAACAACAATGACAATTGTGAACCAGAAAAAGAGCGATATGCTTCCGACTAATTCTTTCTCATCTCACCTTCAAAAGGAATGTGTGTGTATCTTTAGCTGTCTTAAAATCTCCGGTAGTATAATCCGTTTCATCTTTCGTGTAAGAAAGCCCAACACCAGCAGGTGAATCCAAATAGATAATACTCGAAACCTACAAAATGAAATTCTCAATGTGATTCTAAAAGTATTTGGCTATTAAACATGGTATCAGAGTCATTATTTTCAAAATAAAAATTTTAATAGTGTATTCTGTTTAATAAATTCTTCATAACAACATCTAATAGTGTTCATATAAAACAGAAAGATTCTTGTCCTCTACCTTAGACCAACTGTAAGGATTGAGATGCAGCTTTGGCATTGAGCTGGGGTGCTTCTCCAGCCTCAAAATTGAATGGACCTACACATAATAATAAATATAAAGATATGAAACCCAAATTAACCAACCAACATAGGTCTCTTTCATTTCACAGGTTATAAAACCACCATGCTCATAAATGAATCCGTCAAAGCTAGAGTAGCCGGGGCCCCGTTGAGCCAAAGGACAACGGGGTCCTTTGATGGGTTCCCTTCAGATACCACAAAGTAG
This sequence comes from Asparagus setaceus, assembly GCA_012295165.1. NCBI lineage: Eukaryota > Viridiplantae > Streptophyta > Magnoliopsida > Asparagales > Asparagaceae > Asparagus > Asparagus setaceus. The sequence continues at coordinate 78,441,995 of CM022706.1, forward strand.
TAGAACAGATTCTTCTCATGATTCTCATCAATAGTCACATATCTAAAAACAATTCAAAAGAAGAAAAAAAATTCAGTCTACAGATGTTGAAATTAAACAAAATGAAGAGAGAGATGGGAGGGATACAGAGTAGTGCTTTGAAGGAAAGCCCATCGAAGCCGGGAGGCTGGTGATGAGAGCGTTCTCTGGAGCTGCAGAGAGAGTGAAGCAGAGATTGAGAGGAGCAGCAGCAGAAGAGAGAAGAAAGAGGAAGAAGAAGCCATGAGAATGAAACAGGGGATGTTGACTTCTTGGGCATACCAGAGTCTTTTATAGAAAGGAAAATGGAGAGAAGGTGAAGGGAAAAGAAAATCAGTAGAGTCCCACACAATAATGATTGTATTGATGGATATGAATAAGATGTCATCCTCCACACAATATTAATCAGTGGACCACTACTCTCATCACAACCGTTAATTTGTGTATTTAATGATAGCAATTAGTATTTGAGTGCAAATTAGAAAATGAGTATAATTTATGGGGGTATAATGAGTGTTATAGTTAGAATAAATCACAACCGTCTATTAGATAAATAAAACGATTATGATAAAAAGTAGTGATCTCTCCACTGTTTTTTTGTAGTGGAGGGGAACCAAGTTGTTATAGATCCTTTTACACCTAACATCCTCTGAATCTGATTGTGGTTTAGGTGCCCCTTGCCCTAGGAATTAGGAGTTAGGACGCACAGCTAACAATAAAAGCACATGTTCCCACAATAATGAGAAAACTTACTAAAATTTTTAAACTGATACAGCTTTCTATTTGTATTGACCTTTTAACTGTTTGTTCTGATTTTTATGGTTCACACCGGTAATGTGTATTGTATAATGAGAGGCATGTTATGTTATCCAGGGATTGATTATAATGATACATTGGTCTCCAAATGCAAATGAAAATTGAAATTGAGATCAACTAAATTTGATTACTTATGATTATCAATTAAACTATATTTAGTAGTTTTATAGTTGGTGCTGTTTTGAATTGTAACCCAAAGTGAAATCTTTTATGCGAGTGTTCAAAGAGATCCGGTATCCTCGTCAGAAAAAAAAATTAACTATTTTGAATGCAATTTACAGGACAAAAAATTCATGGGATCAAGGTAGCCAAGGTGACCCATTATTTTCTTGAGATTTCCTCCAAGAAATGTGGCTAAAAAAGTGACGTGTCATCTGTGTACTTGGTCCCCATTGTTCTAGGTCCAAACGTAATTTTTCTTTTTAATTATAACAACTTCCATTCCTGCCGTGTTTTTTTTATTTTTATTATTTTTTATTTATGTATTTTTTTGGGGAGAGAATTTATCGCTACTGCAACTTCAATACAAATGCAAGTAGTAAGCAACTTACTGTAAATACTATACTATTATATATGGTTCAATTTTAGAATCTTATAATTTGTAAATGTAGCTGTAAGTGTTTGTTTTGGAACTAAGGTTCTTTGGGTTTGCAATTGAAAATGTTCTACTCATGAGTTATATTCAAATCTGCGTAATTCGTCAGTTACACATGTAAAATGTCCATGTCTACATAAATAGATGGTTGTAATTGATTCAAAATTCCCTACTTGCATGTGACTACAATTACAATACCAACAACTATAGAAACCAAATATGTTAAAAGATCCTATAAAGAACCTCTATAGAATATCAAATAAGGAGGAAGGAGATGGTGACCTCTGATATTAGTGAAGTCATTATTAGTATAGTTACTTGTGTGTCATCCAGCAAGGCAAAATTAACAGATTGGTATATTTTGTTGAGCTACATCTGGCCGGGCATTTTTCTTACTCCAAATGACAATATGGTATATTCTGTGCAAACAGGCCCGAGCCAAAATTCCAACGAGTTCAGTCGCGTGACCACTCACGTGCGTCCTACGTGGCTTCCAACATGGAAGATAGTTGAGCTCAGATTTATCAGAGGGACGAGTATCATGAAATCCAACGATACCAATCAAATAACAGTACAGTAGTAGGTCATGACTAAAGTAAGAAAATATTCACATGAAATTGCCTTCTCTCCACTGTTCCTTATTGATTCGTGAAGCAATTAGTCAAGTTCGTGAAGTTTGCTTTCTTGTTAATGCCAGTGAACTACAAGAGTGTATCTAATCGAAAAGTTGAAAATTCCAGAAATAGTGAGAATTATTTTTATTCATAAGGAGTTGATTTTTAATTGATGTTGTTACGGATTCAAATGGAAGATATTCCGTCTCTTCAGATATAGTAAGCTCAAGTATCCAAGTGGTTTCTTTTCGGAATCCCATCCATTTATTCTCAAAAAATAAAAACTAAAAATAAAAAATCCAAGTTCTAATAAATATGAGAATCAAAATAAGCTTTTATCAGATACAAGTCGAGCTTTCAATGTCTTCAACTAACGTCATTTTTGTTGAAGTTAATCCTAATTCTAAAAGGATTTAAATTAGTTATCTTTAGGAATTATAATCACACTAGGATTTGAGTAAGTTATCTCTAGGAATTATAGTCATACTAAAATTCATTTATGAAGCAATTTGTAAAGCCTTTAAATAGGCATTCATGCATCTTTGTATCTAAGAGAAAAAGAAAAGAAAAAATAAAGGTTGAATATTGTAGCTACAGTAACCGAAATATTAAAATTTTTATTTGCTATTATTTGTTCAGCGATGGTATCGAGCCATGAACAATCTAAGCGGAACGGCGTCGCCTTCTATTCCTATATTGGATGAGAAGAATTATCACCGGTGGAAGTGCGAGATGAAGGTGTTGTTTGAGTACCAAGATATATTGGGTGTCGTGAAACGAAGGCACGATCTCGCAGATAGCGCAAGTGAAGCCGAGAAGAAAGCCCACGGTGAGATCAAGAAGAAGGATCGAAAGGTGTTATTCTACATCCATCAAGGAGTGAACGATTCAGTTTTTTAGAAGATCGACGGAACAACTACAGCAAAGCAAGCATGGGATATTTTAAAGACATCGTACCATGGAGTTGAAAAGGTGAAAAAAGTTAGGCTTCAAATATTGAGACGTCAATTTGAAATTTTGCAGATGGAACCTGCTGAAAGTATTGCAGATTACATGACTCGAGTACTTGCTTTGACAAATCAAATAAAAATAAACGGGGAGAAGGTTGCAGATTTAGCAATTGTGGAAAAGATATTGCGATCTCTTACAGCAAAATTTGATCATTTCGTGGTGGCAATCGAAGAATCAAAGGATTTGTCCAAGATGACAGTTGATGAGTTGATGGGTACCTTACAAGTTCACGAGCAACGCATGAACGAGAGGTCAACCGAGAAGCCCCTTGAGAAAGCTTTTCAAAGTCAAGCTTTTATAAAGAATAACAAAGGAGCGCAGGATGAAAGAGACCAGCGAGGAGGAAATTTTCATGGCAGAGGATGAGGATAAGGGAACTACAACAACTGAGGACGCGGATACTATAATAGTCAAGGGCGTGACAGTTATAACAACAATCAAAGAGATGATGGCAATCAGAGAAGCAATTATTAATCAAATTCAAATTATCGAGGACGAGGTCGAGGTCAAGGTCGAAGCTTTGGACGTGGTAGAGGAAATTTTAATAAATCAAATAGTGAATGTTACATATGTCACAGATATGGCCACTATGCAAAGGAGTGCAAATACCAGGATAATTCCCAATCTGGAGAAAAAGCTCGATTTGCACAAGAAAGAGGTGATGAAGACAACCACACTTTGTTGATGGTCACGGCAGCCGGTGAAGAATCAAACTACAACACATGGTTTCTTCACACTGGGTGCTCTAATCACATGTGTGGAAAGGAGTTGTTCGTGGATCTGGATGAGTCGATGCGGTCCAAAGTCAAGTCTGCCGATGACAACACTATACCAGTGATGGGAAAAGGACGAGTTCTCATCAAGTTGAACAACGGAGACCACAAGTTTATTTTCGATGTGTTCTATGTACCGAATATGAAGAACAATTTACTCAGTATGGGCCAACTTCTTGAAAAGGGGTATGATCTGCGCTTTTCTGGTAATCAACTCTTAATCTTTGATAAAAGAGGTATACTTATCCTTAAAGCCCCTATGACAAATAATCGCATGTTTCGAGTTGACATCGAGCGATGTTTATCATTGCTTTAATGCTATTATGAAAGATGAGTCTTGGTTGTGGCATCTTCGTTTTGGACATCTGAACTTTCGCAGTTTGAAGTTGCTTGCTCAAAGAAATTTGGTAAGAGGCTTGCCCGTTGTAGATCATCCCGAGCAGTTGTGTGAAAGTTGTATTCTTGGAAAGCAACATAGATCACCCTTTGGTATTGAAAATACTTGGCGTGCAAAGAAGCCTCTTGAGCTTGTTCATTCAGATGTGTGCGGTCCTATGAACACTATATCCAATGGCAATAATCGATACTTCCTTACTTTTATTAATGACTTCATAAGAAAAATATGGGTCTACTTTCTGCAGCAAAAATCTGAAGTCTTTGATTGCTTCAAGAGTTTTAAATACCTAGTTGAGAAGGAAAGCGGTTACTTTATCAAGGTGCTACGAACAGATGGGGGTGGTGAATATACTTCCAAAGACTTCAATAAGTATTGTGAAGAAGAAGGAATAAAGCGTGATGTTACTTTTCCCTACACACCTCAACATAATTGTCGGTGACGGAAAAATAGGACTATACTTGACATGGCGAGAAGCATGCTAAAGGCTAAAGGTATGCCAAATTATTTTTGGGGTGAAGCTGTCTCATGCACTGTTTATTTGTTGAACAGGTCACCAACAAAGAGCGTTGATAATCTCACTCCTGAAGAGGCGTGGACTGGTTATAAGCCAAGTGTAAGACATCTCAAAGTGTTTGGCTCCATTGCTTATGCTCATATTCCAGCAGAAAGAAGAAAGAAACTTGATGACAGAGGCGAGAAGACAGTTTTTATTGGCTACAAGTCCGAGGTTACAAACTCTACAACCCGCTATAAAGAAGGGATTGTGAGAGATGTTATGTTTGCTGAAGAAGAAGCTTGGAATTGGGATCTAGAAGCACAAAACAATTCACGGCGTACTGTCCTTGATATTCTTGAAGACGGTGTCCTTGTTGTAACTGAAGAAGTACCACCGGCCAATGCTCCTGAAGCTCTAACCCCGCAAGTTCCATTAGAAGTTGAAAGACCAAGAAGAAATCGCCAACCATCAGTTCTCTTGAGAGATTATGAAGTAACTCCAGATGATAATGTTGATGTAGATGGAGATATAGTGCACTTTGCAATGTTTGCAGATTGTGAGCCAGTTATGTTTGAAGAGGCTATTCAAGATCCTAAGTGGATAAATGCAATGAAAGAAAAGATAAAAGCGATTGAGAGGATCGACACGTGGGAGCTTATTAATATCCCGCAAGGACATAAAGCAATCGATGTGAAGTGGGTTTTCAAGACAAAGATTAAGACGAACGGCGAGGTTGAGCGGCATAAAGCAAGATTGGTGGTAAAAGGCTACGAGTAAAGACCTGGTTATGATTATCAAGAACCACCTGGATTTGTGAAGAAAGAGTGCGAGCATAGAGTATACAAGTTGAAGAAAGCCTTGTACGGGCTGAAGCAGGCGCCGCGAGCATAGAACAAAAGAATTAATTTTTTCTATCAGGAAAGTGGATTTCAGAAGTGCCCCTCCGAGCATGTCTTATATGTGAAGACAAACAACTCTGGTGATATACTACTATTATGCCTTTATGTTGATGACTTAATCTTTACGGGCAATAATATTAGTATGATTGAAGATTTTAAGAAGTCGATGATGCATGAATTTGAGATGACAGATTTTGGTTTGATGTCTTATTTTCTCGGCATTGAAGTGATTCAAGGCGATGATGGGATTTTCATATGTCAAAAGAGGTATTGTACAGAGTTGTTGAAGAGGTTTCAGATGTTTGATTGCAATCCTATTAGAATTCCTGTGGAGGTTGGTACAAAATTATCTCGAGAAGGTGATGGTGCACAAGTTAATCCTACTTATTTCAAGCAAATTGTTAGGAGTTTGAGATATCTCACATGTACAACGCCAGATATAGTCTATGGAGTTGGTCTAATCAGTAGATATTTGGAGGCCCCTCGCCAATCTCATCTACAAGTTGCAAAGAGAATTATGCAGTACCTAAAGGGGACTTATGATCATGGTTTGTTTTACTCTTCATCTAACAATTGTGATGTTGCAGGCTATTCTGATAGTGATTAGAGTGGAGATCCTGATGATCGTAAAAGCACTTCTAGTAATGTTTTCAATTTTGGCTCCACCGCATTTTCATGGTCGTCGAAGAAGCAGTCTATTGTTGCACTCTCAACTTGTGAAGCGGAGTATGTAGCAGCTGCGTCGAGTGCTTGTTAAGCAATTTGGTTGCGTAATGTGTTAAGTCAGATTCACATTCAAGTTGAAGGTCCTACAAAGATTTATGTTGACAATAAGTTTGCAATTGATTTGGCGAAGAATCCAGTCACTCATGGAAGGAGCAAACATATTCATACTCGTTACCACTTTTTACGAGACAATGTTGAGAAGAATGAGATTGTGTTGATTTATTGCAAGTCTGAAGATCAAGTTGCGGACATCCTCACGAAGCCCTTGAAGTTTGAAGCATTTGTCAAGCTGAAGCACATGATGGGATTGAAGACTTTACAGAATTAGGATTAAGGGGGATATTGAAGTTAATCCTAATTCTAAAAGGATTTGAATTAGTTATCTTTAGGAATTATAATCACAGTAGGATTTGAGTAAGTTATCTCTAGGAATTATAGTCATACTAAAATTTTATTATGAAGCAATTTGTAAAACCTTTAAATAGACATTCATGCATCTTTGTATCTAAGAGAAAAAGAAAAGAAAAAAAATAAAGGAGGTGAACACTGTATCTGATGGCAGAGGTATTTAATTTTTTGCTATTTTTGTTCCAACAATTTTGCCAATACTAATGTCAGAAATAAAGTAAACAAGAAATAACATGATAAAGCTCAATACAAAAGACTAACACCTTGTTTGGATGGGGGTGAATGGATGGAAGGTAAAGTGAAATTTTAATTTCACCTTGTTTGGGAGTTTTCTTTTGAGGGGTTAGAGGATGGAATGGAAGGTTAAATTTCCTTATATTTTCCCCCCTCCAATTTAGGGGGTAGAGGATGGAATGGAAACCAATGTAAAATTTTAAAATGTGATAAGACAATTATGCCCTTATGACATTAAAATCAATGACTAAGATATACTCCCATCAATATGTAAGGGTATTTATGTAACTTTGTATATATTCACTTCACTTCCTTCCTCTTTATTAGAACTTCCAAACAAGGTAAAACAAATTTACTTCTGTTCCCCTTGCTAAACTCCCAGACAATATTTTATCTTTTCACTTTCATTCCTTACCTTTCCTTTCCATTATTTAACTTTTTATCCCTTTCCTTAGTAAGCTCCCAAACAAAGCCTAAAGAATTAAAGAAAGCAACAAACCTTGATGCCATCGTTTGATACACCAAAATGAGAAATACCCATAAGCGTGGGATCGGAATTTGAATCGAGTGAGGTAAGTTTGAGCCCTAATTTCTTTGGGGGTCCCGTTTTACCTTTGGAATCAAGTGAGGTAAAGCGGAGCCCTTTAATAAATCTAAATCTACTCTATTTGTAAGTTTACCCTCAACAAATTTTGGCATTTCTAGAAACATCCCAAATTACCTACTCCAAGTAAATTATACCCTGGGGAGTGCTAGCTTCAGTCGCGAGTGCACCACACACGTGCTATAGCAAGGACATGTGTCCCTACATATCCTTATAGGGGGCACATGTCCTATACGGCAGTCGTTACTTTCGTGGTAGCTTTGCTCATTATACCATTTGATCAACACTATTCGGGTATATAACATAAATTTCCTAATGTTCTATTAATTTGTAACTAGTACTCTAGTGCACGAGATGCGTGCATGACACAAAATGTGGAGGGAGTATTGTAATTAAATTGTTAAGGAACATATAGATATGATTTTGAGTGTATTTTCATCATTATTTTTTTTGGCCTTTTCCAAGTTAAGGGCATCTCTGCAAATATTTCCAAGTTTAAGGATATTTTTTTGATTTTGTCAAGCCTAGGGATATTTTTGTTAATTATTTTAAGTGTAAGAGCATTTACAATTAATTTTTAGATGTAAGGGAAATTTTGAAATTCTAAAAATGTGGCTCACAATGACAAAATGAGGGATTTTCTTAATATATAGTATAGATTACTTTTCACTAAAATATCCGTTGTAATTAGTTAGTCCCTTAAAACTTTAATGTTTTGAAATTAAATATTTTCACTTTACAATTTTAGTTTTGCGGTTTGGAAGGATGGACTATATAAGTTGAGAAAATAGCCTTTTGGAATCACTCATAGAAACAGGACAAACAGCACATCCCTAAGCGGAGCGATGCGACAAGGATGTGCCATCAAGATGTGCATCCTTGAAGGCAGTTCGTCAAGAATGTTCGCGTCCTTGACTAGGGGTGGGTGTGGGCCGGACCGGGCCTAACCTATGAATTAGCCCTTTGGTTTTGGTTGGCGGCTCGGACTTCGGGCGGGGCCTCGGCCGAGCGGTCGAGGACTTTGTCCAGTGCAGGGCTAGACCCAGCTCGGCCCACGGCTGCATGGGGCCGGGGAGTCCGGCACGGCGGTTCAGTGCCGATCAGCCCGCATTCTTTTTTTTCTGTTTAATTTTTTTCTTTTGAATTTTTTTCTTTTCAATTTTTTTGCTAGATTAGTATGCATAGTTTAAAGAGAAAATTTGTATTTTATCTTTTGAAAAGTCTAAACCATATAAATTTCCAATTGATGATGGAATTATCTCAAAGGACAAATGATTCAAAATAATTTGAGTGTTTTCATAAATCAAAATGATTATAAATATTCATCAAAATCTTGAATAGAGCTTAAAAATCTTTACTACTACTAAGATTACAACTCAAATATCTAGGCGTTGCAATTTTCAATTGAGTTACTACTAAAATACATTAAAATATAACTATTACCTAAAGGCGAGTCGGTAGGGTTAGGCGAGCCGCTTCCGGATGTGGTCGGGTCCGGCGTGGTAGGGCGTGCTTCTTTGTATCTGAGGTTTGGAGCGAAACCCAGTCTGGTCCACGGCCTGGGTATATCACAAGCCGGGTTGGGTCCGGCCCAATAGGGGGTTGGGCGGTTCTTGGCCTAAGGCAGGCTAGGCCGGTTCGGCCCGTGATTCGAATCGGCCCACGCGCACCCCTATCCTTGAGTGCTGAGTTGCTAACGACTTATCTCTAATGGCTTGTTGTCAAGGATGTTGATGGGAAATAAATGGTTACCTCCTAAGTTGCAAGTATACAACTTATCAAGTTATAGTATATAAGATTATCGATCCCTCGAGGAACGGGAAGTAGAAAGAGTTTTGTTCAAGTTTTGGTTCTCAAATTATGCACAAGACAATTAGGAGTTTATGTACATGGTGAAAGTGGTCATGAAAAGAGTAGAGAGTGGATTGTGGAATAAGTGTAAATAAAAGCAAAATGAAAGTGACAGTGAGGAGATTAGAGAATGAAAGCGGATGTATGTAAATAAACCAAAATGAGAATGAGAGAGTGTGAGAAGTAAAAAGGAAGTGAAATCAAGATCAAGAAAATAAAATCAATAAAGCAAAGATGGAGGATTCAATTAGAGATATGAAGGAATCTAGAATTGAATCCACTAGCTAATCTTACTTATAAGATATGAACCATTCTCTTTTTATCACATTTTATTTTAGATTTATTAAGCATAGACTATCAAACCACTTAAGTGAAGCATAACCTATCAAATTATCACCTAAATGAAATCAATACTCATGAGGAGAATAACAACAAGATAATAATCCTAGAATTCATAAGCATAACCTATCAAACCACTTAAGGAAAGCATAGACTTTCAAATTCTTCTTCTACCGATTAGTTCTCTAGTTAGTTATCCTAAACATGATCATTTTAAGCATTAGAGAGTGATTCACAAATGTAAGAGAGAATTAGACTAGTTTCATGCAAAACTAGATCCCCACAAGAGGTTTAGTTTCACATCTTAGAAAAATAAAAGAAATCAATAGAGGAAGGAGGAAAAATAAACATAATTATAAGAATGAAAAAGAGCAAGAAATAAAGAAAAGAAAAGAAAATTGCAATGAAAGTAAATCTAATCTATGAATTAAAGACAAGACATGAAAGTAAATTGCATGGAATTAAATTGCATGAAAGTAAATTGCAAGAAAGTAAATTGCATGAAAGTAAATCTATTCTACAAACAAGAAATAAAGAAGAGAAAAGAAATAAAAAGAAACCCATATTTCCTAATTCATCTTCATCCTCCTTTTGGTCCTTGGACAAAGAGAAGAGAAAGGAAATTGAAGGGGTGAAAAATTTTATTTATTGTGTAACAAAAGTTATAATTTTTGGAAGGTCTTCTCAATTAAGAGTAACCCTCCTCTCTAAATGGAGTTTTTATAAAATATTTTACAATCTCAAGCCCTCACTCTACCCCTCTATTTATAGATAACAGAATCTCTCACAACCTTTGGATTTGCCTTGGCCCCCAAGTAATACTCACAACCATAGGATTTAGGTTAGCCCCTAAACAACCCTCATAGCCATAGGATCTCTCCAAATAATCTAGACCATTGATTTAATCCTTGAGAGATGGGCTTTGTGGTTTTATTTCTTTTGTATTTAATTCCTTTAAGACTCTTGGGCTTCTCTTAAATGCTCTTGGGCTTCTTAGAATTTAACTTGGCCTTCAAATAATTGAATATATATCACTTAAATTCAGATTTCTATCATAACCCGCTACTGCTGATGAAAATTTGAAAATCTGGTAAGTTGGATGGCTCCGTCTCGTCGAGATAGGTGATTTTCATATATAATATATTGAATTCTGCTTCCCGGATTGAGAGATATCGCCTTTTCTTTGCGGTTAACCATCCTGAGCACGAATTTGACTTTATTTTTTCCATATTTGATTTGATTCTCAATTGTAAGCCAAGTTATTAATAATTCTGACCAAGAAATTGATGTGTGTTGAGATTTTGCTTCTAAATTTAGTCGTGGGCTTTGGATTTAGCCATTCTGGGCTTCATTAGAGATCTTTTGGGCTGGAAATAATCTTCATTTGGGCTCTTATTCAATAATACTCCATTAGCCTGTAAATTAAGATAAAAATAGTTATTAGCGGGATATTTATTCATATAAAATAGGTAATGAGGGTATAAATTTGTAATTAAAATGTAATAATCAAATACCCCCACACCTAAACTTTTGCTAGTCCTCTAGTAAAGAAAATAAAAAGAAAACCTAACTCACTTTGAGGAATGTGGTTGTATTTAGCATATACAACAAGCCTTTAAACCCTAGGTTATCATAGTGGACGAGTTGTAGTCTCGTGAGGGTTTGCAGTGAATATACCCACAAAATTCAGTCAACTTGCCAATTTAAAGAAGTTAATGAAATAATTAATTCATTTGATATATTCAACCATTCCAAATGAAGTTGGTTAATACTCAAGAAAACATTTTATCATAACTCCAATGTAATTTTCTTAAGAAAATCCTTCCATTATAGTTATACAAAATCAAGTTTAACTCAAAATTTTAATTTAAAAGTTTTGAAAATAACATGCTAACTCTTTGTTTTAAACAAACTTCAAGTCTTTTAATCCGTTTAATTCTTCAAGAACATATACAAATATAACTATATATAAAAACATGGTTAGTATGAAATTTTTTTTACTTTTTATTCCTTGGTGGTTTTGTTCTTTTTAATCGGGCTTTCTAAGTGACCATTTAGTGAGTTTTGGGCCAATGAATCCCAACCCAATTGGGCTTAGGTCATTAAGCATAGAAATACTCCTCGGGCTTAATTACTCAGTCAACTTAGGCTTAGTAAAATAGAACCACCAATGATTTTAAGAGAAATTTTTTCCTTTTTTAAGTTAGTATAACATATATATGTGTATATGTATATATATTCTGAACAATTTTGGATCAAGACAACTTAAAAATTATTTTCAACTCTAAGTTAGGCATGAAAAATTTCATTACTTTAATTAAAATCTAAGTTAAAACTTACGTAAAGTATACTACTTTGAAAGTCATTTCTTAAGAAATTTATTTGGAGTTATCATAAAAGGTAAACTTGAGTATAGAACTAACTAAGGATTAGAAGACTTAAATTCTATTAAATAGATCAATTATTAATCAACTCTATTAAGTTGGCAAGTGACTATTTTTTTATGAAAAGAGGAAAAATGACATAAAAAGAAAAAATGTTAAGAAAAAGAGGAAAAATGACTAAGATAAAGAGCAAAATGACTAATTCCCACCCCACACCTAAATTTTGCATTGTCCTCAATGCAAATTCTATTATGCACAAAGTAAAAGCAGGATAATAATTGAAGCACTTATATTTGTTATTTAGCAGAACAATGATAAAAATGCAAATACCTTCAAGATGAGGGGTGAAGCCAAAATTTATTCTCTCTCTCTTTTTTTTGAAATAAAGAACAACAAGAAACTCTCACATGAGAGAAGAATAAATTCTTTTATTATTATGAGAAAAAATAAAAATGTAGAATAAAAGATGAAACATGAGAAACTCACATTCTACATTAAATCCTACCTTATTGCTGAAAATTCTACCAGAAATTTAAAGAATTCCAAAATGATATAATCAGCGATGTGCTTAAATTCTAAAAATTTGGGGTTCTTAGTGATGTTTGCGACAATGCAAGGTAGGTATTAATGGTTGTATGCTTTTGAACTTAGATTAGTTATTAACAAAATTATGGGCAACCAAGTCTTCTTTAAAATTTCCTCAAATATAAAATTTAAGGTTTGACATTTTGGTTGGTTATTTTTAAAAATCTAAGTTCATCCGAAAATAGTTCTTCAACAGTTTCCTCATTCTCGGCAAAATTTTTGAGTTCCTCGGCAAAATTTCCTCAAAGCGAGGTCTATCTCATTCTCTTTTTCTATCTCACGAATGTAATTTATTTTAAAAGGTTGATTAGTTGGTGATTCTCTATATTAAAAACATTGATATCGTGATCATATTCCCAAAGGACAGCTTCATTTAACCAGTTCTACAGTTAATAAGAGCATTGGACGTGGCTAAGAATGGTCTTCCTAAGATGACAGGTAATTATCCTTTTGGATTGGAAGCAGTAGCGTTTCGGGACAATGAAATCCACGAGGGAAAATAAACTCTCCAACCTTAATCAAAATATCTATTATCTCACCCTTGGGGACTTTGGTGATCTATCGACTAAGCGTATGGTGTATTTGGTAGGTTTGAGTTCTCCTACACCTAGTTGTTGATAGGCCGAGTATGGAAGCAAATTAACGGCCCCTAAGTCTAAAAGTGCCTTATCAATGTGACTATTACCAATGATACAAGGGATGGTAGGGCAACACGGATCCTTATGTTTGAGGCATGGACTTTGAGATTATATCGATGATATTGGCGACAAGAAAGACTTTCTTGAAACATTTATTCTTCTCTTTTAGTGCACAAATCTTTCAAAATTTGGCATAAGTGGGATTTGTTCAATTATATCTAGAGAGGAATGTTGACCTTAACACGCTTGAAGGTTTCTAGGATCTTTCCTCTGAGGAGAGTGATTCCTAGGCACGAGTCTATCTGGGTATGGAGCAAGCTGGTTTAAACCGATCAAAATTAGACTCTGGTTACGGTTTAGGCTCTTGGTTATCGAGTGGATGATTCATTAGAAGGAGAAATAACTTGTTCGGGTTCATGCGTTGGGCTTGGAGGATACGGAACTACAACAACCGAGGACGCAGATACTATAATAGTCGAGGGCGTGACGCTTATAACAACAATCAAAGAGATGATGGCAATCGAGAAGCAATTATTAATCAAATTCAAATTATCGAGGACGAGGTCGAGGTCAAGGTCAAGCTTTGGACGTGGTAGAGGAAATTTTAATAAATCAAATAGTGAATGTTACATATGTCACGATATGACCACTATGCAAAGGAGTGCAAATACCGTGATAATTCCCAACTGAGAAGAAGCTCGATTTGCACAAGAAAGAGGTGATGAAGACAACCACACTTTGTTGATGGTCACGCGCGGTGAAGAATCAAACTACAACACATGGTTTCTTCACACCGGGTGCTCTAATCACATCCGCGGAAAGAAGGAATTGTTGGATCCGATGAGTCGATGCGGTCCAAAGTCAAGTTTGCCAATGACAACACTATACCAGTGATGGGAAAAGGACGAGTTCTCATCAAGTTGAAGAACGGAGACCACAAGTTTATTTTCGATGTGTTCTATGTGCCGAATATGAAGAACAATTTACTCAGTATGGGCCAACTTCTTGAAAAGTGACGATCTCGCTCGGTAATCAACTCTTAATCTTTGATAAAAGAGGTATATTTATCCTTAAAGCCCCTATGACAAATAATCGCATGTTTCGAGTTGACATCCAGAACGATGTTTATCATTGCTTTAATGCTATTATGAAAGATGAGTCTTGGTTGTGGCATCTTCGTTTTGGACATCTGAACTTTCACAATTTAAAGTTGCTTGCTCAAAGAAATTTGGTAAGAGGCTTACCCGTTGTTGATTATCCCGAGGAGTTGTGTGAAGGTTGTATTCTTAGAAAGCAACATAGATCACCCTTTGGTATTGAAAATACTTGGCGTGCAAAGAAGCCTCTTGAGCTCGTTCATTCAGATGTGTGCGGTCCTATGAACACTATATCCAATGGTAATAATCGATACTTCCTTACTTTTATTGATGACTTCACAAGGAAAATATGGGTCTACTTTCGCAAAGAAAAAATCAAGTCTTTGATTGCTTCAAGAGTTTTAAAGACCTAGTTGAGAAGGAAAGCGGTTACTTTATCAAGGTGCTACGAACAGATGGAGGTGGTGAATATACTTCCAAAGACTTCAATAAGTATTGTGAAGAAGAAGGAATAAAGCGTGATGTTACTTTTCCCTACACACCTCAACATAATGGCGCCGAACGAAAAATAGGACTATACTTGACATGGCGAAGCATGCTAAAGGCTAAAGGTATGCCAAATTATTTTTGGGGTGAAGCTGTCTCATGCACTGTTTATTTGTTGAACAGTCACCAATAAAGAGCGTTGATAATCTCACTCCTGAAGAGGCGTGGACTGGTTATAAGCCAAGTGTAAGACATCTCAAAGTGTTTGGCTCCATTGCTTATGCTCATATTCCAGCAAAAAGAAGAAAAAAACTTGATGACAGAGGCGAGAAGACAGTTTTTATTGGCTACAAGTCCGGAGGTTACAAACTCTACAACCCCGCTATAAAGAAGGTGATTGTAAGCAGAGATGTTATGCTTGCTGAAGAAGAAGCTTGGAATTGGGATCTAGAAGCACAAAAATTCACTCGCGCATCATTCTGATATTCTTGAAGACGGTGTCCTTGTTGCAACTGAAGAAGTACCACCGGCCAATGCTCCTGAAGCTCCAACCCCGCAAGTTCCATTAGAAGTTGAAAGACCAAGAAGAAATCGCCAACCATCAGTTTTCTTGAGAGATTATGAAGTAACTCTAGATGATAATATTGATGTAGATGGAGATATAGTGCACTTTGCAATGTTTGCAGATTGTGAGCCAGTTATGTTTGAAGAGGCTATTCAAGATCCTAAGTGGATAAATGCAATGAAAGAAAAGATAAAAGCGATTGAGAAGATCGACACATGGGAGCTTATTAATATCCCGCAAGGACATAAAACAATCGATGTGAAGTGGGTTTTCAAGACAAAGATTAAGGCGAATGGCGAGGTTGAGCAGCATAAAGCAAGATTGGTGGCAAAAGGCTACGAGCAAAGGTCTGGTTATGATTACCAAGAACCACCTGGATTTGTGAAGAAAGAGTGCGAGCATAGAGTATACAAGTTGAAGAAAGCCTTGTACGGGTTGAAGCAGGCGCCGCGAGCATGGAACAAAAGAATTAATTTTTTCTTTCAAGAAAGTGGATTTCTGGTGCCCCTCCGCATGCCTTATATTGGCAAGAAGAAAGACTTTCTTGAAACATTTATTCTTCTCTTTTAGTGCACAAATCTTTCAAAATTTGGCATAAGTCGGGATTTGTTCAATTATATCTAAGAGAGGAATGTTGACCTTAACCTGCTTGAAGGTTTCTAGGATCTTTTCCTCCTGAGGAGAGTGATTCCTAGGCCTGAGTCTATCTGGGTATGGAGCAACTGGTTTAAACCGATCAAAATTAGACTCTGGTTCTGGTTCAGGCTCTTGGTTATCAGAATTGGATGATTCATTAGAAGGAGAAATAACTTGTTCGGGTTCATGCGTTGGGCTTGGAGGCATTCTAACCTGATTATCGACTTCTCTACCTGATCGGAGTGAATGGATTGCATTCACTTGAGCCTCATAGGCTGAACTTGTACCCGTGTCCTTTGGGTTGGTCACGGGTTGACTCGGAAAAGTTCCTTTCTCTCTCTCACTCATGGCATTAGTTAGTTGACCAAGTTGGATTTCTAACCTAGCTATGGCTTGAGTGTTGGAAGTAAGGATTTGCCCGGTTGATTGCATGAAGGAATTCAACGTGTTTGATGTTTGAGTCAACAAGTTCGTGGTCTGTGTAGAAGTTTTAATCAAAGTTTCTAGACCTTTTTCCAAAATATTAAGACGTTTATCATGATCAGCAATTTGAGGAGTGTGATTTGCAGATTGGTGATGAGGAGATTGATTTTGAAATGATAGGTTCGGTTGTTGAAAATTGAAAGGGACTGTGTTTCCCCTAGGAAATTGTTGGTTTGAAGAGGGAGTGAAATTTTAATTCCCGGAGTAGTTTCCCTGGTTCCATGCAAAATTCGGATGATTTCTCCAACCTGGATTGTAGGTTGGAGAAAATGAATCATTCACCGACGGAATGCGGCGTTTATCGACCTAGTGGTGACGGGTCCTAAAGAGGACATTCCTCACGAAACATGAGATGGAGACAGACAGTTATGACATCCTGAGGCTGAAACTTGATTGATTTGAGCGGGAGCTCGTTCTTTGACTTCTAAAGCTTCTAGCCTACGCATGATCGTTGCCATCTTTGCTTCAGAGGCTATATTTATTTCTAAGGAAAGACCACTGGTTTTGGGTTGGGAAACTGATGAAACACGGTCATCACAATGTTCCCACTGCATGGTTTTCTCGGATAAACTCTCTAAAAAATTCCAAGTTTCATCAGTATTTTTCTTCATGAAATCCCCTTGACACATTGACTCTAAGAAAGTTTTTGAAGAATAATCCAATCCTTCATAAATGATTTGGCATAATCGCCATTTTTCAAGACCATGGTGAGGACATTGGATAAGAAGATCCTTAAATTTATCAAAATACTTCCAAAAAGGTTCTCCCGGGATAATTTTAAAATTTTGAATGCTGTTTCTAAGCTTGACTGTTTTGTGGATAGGAAAGAATTTTTTCAGAAACACTTTTACAAATTCACCCCCAAGTTGAGATGGAATCTGTGGGTAAGCTATACAGCCATTTTTTGGCTTTGTCCTTAAGGGAAAAAGGAATAAATCGAAGCTTGATCGCATCCTCGGATAAGTCCCTCATCTTAATCATGAGGCAAACTTCTTCAAATTCGGAGATAAAGATGTATCGTCTTGGTTTCGACTCTAAGAATTTGGGAAGCATGTTTATGAAATGCGGTCGAAGTTCAAAATTGATTCCATTTGCATCGGGGAGCTTAATGCGAAGGGATTGCATTCCTAGTTGGGTAACATATATCTTGAAGAAGCTGGTGGATTAGGGTTGGTCATTTCTTCAAATGTTTCAAAAGATGAATCAACACGGATTAAGCGATTGGTATTATCCCTAACCCAAGCTTGCATACACCAAAAAATTTTTTTTAAGAAAAGGAAAAGAGAAAAGTCAAGAAGATGATGAGAAAAAGAAAAAAAGGAAAAACTAACTAAAAGCAAATCAAGACAATCACTTTTCAATCACCCTAACTCTAGGGTTAAGCCTAAACTTGACTTAGACCAACTCCTAACCAAAAATTCCCTTAATGAAAAGATCAAATTTTACTTGGATAATTAGCCGTGGATAGTACTAGAGGAGATCAAAGATCAATTAAGTACCTCTTTCCTTGCGGAGAGCCTACATAACCCTAAACCTTGCCTTAGACACCAATTAATCCAAATAAACTTGGACCGGTTCACTTAAGGATTTCTTATTCCTTAATGAGCTTGAATCCTTAGGGGCCAACGTCTAATCAGTTTTAAGAGGCTTGGGTATGTGTAGTGATAAATTAGTGATTTTTGGGCTAAGGAAAGGGTGATGAAATCCCTCATCTTATCTTGATTAATGGGTTTTGCCCTTAAAAATATTTTCAAGTGAGTGCCAAATTAAGATGCTCAAATCACTTTGGTGAATTCCTACTATTACATGAAATGCAACCCTAGGAATTAAAAGCAACTAAAAGGATGCAAAACAAAAATCTTTTTATTTTTATTATGGTCGACAATCAAAGAAATGAAGTTTATTAGAGATTGACAAGGGTAAAAATCTTTTTTTTAATTTTTCTTTTATTATTATTTTTTATCCTAATTGTCTCTAATGTGAATGAACTATCTAAAAGGTGGAATTGAGAATACTAGAAAGGAGTGTTACCCACGCAATCGCTATCCAAAGCCTCGTTGGAGGCAAATCTTCAATTTTAAATCTTCAACTCTTGATCTTCAAGCTTCAAGTTCCTACACAAAAGAAAACACACAAAATAAGGAACCAAAGTTAATCAAAATCCTACTTATGCACCGTTCCCCGGCAACGGCGCCAAAACCTTGATGGGAAATAAATGGTTACCTCCTAAGTTGCAAGTATACAACTTATCAAGTTATAGTATATAAGATTATCGATCCCTCGAGGAACGGAAAGTAGGAAGAGTTTTGTTCAAGTTTTGGTTCTCAAATTATGCGCAAGACAATTAGGAGTTTATGTACATGGTGAAAGTGGTCATGAAAAGAGTAGAGAGTGGATTGTGGAATAAGTGTAAATAAAAGCAAAATGAAAGTGAGAGTGAGGAGATTAAAGAATGAAAACGGATGTATGTAAATAAACCAAAATGAGAATGAGAGAGTGTGAGAAGTAAAAAGGAAGTGAAATCAAGATCAAGAAAATAAAATCAATAAAGCAAAGATGGAGGATTCAATTAGAGATATGAAGGAATCTAGAATTGAATCCACTAGCTAATCTTACTTATAAGATATGAACCATTCTCTTTTTATCATATTTTATTTTAGATTTATTAAGCATAGACTATCAAACCACTTAAGGAAGCATAACCTATCAAATTATCACCTAAATGAATTCAATACTCATGAGGAGAATAACAACAAGATAATAATCCTAGAATTCATAAGCATAACCTATCAAACCACTTAAGGAAAGCATAGACTATCAAATTCTTCTTCTACCGATTAGTTCTCTAGTTAGTTATCCTAAACATGATCATTTTAAGCATTAGAGAGTGATTCACAAATGTAAGAGAGAAATTAGACTAGTTTCATGCAAAACTAGATCCCCACAAGAGGTTTAGATTCACATCTTAGAGAAATAAAAGAAATCAATAGAGGGAGGAGGAAAAATAAACATAATTATAAGAATGAAAAAGAGCAAGAAATAAAGAAAAGAAAAGAAAATTGTAATGAAAATAAATCTAATCTATGAATTAAAGACAAGACATGAAAGTAAATTGCATGGAATTAAATTACATGAAAGTAAATTGCAAGAAAGTATATTGCATGAAAGTAAATCTATTCTACAAATAAGAAAATAAAGAAGATAAAAAAATAAAGAGAAACCCACAATTCTAATTCATCTTCATACTCCTTTTGGTCCTTGGACAAAGAGAAAGGAAATTGAAGGGGTGAAAAATTTTATTTATTGTGTAACAAAAGTTACAATATTTGGAAGGTCTTCTCAATTAAAAGTAACCCTCCTCTCCAAATAGAATTTTTACAAAATATTTCACAATCTCAAGCCCTCACTCTACCCCTTTATTTATAGATAACAAGAATCTCTCACAACCTTTGGATTTGCCTTGGCCCCCAAGTAACACTCACAACCATAGGATTTAGGTTAGCCCCTAAACAACCCTCATAGCCATAGGATCTCTCCAAATAATCTAGACCATTGATTTAATCCTTGAGAGATGGGCTTTGTGGGCTTTATTTTTTTTATATTTAATTCCTTTAAGACTCTTGGGCTTCTCTTAAATGCTCTTGGGCTTCTTAGAATTTAACTTGGCCTTCAAATAATTAAATATATATCACTTAAATTTGGATTTCTATCATAACCCGCTGCTGCTGATGAAATTTTGAGAATCTAGTAATTTGGATGGTTCCGTCTCGTCGAGATAGGCGATTTTCATATATAATATATTGAATTCTGCTTCCTGGATTGAGAGATATCGCCTTTTCTTTGCGGTTGACCATTCTGAGCACGAATTTGACTTTATTTTTTCCATATTTAATTTAATTCTCAATTGTAAGCCAAGTTATTAATAATTCTGACCAAGAAAGTGATGTGTGTTGAGATTTTGCTTCTAAATTTAGTTGTGGGCTTTGGATTTAGGCATTCTGGGCCTAATTAGAGATCTTTTAGGCTGGAAATAATCTTCATTTGGGCTCTTATTTAATAATACTCCATTAGCCTGTAAATTAAGATAAAAATAGTTATTAGCAGGATATTTATTCATATAAAATAGGTAATGAGGGTATAAATTTGTAATTAAAATGTGATAATCAGATGTGCAACCTTGACGGGATTTTGAGCATCCTTGACTGGAACATACGTCAAGAATGTTCTGTTTTCTAGCAGTGAAATACATATTTACTTTTAAGTTTTTTTTATTTTTTTAATATATACCTCAAATTCTCCATATTTTAATTTTACCATCCAAATCATTATATTTGCTAATTTGTCCCCAAATTCTTGACGCCCTCAACTTTCCCTTCAACTTTAATGTTAGCGAATCAAATTGGAAAATGGCTCCACTGCTGCCTCTCCCCCTTCTCCTCCCCCCGGCGCTCCACCATTTTCCCCTCCCCTTTCTTGTTCTCCGACCCCTCCCTCAATGTCTCTCTCTCTCAGACAACTCGCCACCCCTCCCACCCCTAGATCTGTCGTGTCCATAGTCCTAAGTTACAGCTATCAATTCTCAAATCTAAGGTCGGGGAATACTAAGACGGTGATGGACACGCCGGATCTGAGAGTGGGTCATTATTTTGGGTAAATGGTACGATGCGGGATCGGGATAGAAGGCGACGAGGAGGGAGATAAAGTGGAGGGTCTCGCGGTGGAGGGAGGAGTCGTGAGTGAGGGAGTTGAGAAGCATGGGAACGCCATGGGTAAATGGGTCGACACGATGATGCTGTGGGTGTCGTGATCGGAAAGCTTGAAGAGGGAGATGAGGATGCGGGTTTTGAGCTCCACCATGGTAAGGTGAGAGAAGAGGGAAGAGGGGGAGGGGGAAGGGTGGGGTTGGGGATTTTGAGGGTTTTGAGGAGGGGAAGGTGGTCGGAAAACGGGGAAAGGTGAGAGGCGATTGGGTGGGTGGCGAGGAACTAGTTAGGGGAGGACTTCAATGATTTGAGGGGTTAATATTAAACTAGTGATTATTTGAGGGACTAATATCAAGTTTTTTTGGCTGGCCGTCAACTTTTGGACCTATTTGATCATGGGGCCAATAAACAAAGGGGTTTTACCTTTAAACCCAAAGCTTTATCTTGATTTATGTTTAAACCCAAGTAGTTTTATTTGTACCTATAAACCCAACCAATTTTGTACATTTATCTTTAAACCCAATTTTCTAAATACACTATATACCTAAGTGGTCCCCTTAAAAATTAAAAACCCTATATTACCTTTCTTTCCCTCCATTCTCTCTCCCCTCTGAATGTTTTTGGAATTTGTAAAAAGCCCTAAAAGGTTTGAATTTCAAAAACACCCTAAAATTCAAAATTTATATACAAAATCTTAAAATTTTTATAAAAACACCCTAAAATTCAAAATTTATATACAAAATCTTAAAATTTTTATAAAAACACCCTAAAATCAAAATTTATATACAAAATCTTAAAATTTTTATAAAAACACCCTAAAAGATCAAAACTTACAAACATTTACAAAAAATACATGTTTGTAGTTTTGTTCTTTTAGATTGTTTTAATAAATTTTAATTTTAGGATGTTATTTATAATTTTCAAAATTTTTAGGGTGTTTTCTAAAATTTCAAAATTTTCACGGATTGTTCCTACATTTTTAGTACTATTTGTAGGTTTAAAATTTTCAATATGTTTATTTATAAACTTTGAAATTTGAGGGTATTTTTGCAATTCAATACTTTTAGGCTCTTTTCTATAAATTCCAAAACAATGGTGGGGGAATAGAGAGAGAGAGAGATGGAGGGAATGAGAGGGGTAAACGGGGGTTTTAAATTTCTTAAGGAGAGACCACATAATTTTGAAATATATTTGGAAGATTGGGTTTAAAGACAAATACATAAAGTTGATTTGGCTTATAGGTACAAATAAAACAACTTGGGTTTAGAAATAAAGCAAGGTAAATCTTTGGGTTTGAAGGCAAAACCCTAAAAAATCAAAATGATGCCAAAGTAACAAAAAGTACCAATGTGTTAAAGTGGGTCAAAAAAAAAAAACCAATCTGATAATTTAGCCAATTGAAAAGCTATATTGAATGAACTAAAACTTTTAAAAATGCCTACGTTACCCTTACATGCACATTGATGTCAGACATCCTCAACAACTTTATTGGAGATAGAAACTGAAGGCAATATTCACAATGATCATATATATATATATATATATATATATATATATATATATATATATATATAAGAATCTCTCTTATATATATATATATATATATATATATATATATATATATATATATATATATATATATATATATATATATATATATATATATATATATAATCTGAAATTGAGACAAATCCCAATTCCTTGTATACTAGTCAAAACCTTATCACAACAAGTTATACTTGGAACCCCATTTTACATTCTATCATGCCAATCTTAAAGATTGATACAAAAGGCTTTCAAGTCATTTTTAAAAATAAAGAGATAAACTTTGAGTTTATAACTGACCCTCAAACAAGGAGATTAAACGAAATAAAATAAATTCTGCTAAAAATAGCAAATTAATTTCCTTAAAGAAGAAGTATCCTTTGTTCAAATAAAAGAATAAATACAAAATAATCAAGAGTTGATAACTCAAGTTGAAAATAGATTTAAGGTCATTTGTATGTAGTGATTTACCTCTGACTTTTGGGATAGGAAGAAACATATTAGTTCTCTCCCATATATAAATGGTTTTGATGAAAACTATTCGACTAAGGCTAGACTTTGTCGATGAATAAAGAATATTTAGATTATTGCAAGAAGGAAATAAATTCTCTTATAGAGAAAAATCTTATAGTTAAATCATATTCTCCTTGGAGTTGTCTGACTTTCTATGTTAATAATAATGTGAACAAGAAAGAGGACTACCTCGTTTAGTAATAAACTATAAACCTTTAAACAATGTGCTTAAATGGATAAGATATCCATTTCAAATAAAAGAGACTTATTGAATCGCATTAATAATGCGAAAATATTCTCTAAATTTGATTTAAAATCTGGCTATTATCAAATCCAGATAAAAGCAGAAGATAGATATAAAACTGCTTTTATAGTACCTTTTGGCCATTATGAATGGAATGTCATGCCTTTTGGCCTGAAAAATGCTCCTTCAATTTCGAACATTATGAATGATATTCTCATTCTTTATCTTGATTTTACATTATCTTATATAGATGATGTTTTGATATTTTCAACTACATTTGAACAGCATGTTAAACATCTAGAGATTTTAGAAATCTTATAATCAAAAATGGGCTAGCCATATCTGCTCCTAAAATAAAATTATTTCAAACCCAAATTAGATTCTTGGGGCATAATATTGATCAATGAACTATAATTCCTATTAACGTAAGTATAGAATTTGCATCCAAATTTCGAGATGAAATTATTGATTATAAGCAACTACAAAGATTCTTAAGATCTCTTAATTATATAGCAGATTATTATAAAAATCTAGCTCAAGACACAGCTATTTTATACAATAGATTGAAAAAGAATCCTAAATCATGGACTGCCCTACATACTCAGGCCGTTAAACGTATCAAGGAACAAGTAAAATGTCTCCCTTGTACTAATTTAGCTAATAGCAACTGGTTCAAAGCCATAGAAACGGATGCCTCTAATATTGGTTATGGAGGAATCCTTAAACAAGTGGATCCCGCTACTAATAAAGAGCAGCTGATTCGTTATACTTCAGGGAAATGGAATAATTCTCAACTAACTTATTCCACCATTAAAAAAGAAATGCTTGCTATTATTAAATGTTTAGCTAAATTTAGAGATGATATTCTCAATCAAGAATTCTTGCTTAGAGTTGATTGTAGCTCAGCTAAAAGTGTTATTGAAAAAGATGTTAAGAATCTTGTATCAAAGCAAATATTTGCTCGATGGCAAGCCGAATTGGCTATGTATCAATTTCAGATTACACATATTAAGGGAACTTCTAATTCCCTACCTGACTTTCTCACTCGTGAATTCTTACAGGGTTCCCATGAGGTCCAGTAAACCTCCTTTTAGAGGAGGGCGAGGGAGTAGCAGCAGCAGCCATTCTCAAAGGAGTCATACTCCAGGCAATGCTAATTCGTGGCGTACTATTACCAAAAAGGGCAACCAAAGCAGCCCTTCACAAGCCTTTTATAAAGGCATAAATGATATAATTAATCAAGAAAATAATCCAGAGCCATTCACTAATATAGTGAAGAAAGACATTGAATGGACTACGAAGAAAAAGACTGATATAGTCTTATATCTTGAAAAGGAAGATATACCTTCAATGAATGAACCTGAAAGGCTGAGACAGAAATATTTAGATTCTGTCTACTATCCTACCCTCTCTTTAAAATCGAGGGTTTTGCTAAAAACAATAGTGATACAAAAGGGAATGGAAATAACCCATTTCTGGAGTAATGATAATCATTCCGTTCCTCCTAATTTTAGTAAATGCATTATACAAGAGGTTATACTCCCTCAAAATTGGGCAATCACTCCGAATCAGGAATTACCATTTGTTAAAGCCAGCACCAGCAAAGAAATATATTATTTTAATTATTGGGATTATAAAGAAGCCTTTTATAAAATGTTTTTATATCAAAATCCCAAGAACAAACATGCGTGGCTTATAAAGCTATGCCCAGAAGCCATTTATAAAGGTTTACCCACTTGGTTCTTCGAATGGTGAGCTTCTTATGGTGCGGATTTGATCATTTTGCCCAAAGTAATTCAAGAGTTATATTCTCCTTGGCTGGAAAATCTTCCAGTTATTTCAAAGCTTCATGAAGAAGAGATCATAGAAGGTCTATGCATGATCTACTTTTTTACTGAAACTGAGATCCCCTGGATCTGGACTTGGTCTCTGGAAACAGACTGGACAGTGGGTCATTTACCTTATCTGAAAAGACAATACCATTATAGATGGTGGTCCGGAATTATTATAGAAGATAAAGTTAAACAAATCAGTGAAATAATCAAGAAAAATACTAAAACTCTTGAGTCGACAATTGTTCATGAGGTTCAAAAGGAAAATCCTATGCTAAAAATTGCCAAAATGATGAGAAGGAAATATCCTCAAGATTCGAAAACTGCTATTCAGCAGCGATGTCTCGAATACATGAAGCATCAATTTTTCAAGATATTTGATACAGGCGACTCAAAGTCTACCAAAAGTATTGAATCCACTGAAGATACTATTCTTCCAGACGCTCAAGATCCTGACGATGATATCGATATCATGTGGGATGTATCCATGGGGATCCTAAAAAATTTGGATAATATTCCTGTCAACTCAAAAGGCAAGGAAAAAGCAGAACCGTAAGGGTCATAGTCACTCTTGCATAATGGCAGACAGAAGGAATCGCTTCTACGACAAAACACCTTTTCGCTGGCAACAAATTTACCACAAGGGTCGTTGTCATGAACAAAAGGAATCTCAATAATAATTGAGTTTATTGTGTATGTATAAAGTTTAAACAGACACTATTGAAAAATAAAGCTAGTGTCACTTTCAAAGCATAGTAAGATGTTTTTGTAATATTATAACGTGTAAAGTTTGAGTCCTTATCAAAACATAGTGAAGATGTTTTTGTCAGTCTATAAATATGGCGAGTCTCAGAAGAGCAAGGTATCGTTGTACAAAGGCTTGAAAATAAAGAAGTGAGTTAAGAGTGGAAGAACATCCAGTTCTAAGTTTTGGAAAGCTTACCTTTGTAAGATATTTTCTGTTAATCTTTATATATATATATATATATATATATATATATATATATATATATATATATATATATATATATATATATGAAAAATTTTGTCTAGGCCTCTTTTAAGAACTCTCATGTGTTGCACCCACTTCAACTTCCCACCATGTGTTTTCTCTCCTTGACCCACTTTCTCATATGAAAAACCCATTTTCATGTTGCAACTCACCAGAGAGAGAAAATAATTTTTCTTTATTCCCAAACTACCCTCACCCTCAACCTCTCATCTCTCTTTTCTTTTCTCATGAACCCATGAAAATATTCTCTTCTTCTCCTCCTATACCTTAACTATTATTTCTTTCATCACCACCTTTCATATTGCATTCTCCTTCTGTTTCTTCTCATCTCTCTTTTCTTTTCTCATAAACCCCATGAAAAATATTCTCTTATTCTCCTCCTATACCCTAACTATTATTTCTTTCACCACCGCCTTTCATATTGCATTCTCCTTCTCTTTCTTCTCATCTCTCTTTTCTTTTCTTATGAATCTATGAAAAATATTTCCTTCTACTCCTCCTTCTCCTCAACCATTTTTCTTTCACCACCATCTTTCTTATTGCATTCTCCTTGTTTCCTCTCATGGTTTCTTAATCATTATCTTTTTTACCACTCACTTACACTTTATTTTTCTCTTTCTTGATTATCCTTTTCCATCTTCTTCAATAACATTTGTTGCATCATTCAAAACTTACCATTTTTAGTTTAAATGAACAATCTCTTAAAGTCACGCCGAAGTTAATACATAATAGTTAAAGTTAACACTCAATAGTTAAACTTAATACCTAATAGTCAAAGCTAACACCCAACAGTTAAATTCTAATAGTTAAACTTAACATTGAAGCTTTAAAGTTAATATGTAAGCTTTAAAGTCAACATGTGATGTCTAAAATGAACTAAAACTAAGTTTAATTATTAGGTTTTAGGTTTAATTGTTAGATGTTAACTATAAAGCTTATCAATTATCTTTAAAGCTTCAATATTAAATTTAACTGTTAGGTTTTAAGTTTAATTGTTAGATGTTAAGCTTAATTGTTGAGTCTTAATATCGGCATGACTTTAGGGAATGATCCGTTTACGTAAAGGTAATGACATTTGAGTGATGTTACAGCTATTGTGGGACATAGGAGAAGGTAAGAGTTGGGAGGAAGGTGTAGACAAAGGAGGAAGGAAAATAAAGGTGGATGCAAAAGCACAGGGATGGAGAAGGTGAAAATGAGATGGATGAGAAAGGAGGGAGGAGGAGGGAGAAAGAAAAGTGTAAAAGGAGAGACGAGATTGTTAAAACGTTGTTCAGGTAGAACGTTGTTCCTGTAATATCTCTTGTTTGATTAATAACAAACTTTTATTTACTACTGATATATTTGTGAGATGATATATTTTAGGTATAAACAGGTACGCATAAATTACGGTTCAAAACGATGTAAAAATTAACACGAACGTTGATTTCAGCCTTTAAACCATCGATGGTCACGAGGCACCATAGATGGTCAAGTCAAGTCATCGATGGACTGTAGGAAAGAATCAGAGAAATAGAAACCATATTTTGAACCATCGATGGTCTACAGTCGACCATCGATGATCACAAGAACCATCGATAAACTACAGTCAACAATCGGAGAAATCCAGAAACCAAAATTTACACAATCGAAGGACTACACTCAACCATCGATGATCATTAATGGACCATCAATGATCGTATTCCACCATTGATGGTTAAGACGCGATTTGACAGTTTTGGTAGATTTTCAGATTTAATCTCAGTCGTTCGTTGATACTTTTGATCTCCTATTTGGACTCTGATTAGGATATCTCTTTTCCATGCTATCAAGGTCTATTTAAAGGGGAATTAAGGAAGAGAATAACAACTAGAAGAGAGAGAGAGAGAGAGAGAGAGAGAGAGAGAGAGAGAGAGAGAGAGAGAGAGAGAGAGAGAGACAATTACCTAAAAAGAGAGATCTAATTCTAGGGTTTGTGAGAGAGTTTAATTTGAAAATTCAACCCCAGAGCCTTGTTCAACTTCTTCTCATCACACTCATCATCGAAGGATTATTTCAGCGAGGAGAAGTGCCCTTTGTGTTTGACTTCCACATCGTTTCTTCACGGACCTTCATCGTCATCTGTTTGAAGGGCGGTTTGTTAAAAGGGCTGTAAGATTTTTCTAGTTGTACTTTAAATTATTTTGGGTTGGTTTTGTGTTTCAAACTTGCAAGTTTGACGGCGTACTCAAGCCGAGATAATTGAGAGTTGGCGTACTCAAGGCAGGTCAATTGAGGGTGTGGCTAGCTAGGGCTAGATTTCTTCTAGTCATTGTGAAGAGTTAGGTTAGACGACTGATTTCGGATAGATTCTGGGCTGCAGTCTTTGAAGCCTACCAAATCGGATTGTGATTTGGGTGAACTCTAGTCATAGTGAAGAAGGCCTTTCACGAGAAGGAAGAGTGGACGTAGGATTTTTGATCCGAACCACTATAAAAAATCTCGTATATTCCTGAGTTAGTTTGGATTTAGTTTTTCGATTATTTTATTTTCGCTGCTTATTCTGAGTTAGTTTGGTTTTAGTTTTTCGTATATTCCTGAGTTGTATCAATCCTATTCATCCCCCCTCCCCACCCCCTCTAAGCTTGCATCTCAATTCCAACAGAGAATTGAGTTGAGATAGAGGAGAGATGAGATGAGAAAATGAAGTTGATATGAATGAAAGAAAAGGAGGAAGGATGAAAGAAGAGAGGAAGATGAAGATAGGAGGATGGAGATAGAGTGAAGAGGAAGGAAAAAGGGAGGAAGATGAAAGAGAAAGAAAAGAGGATAAGAAATAGAGGGAAAATGTTGATATGAGAAGGGAAGGAGGAAGAGGAAAAAGATAAGGGTATTTTAGGGATAAAAAAGAAAAAGGGCGTGGAAGAAAGAAAAGTTGGAAAAAGGGGCTTAAGCACATTTGACTTTGGTCAATGGGCTAAGTCACATGGTGATTCTTAATTTGGAGCCTAAACACAATTTTATATATATATATATATATATATGAAAAGTGTTCCTAAGGTGACACCTTAAATTCAATATAAGGAAGCACCTTTAAAACTACATTATACACAATCAATTTACTCGATCCACTTTGTTCATATCGATTTATATATTTTGGATGGTATATAAATAAAAATTAGGCATATTGGGATATAGTTACTGATGCATTAAGTATTTATAAAATTAATAGTTTTCAACAATATAACTAGAGAGACAATGAAAATTATGTGTTGGAATATTAAAACATCATGATTTTCAGTTTATAGATGCTCTATGTCATTTAGATCAAGATGAGTGGAGTAGATCATCGATTGCAATAGTCTAATCCATACATTAAGAGTTGCTTCCTTAGATTGAGTATAAGGTTGGCACCTTAGGAACACTTTTCTCACACACACACACACACACACACACACACACATATATATATATATATATATATATATATATATAGAGAGAGAGAGAGAGAGAGAGAGAGAGAGAGAGAGAGAGTAATAAAATGAGATGGTGAGCATATTCTTATCGTGAGCTAGCCCAATAGGCTACTCGAAATGATGAGCGACACCGCCCATCATGATTTGCACTCATCATGATCTATATGTAGATAAAATTATATTATTTTAAAAATTTAATTATTGCTTTAGCTATGTGTAGAAGGGACGAATGTTAAGTCATTCTAAAATTAATAAACATATCAAACTAGTTTGGTTTATATTTTATAAGACTCTAAATTATGTGAAAATTTTATCATATACATGTGATGACGTGTCGAACAAGATGTACGTGTCATCATGAATTTAATGAACCGATTAGTCTAGCTCACGATTAGATTTGAGCTCACTATGTCACAATATCATTACTATATATATATATATATATATATATATATATATATATATATATATATATATATATATATATATATATATATATATATATATATATATATATATATATATATATTAGTCTTGGTAATTGAAAAACTCATGAATAAAATGCATGAGCTATTAATGATTTGCACATATCATTACTAGTTATTTAATATTTTGCACATATCATTACTTTACTAGACTTGGTATTTAAAAGCAATTCTTTTAGAAACATTATATTTTCTTGGGAAACATTATATTTTCTGAAAAACTTCCAAAAATAATATATATGAAGAATAATATTTTCTAAAAATATTAATTTAAAAAATAAAATTCTCAGGAGTTTTAAAATTTATCAAACATTTTTTGGTAAATTTTATATATTTTATGAAAATAATATGTTCATAGAAAACAATATTTTTAAAAATATTTGGAAAAGAATTGTATTTTAAAAACATTTTGGAAAAATAATATTATCTCATTGAAAAATATTATTTTCTAAAAATAATAATTTAAAAAATAAAATTCTCAGGAGTTTTTAAATTTATCAAACATGTTTTTGTAAATTTTATATATTTTATGAAAATAATATGTTCATAGAAAACAATATTTTTAAAAATATTTGGAAAAGAATTGTATTTTAAAAACATTTTGGAAAAATAATATTATCTCTTTGAAAAATATTAGTTTCGTTAACTATTATATTTCACATATATAATTCTAATTTTTTGCAAATAATATATAATTTCTCAAGAACATATAAATATTCTCAAGAAAATATAATTTTTCTCAAAAATATTTTTAAATAACAAGACTAGTAAAATAATGATATGTGCAAAGCATTAAGTAGCCTCATGCATTTTATTCATGAGATTTTTCAAATACCATGACTATTAGAGTAATTGAAGCCTAGGTAATGTCTCTTAACTCTTTTTATTTATTTAATTTTTGTATTTGTTTAGCTTTGTTAGATGCACACACTTATTAGACCGAATAAATGCCAACAAATCCATCCCTTTGCATTGATGCTAACCAAACTATTTTAATCACGCCAAACTTCTTCACTACCTATCCCGACACAAGCTACAAATGGACATGTTTCCTTCATCAAGTTTTCTTCATAATTTCGAACCCAAGTGTGAAAAGAGAATGGTTGTTATGAAGTCTTCCGAAACCTTTATGTTTTCTATTCATTGCATTTGTTTACTGTACTCATTTTCATTGATAATATAGGTAACTTGAGGATTAGGTGGCATCAGGAAAAAGAATTTGATAGGTAAAATTTGACTATTAACTCGCAAATTTCCTATCAGCTGATTATTTGACTATGTGAACCGTACAAATAGATATTATACATTTATATGTCTATCAAGCGAAATACATTTGCCTCATATTTATCTTTCATTATTGCATGATGCTAATTCTAATATTTATTTAATGAAAATGAACAATTTTTATCCCACTAAAATTCTCCTATTTTCAAATTTCTCACTTAAATTAGTTGGCTTAGAAATAACTTAATGACCAGTTTCATTATTTATAGGTGTTGCAGTGCGATCATGTTGGCAAGGAAGAGTCGCTTAAGTAACATCATGCATTTTATTCATGAGATTTTTCAAATACCATGACTATTAGAGTAATTGAAGCCTAGGTAATGTCTCTTAACTCTTTTTATTTATTTAATTTTTGTATTTGTTTAGCTTTGTTAGATGCACACACTTATTAGACCGAATAAATGCCAACAAATCCATCCCTTTGCATTGATGCTAACCAAACTATTTTAATCACGCCAAACTTCTTCACTACCTATCCCGACACAAGCTACAAATGGACATGTTTCCTTCATCAAGTTTTCTTCATAATTTCGAACCCAAGTGTGAAAAGAGAATGGTTGTTATGAAGTCTTCCGAAACCTTTATGTTTTCTATTCATTGCATTTGTTTACTGTACTCATTTTCATTGATAATATAGGTAACTTGAGGATTAGGTGGCATCAGGAAAAAGAATTTGATAGGTAAAATTTGACTATTAACTCGCAAATTTCCTATCAGCTGATTATTTGACTATGTGAACCGTACAAATAGATATTATACATTTATATGTCTATCAAGCGAAATACATTTGCCTCATATTTATCTTTCATTATTGCATGATGCTAATTCTAATATTTATTTAATGAAAATGAACAATTTTTATCCCACTAAAATTCTCCTATTTTCAAATTTCTCACTTAAATTAGTTGGCTTAGAAATAACTTAATGACCAGTTTCATTATTTATAGGTGTTGCAGTGCGATCATGTTGGCAAGGAAGAGTCGCTTAAGTAACATAACATGCTGACTATATTATTAGCATCCCAATGGAATTGTGTTCGATTATGCGCTTAGGGTGAGCAGCAAGGTATCACCCTCATCTTAGAATTGTGTCATGTTCCTATAACTGAGAAGGTAACATAGGGCCATGGGTAAAATGAAATTTACCCATACATTCTTGTGTTTGAAAGTAGTTCATCTGAGAAGGATGAATGTGTCTGATTCCAACATTGAGGTTTTGGTTAAGGGAAGAAGTCAGATTCTTTAGTCACGGAAGCTGGACAGTAGTGTGGTGCACTGATAGTTATTGCTAGATGTTGCAGATAAATTAAATCTTGATATATGAAGTTTATGATTAATTATATGCAAAATAATTATATTTATAATTTCATGTTATGTTGTTTTTCTGGCCGTTAATTGCATTGATGGTTTACAATCTAGTTCATTAACTCATTACGGACTCCAACCACTTTGATATGATCAACCAAACAAATAGTGTGTATTAACTCTGGGGTACCTTTGTGTTAATGATTTCATACATTCAAAATCATGTCTCATACCGAATGAAATTAGAACCAAATGCTAAAGTCATATCGTGTGCTGGAAGGGACCGGTAATGAGATCCCAAAATGTAGTTCAAATAAATGGCAATGCGTAGCGACTCATTAGTTTTAAATTTTATTGTTATCGAAGGAAAATGGGGCAAGGATTCTCTACATCCTTGATTCTAGAGAACTTTTATAATTGATTATATTAATAGCATTAACTCATTCAGTGAGCCCCAATATTAAAAGAAATTTTTATATAATTGTTGAGAGTTGTTTCTTTATGTTGGTTAGCCTCACATTGGTTAGAGACAAGCCTCTTTGTAGTTATGATATTATAAATAACATCTAAGAGAGGGATCTAAATAACCTTGCTTTGATCTTGAGAAGAGTGGTGATTTTGCTTAGTCAATTTCACTCACTTTGGCGATTATTTCCTTCGTGAAATAATCCCCTTGATCGTGTAGCCCCCCCCCCCCTCGTGTTGAGGAGATGAGATGAATGGGCGGCAAGGTGGATGATGAGAAGAGGGTGATGTTTGGAGACGAGGAAAGTTGAAGGCCGGGTGTGGGATCTAGATTTGTGGGATCGGTGTGAGGGAACCTGATTAGCACATTTTAATTACATTTTTATACCCTTATTACCTATGTTATATGAATAAACGATATTACTAATAATCATTTTTATCTTATTTTGCAGGCTAATAAAGAAATAATGAATAAAAGCCCAAATGACTCAAATTCTCTGAATTTCTACCAATATTTGAAGCCCAAATCAAGACAAACAAAGGCCCAAGATACCAAATTGATCCAAGAGAAATTCGTGAAGAAAAATCAAGAAAAGACAAATTCGGTTGGGAACCAATCGGTTGACTAATCACCAACCGTTATAATTGTTACAACCGATCCAACCGACGGTTTGCAACAATTCAATTAATGGTGGATTTCTCTTCCTTTTGGCTAGGTTTGATCCAATGGTTCACATCAACTCCGTTGGGCTATAAATAGGGGTGAAGGTGAGTGTTTTGAGTGTGAAATATTTTGTAAAACTCCATTTGGAGAGGAGGGTCACTCTTAATTGAGAAGACCTTCCAAAATTGTAACTTTGTTACACAATAAATGAAATGTTTCACCTTCAATTTCCTTTCTCTTCTTCTAATCCAAGGACCAAAGGAGGATTAGATTAAGATCAGAGTTGTTGGTTTCTATTTTATTTCTTTTTCATTTTCTTCTTCATTTTCTTGTTTGTAGAATAGATTTACTTTCATGCAATTTACTTTCTTGCAATTTACTTTCATACAATTTAATTCCTTACAATTTACTTTCATGCAATGTATTTAATTCTTGTATTTACTTTCTAGAGTAGATTTTCCTTTTCTTTAATTCACCTTGAGGCTAGAACCCTCTTGGGAATTACCCTTTTCTAAGTGTGGAGCCAATATTTGTGGGATCCCTAGAGATTGTTTGAAACTAGCTAACAAATCCAACTCATTCTTGTGAGATTGAGATAAGCTAAGTGGATCTACTCTAGATTCCTCATATCTTTAACTAATCCTCCATACTTTACATTCTTGATTTTGCACTTATCCTTGTTTTCCATTTGTTTGTTATTTTCCTTTATTCTTGATTTTGATTTTCCTTTACTCTCTCCTCTCTCTCAATCTTGTTTTCTTTTATTTTGCACTTATTTTCTCGCAATCTCATATTCCCTCCATGTGCATATAATCTCAAACCTAGTTTTGTTATTATGTGCATATAACCACAACCACACTCTCAACTTTATTTTCTCCTCCTTTGCACATAATCCACATCCACCCTCTCTTATCTCTCCACATCCACATTCACCATTTTCTCACTTTCATTTTATTTGTACATAAACTCCTAATTGTCGCGCATAATTTGAGAACCAAAACTTGAGAAAAACTCTCCCTACTTTCCCGTTCCTCGTGGGATCGATAATCTTTTATACTATAACTTGATAAAGGTTGTATACTTGCAACTAAGGTAATCACTCAAAATTACCCATCAAGTTTTTGGCGCCGTTGCCGGGGAACGGTGCATAAGTAGGATTTTCATTAAGTTTGGTTTTTATTTTGTGTGTTTTCTTTTGTGTAGGAACTTGGAGCTTGAAGATCAAGAGTTGAAGATTCAAGATTGAAGAATTGCCTCCAACGAGGCTTTGCATTGCTTTTATGGGTAACTTCTCCATCTAGTATTTTCAATTCCACCCTTTAGATAGTTCATATACATTAGAGACAATTAGGATAAAAATATATATAAAAATAAAAATAAAAGGATTTTTTTCCCTTGTCGACCTAATAAACTTCATTTCTTTATTGTAGACCATAATAAAATAAAAATAAAAAGATTTTTGTTTTTGCATCCTTTTTAGTTGCTTTTAATTCTTAGGGTTGCATTTCATATAATAGTAGGAATTCACCAAGTGATTTGAGCATCTTGATTTGGCACACACTTGAAAATATCTTAAGGGCAAAACCCATTAATCAAGATAAGGTGAGGGATTTCATCACCCTTTCCTTAGCCCAAAATCACTAATTCCTCACTACACATACCAAGCCTCTTAAAATTGATTAGGCGTTGGCCCCTAAGGATTGAGCTCATTAAGAAACAATAATTTCTTAAGTGAACGGTCCAAGTTTATTTGGATTAATTGGTGTCTAAGGCAAGGTTTAGGGGTTGCGTGAAGCTCAGAAAGGAAAGAGGTACTTAATTGATCTTTGATCTCCCTCTAGTACTATCCTTACGGCTAATTACCCAAGTAAACTTTGATCTTTTCATTAAGGAATTCTTGGTTAGGAGCTGGTCTAAGTCAAGTTTAGGCTTAACCCTAGAGTTAGGGTGATTGAAAAGTGATTGCCTTGATTTATTTTTAGTTAGTTTTTCCTTATTTTTTCTCATCATCTTCTTAATTTTTCTCTTATCCTTTTTCAAATAAAAAAAATTTTTTTTGGTGTATGCAAACTTGGGTTAGGGATAATACTAATCGTTTAATTTGTTTTGATTCATCTCTTGAACCAAGCGAAATGGCTAATACCAACCCACTTGTTCTTCAAGATGTTTGTTACCCCACTAGAAATGCAATCCCCTCTTGCATAAAACTCCCCGAGGTAAATGGAACCAATTTTGAACTTAGACCGCATTTTATTAACATGCTTCCCAAATTCCTAGGAGTAGAAACGAAGGCGCTTACATTTTCATCTCGAATTTGAAGAAGTTTGCCTCATGATCAAGATGAGGGACTTAACCGAAGATGCGATCAAACTCAGATTTATTCCATTTGCCCTTAAGGACAAAGCCAAAAATGGTATAGCTTGCCCACGATTCCATCTCAACTTGGGGTGAATTTGTAAAAGTTTTTGAAAAATTCTTTCTTATCCACAAAACGGTCAAGCTTAGAAACGACATTCAAAATTTTAAAATTGTCGGGAGAACCTTTTGGAAGTATTTTGACAAATTCAAAGATCTTCTTATCCAATGTCCTCACCATGGTCTTGAAAAGTGGCGATTATGCCAAATCATTTATGAAGGATTGGATTATTCTTCAAAAACTTCCTTAGAGTCAATGTGTCAAGGGATTTCATGAAGAAAAATGCCGAAGCTTGGGACTTTTAGAGAATTTATCAGAAAACTATCGTTAGAACATTTGTGATTCATCGATTACCCAATCAATTCTAGAGGTCCTTCCTTAGAGTCAAACATAGCCTCTGAAGCTAAGATGGCTACAATTCTGTGAGGTTAGAAACTTTAGAAACCAAAGAACGAGCTCGGCTCAAATCAATCAAGTTTACGCCTCAGGTCTCTTGTCTTTCTCACAGTATGCTTGAGCAATGTCCACTCTTAGGAAGTACTCAATCTCTAGAGCAGGATGAAAATTTCAAACTCAGATTAATGATCCATTTTCTCCAACCTATAATCGAGGTTGGAGAAATCATCAATTTTGCATGGAATCGGGGTAATTTCTGGAAATAAAAATTTCCTCCCTCTTCAAATCAACAATTCCCTAGGGGCCTTGATTTCTTTCAGTTCTCAAACCAACTTTCCACAACCAAATCACCATTTCCAAATCGGTTTCCTCATCATCAATCTATAAATCATATTCCTTCAAATGTTGAGAAACGTCTTAATGTTTTGGAAAGGGGTTTGAAACCTTGATTAAAACCTCTACAGACCACGAACTTGTTGACTCAAACATCTAGCACGATGAACTCCTTTATGCAATCAACGGGACAAATTCTCAACTCCAACACTCAAGCCATAGCTAGATTAGAAACCCGGCTTGGTCAACTAGCTAGCTATAAGTGAGAGAGAGAAAGGATCATTTAAGTCAACGTGACCAATCCAAGGAGCGGGGTCAAGTTCAACTTTTCAAGATCAAGTGAATGCAATCCATTCACAACAATCGAAACAGGTTACTAATCAAGTCCTTGAGCGAGAATTACGTTGAATACATGCATCTTGAAGCCAACATTTGAAGAACCCTTTATCAATGAACTTAGATTTTTGGAAAATAGAAAACAACAAGATTTTATTTTTGATGAAATTTTTGTTAATAACGAATCTAAGTTCAAAAGCATACAACCATTAATACCTACCTTCCATTCTTTGCGAACATCACTAAAACCACGAAATTTTTGGAATTTAAGCACATCGCTGATTATATCATTTTGAAATTCTTTAAATTTCGGGTAGAATTTTCAGCAATAAGGTAGGATTTAATGTAGAATGTGAGCTTCTCATGTTTCATCTTTTATTCTACATTTTTATTTTTTGTCTCATAATAATAAAAGAATTTATTCTTCTCTCATGTGAGAGTTTCTTGTTCTTTTCAAAAAAAAAAAAAACATATGAAAAAAAAGAGAGAATAAATTTTGACTTCACCTTCTCATACCAAAGGTAATTCAGAATTTTTGTCATTGTTGAAGTCGTAGAACAAATGTAAGTGCTTCCATTCTTATCTTTTTTACTTTGTGCATAATAGAATTTGCATTGAGGACAATGCAAAATTTAGGGTGGGGGTGGGAATTAGTCATTTTATCTTTATCTTAGTTATTTTCCTCTTTTTCTTACCATTTTTTATGTCAATTTTTCTTTTCATCATAAAAAAAAAAAAATCACTTGCCAACTTAATAGAGTTGATTAATAATTGATCAATTTGATAGAATTTAAGTCTTCTAATCCTTAGTTAGTTCTATACTCAAGTTTACCTTTTATGATAGCTCCAAATAAATTTCTCAAGAAATGATTTTCAAAGTAGTATACTTTACTTAAGTTTTAACTTAGATTTTTAATTAAAGTAATGAAATTTTTGCATGCCTAACTTAGAGTTGAAAATAATTTTTCAAGTTGTCTTGATCAAATATTGTTGAATATATATACATATACACATATATATATTATACTAACTTAACAAAAGAAGAAAAAAATTTCTCTTAAAATCATTGGTGGGTCTATTTTACTAAGCCTAAGTTGACCGAGTAATTAAGCCCTTGAGCGAGAATTACGTTGAATACATGCATCTTGAAGCCAACATTTGAAGAACCCTTTATCAATGAACTTAGATTTTTGGAAAATAGAAAACAACAAGATTTTATTTTTGATGAAATTTTTGTTAATAACGAATCTAAGTTCAAAAGCATACAACCATTAATACCTACCTTCCATTGCCGCGAACATCACTAAAACCCTGAAATTTTGGAATTTAAGCACATCATGATTATATCATTTTGAAATTCTTTAAATTTCGGGTAGAATTTTCAGCAATAAGGTAGGATTTAATGTAGAATGTGAGCTTCTCATGTTTCATCTTTTATTCTACATTTTTATTTTTTGTCTCATAATAATAAAAGAATTTATTCTTCTCTCATGTGAGAGTTTCTTGTTCTTTTCAAAAAAAAAACATATGAAAAAAAAAAGAGAGAATAAATTTTGACTTCACCTTCTCATACCAAAGGTAATTCTGAGAATTTTTGTCATTGTTAAGTCAATCGAACAAATGTAAGTGCTTCCATTCTTATCTGCTTTTACTTTGTGCATAATAGAATTTGCATTGAGGACAATGCAAAATTTAGGGGTGGGAATTAGTCATTTTATCTTTATCTTAGTTATTTTCCTCTTTTTCTTACCATTTTTTATGTCAATTTTTCTTTTCATCATAAAAAAAAAAAAATCACTTGCCAACTTAATAGAGTTGATTAATAATTGATCAATTTGATAGAATTTAAGTCTTCTAATCCTTAGTTAGTTCTATACTCAAGTTTACCTTTTATGATAGCTCCAAATAAATTTCAAGAAATGATTTTCAAAGTAGTATACTTTACTTAAGTTTTAACTTAGATTTTTAATTAAAGTAATGAAATTTTTGCATGCCTAACTTAGAGTTGAAAATAATTTTTCAAGTTGTCTTGATCCAAATATTGTTCAGAATATATATACATATACACATATATATATTATACTAACTTAACAAAAAGAAGAAAAAAATTTTCTCTTAAAATCATTGGTGGGTCTATTTTACTAAGCCTAAGCTGACTGAGTAATTAAGCCCGAGGAGTATTTTTATACTTAATGACCTAAGCCCAATTGGGTTGGGATTCATTGGCCCAAAACTCGCTAAATGGTCACTTAGAAAGCCGATTAAAAGAACAAAACCACCAAGGAATAAAGAGTAAAAAAAAAAAAATTCATACTAACCATGTTTTTGTATATAGTTATATTTGTATATGTTCTTGAAAAATTAAATGGATTAAAAGACTTGAAGTTTGTTAAAACAAAGAGTTAGCATGTTCTTTTCAAAACTTTTAAATTAAATTTTTGAGTTAAACTTGGTTTTGTATAACTATAATGGAAGGATTTTCTTAAGAAAATTACATTGGAGTTATGATAAAACGTTTTCTTGAGTATTAACCAACTTCAATTGGAATGTTTGAAGATATCAAATGAATTAATTATTTTATTAACTTCTTTAAATTTGCAAGTTGACTGAATTTTGTGGGTATATTCATCAAACCCTCACGAGACTACAACTCGCCCACTAGGGTAACCTAGGGGTTTAAAGGCTTGTTGTATGCTAAATACAACCGCGATTCTCTGAAAGTGAGTTAGGTTTTCTTTTTATTTTCTTTGCTAGAGGACTAGCAAAAGCTTAGGTATGGGGGTATTTGATTAGCACATTTTAATTACATTTTATACCCTTATTACCTATGTTATATGAATAAACGATATTACTAATAATCATTTTTATCTTATTTTGCGTGCTAATAAAGAAATAATGAATAAAAGCCCAAATGACTCAAATTCTCAATTTCTACCAATATTTGAAGCCCAAATCAAGACAAACAAAGGCCCAAGATACCAAATTGATCCAAGAGAAATTCGTGAAGAAAAATCAAGAAAAGACAAATTCGTTGGGAACCAATCGGTTGACTAATCGTTGGCCAACCGGTTATTAACGGTTATAACCGATCGGCCAACCGATCGGTTTGCAAATGATTCAATTAATGGTGGATTTCTCTTCCTTTTGGCTAGGTTTGATCCAATGGTTCACATCAACTCATGGCTATAAATAGGGTGAAGGTGAGTGTTTTGAGTGTGAAATATTTTGTAAAACTCCATTTGGAGAGGAGGGTCACTCTTAATTGAGAAGACCTTCCAAAATTGTAACTTTGTTACACAATAAATGAAATGTTTCACCTTCAATTTCCTTTCTCTTCTTCTAATCCAAGGACCTAAAGGAGGATTAGAATAAGATCGAGTTGTTGGTTTCTATTTTATTTCTTTTCATTTTCTTCTTCATTTTCTTGTTTGTAGAATAGATTTACTTTCATGCAATTTACTTTCTTGCAATTTACTTTCATACAATTTAATTCCTTGCAATTTACTTTCATGCAATGTATTTAATTCTTGTATTTACTTTCTAGAGTAGATTTTCCTTTTCTTTAATTCACCTTGAGGCTAGAACCCTCTTGGGAATTACCCTTTTCTAAGTGTGGAGCCAATATTTGTGGGATCCCTAGAGATTGTTTGAAACTAGCTAACAAATCCAACTCATTCTTGTGAGATTGAGATAAGCTAAGTGGATCTACTCTAGATTCCTCATATCTTTAACTAATCCTCCATACTTTACATTCTTGATTTTGCACTTATCCTTGTTTTCCATTTGTTTGTTATTTTCCTTTATTCTTGATTTTGATTTTCCTTTACTCTCTCCTCTCTCTCAATCTTGTTTTCTTTTATTTTGCACTTATTTTCTCTCAATCTCATATTCCCTCCATGTGCATATAATCTCAAACCTAGTTTTGTTATTATGTGCATATAACCTAACCACACTCTCAACTTTATTTTCTCCTCCTTTGCACATAATCCACATCCACCCTCTCTTATCTCTCCACATCCACATTCACCATTTTCTCACTTTCATTTTATTTGTACATAAACTCCTAATTGTCGCATAATTTGAGAACCAAAACTTGAGAAAACTCTCCTACTTTCCGTTCCTCGTGGGATCGATAATCTTTTATACTATAACTTGATAAAGGTTGTATACTTGCAACTAAGGTAATCACTCAAAATTACCCATCAGAACCGAACACAAATTAGATCGATGGAGACCGGCACAAACCCGATGGCGGAACTCATCAAGAAGTTGAACCCGGAGGATGTTTCAACTTTGATGCAGTTCATGAGGATGACAGCGGGAGAGGGCTCAACAAAGCCATCGCCCAAGAAGGTGGAGCTTCCACCTATCGACGTGAACCTCGAAGGGCCAGCAACATATCTGAGTTGGTCGCGCCGGGTGAGATATACCCTTACAGGGAAGAATCTGGAGGGATATCTGACGGGGGAGAAGACTGAACCGGCTGAGGGCTCCACAGTAAGAGATGAGTAGAAGTCCACTCATATGTTGGTGTATATCTGGCTTCTCAATTCTGTAGTCCAGCCAATTACAGCCATGGTAGATGGCCTTGAGAAGGTGCAGGATATCTGGGAGAAGCTGAGGAGGACCTATGATGGGGTGGGAAATAACCTGAGGGTATTCCAGATCAAAAAGGAGATCAGCCTTCTGATCGAGGGGAGAGAGGGCATGCAGGAGTGCCACCGAGGCGGAGCGCTTGTGGCTGGATCACGATCACTTCTAAAAGCCGCAAGACCAGGACCACGAGTGCAAGGAGCTTGAGGCCTCTTTGCAGAAGAGGACCATGCTATTTCTCCGAGGCTTGGCTCCATCATTTGAGCAGAGGACGGCGATGCTACTAGCCTAGATGAAGATTCCATCTCAGAGGAAGCGCCTCGCCATGATATAGAGGAGGAGCCGTGTCAGGCTCTGGTACAGGACAGATGGACTGGGAGAGAAATCGGTGGTCTCAAACCCAGGTAATATTAGATTCAGAGGGGAGACTAAGCAGTGCTTCAACTGCGGAGAGGTAGGGTATCTAAGATAGATGTGCTCTAAACCACCCAAGGAGAGGGACTGGGGTGGACGTGAACAGGTCGGAGGCCGTGGCCATGGCCGTGGAGGCCGGCGAGGTGGAAGAGGAGGCTATCGGGCAAATCTGTCGGTGGCAGAGGGAGGAGAAAGGCTGAGATGACTTTACTGAGGAGGATCGAGCCTTCTTGGCGTCTTGAGAGAGAAGGAAATAGAAGCGATGGCGGCGTGTCCAGTGTGCATCTGCTCTCTGGAGGAGACTATGCCAGTTACGCTCTTCGCGCCCACCCATGTCCTTGCATCCATGGCGCCACTAGATCTGGTGAATAATGAATGCGGAGCATCGGACATGTAGCAGCAATGCCGGTGAGTTCTCATCTTATACTCACAGCGAGCGAGAGCATCAGTGCGGATGGTACAGCCTGAGGCTATGGTCGTAAGAACCTTTATTGTATGCAGTTCTATAATACTATCTAATATTTTGCATGCTCCTTCATTTCTGTTAGCTTTGTTATCCATTAGTGCCATTATCCTTTAACTAAAATGTATTGTTTCTTCGATATTCCTAAGGTGATCTTCGAGGAGAAGGGGCGACGAACTTGGGGCGCACATGGCATTTGGTAGTACACGGGCCGTGAAGGAATGGACTCAGCCGACATCTATGGTTGAAGGGCGGGGCAGGAGGAACTGAGGTGTGTGCAGAAGATGAGTTGATTCTACATCATCAATGGATGAGACACCCTTTATTTAGTATTCTGGGTAAAATGTATCCAACCTTATTTCAGAAAGTAAATCAACAGAAGCTTCAGTGTGATGCTTGTGAGTTTGGGAAGCTTACTAGAAGCTCTTATGTTAGTTCGGGTAATAGGAGTTCCTGTAGTTTTGAGGTGATACATTTTGACGCATGGGGACATTGTCTAATAAATTCTATAAATGGATGCAAGTATTTTATTATATTTATTGATTATTTTTCTAGAGTCACTTGGGTGTACCTGATGAAAAATAAGAATGATGTAGTTGGTTGTTTCAAAGACTTTCATAGGCACATCCAGACTCAGTATGGTGCAGTGGTAAAGGTGTTGAGGTCAGATAATGGGACAGAGTACACCAACAGAATATTTGGGGAGTAGCTGTCAGCTCAAGGGATACAACACCAAACTACATGCACATACACCCCAGCTCAAAATAGGGTAGCAGAGAGGAAGAATAGACATCTCCTTGAAGTTACTAGGAGTAAGATGGTAGCAACGAATGTCCCAAAGACTTTATGGGAATAAGCAGTTTTGACTGCTGCTCACTTAATCAATAGAATGCCTTCGAGTGTATTGAAATAAAAGTCTCCGCGTGAGACACTGAAGGGAAACAACGAGGGGACCCTACCATTGAAGGTATT
Source organism: Asparagus setaceus (assembly GCA_012295165.1). Taxonomy (NCBI): domain Eukaryota; kingdom Viridiplantae; phylum Streptophyta; class Magnoliopsida; order Asparagales; family Asparagaceae; genus Asparagus; species Asparagus setaceus. The sequence goes on from CM022706.1 coordinate 78,486,058, forward strand.
TGGATGTGTGTGCTTTGTGAAGGACAACAGACCATCTGTTAGAAAACTGGACCCCAGGACTGTGAAGTGTATGTTCGTGGGATACTCTGGCACTTAGAAAGGATATGTCTGTTGGAGACCAGTGGAAAAAAATTTGTCGGCATGGATGTCTTTGTTTGAGCTCGAGCCATACTACGTTGGGGTAACTTCACCCTTTGGAGACTCGTCCGATCTTGGAGGTATGAGGCGAGAGGGGAGAATAGTGAGAGCTCAGGGGTCAATCCCAATTTGGTCCCTTACTCGGAGGAGTAGGAGGATGAAAGCGAGGGAGGAGGAGGAGACAAGGGGTGCTAGCCCTCGGCCGGGAGGTGCGTACATATAGAAGGAGAGGAGAGCGTCGGTGCCTCTGATTGCAGGAGGTGCCTCTCTGAGTGCGAGAGGTGCCCTCTGATGTCGGTGATCCTCATCACTCTGCTCCAACTCTTGAGACACCTACACTATCCTCCACCGAGTGATATCATTCCTTCTACTCCTACCATACCTTTGACATTAATGCGTAAAGAGGACTACTCATGATATCGGGGTAATCCTCACAGAATATGGTTGGATCTTGCTCAATTTATTTTCTATTCTAACATATCCCTTCACATGGATCATTCATTGCATCATTAGATTACTGCTACTATACCTAACAGGAGCTGCTAAGAAGGACCCAAAGTGGAAGGACCATACAAGGCCGGGGCTATCGAGAAAAGCACATATGGGAGTTGGTGATCTGTCGCCGAGGGAAAAAGCGATGGGGTGCAAATGGGTGTTCTTGTGAAGCCAGATAGAAGAGGCGGGTTGAGCTACAAGGCACTTGGTGGCAAGGAATGCAGTCGGACATACATCATTGACTTCTGATGAGACTTTTACGATATGAAGATGAAGCCTTGTTAGGACATGGATCTCTCTTGTAGCAAATGGTGGATGGGAGCGCACCGGCTAGGCGTGAAGAATCGTTTCTTCATGGGGATCTAGTGGAGGAGGTGTATGGAGATCCCACTAGGATTTGTACAGGATAGGCGATTGGATGCAGTGAAAAAATCTCTATATGGGCTAAATCAGTCTCCCCGAGCATGGTTCGACAGATTCAGGAGGGCTATGATTGGTATGAGATACAAGCAGATCAATCACCAGACCATCTTGTGTTCTTTTGAAGAAGTGGGGGCCGCATCACTATGCTTACAGTGTATGTAGATGACATGATCATCACAGGGGATGATGAGAAAGAGATTGCCCAGCTCAAGGTGAGATTGAGCAAAGAATTTGAAGTGAAGGATCTAGGTCAGGTTCGATACTTTCTTAGAATAGAGATAGCTCATGGAGCGGAGGGGATTGTTCTCTCGGAGAAAGCATGCTGCTGGATCTTATGCGAGAGCGGGGATGTTAGGGTGCAAACACAATTGCCGCGATCGATCGAAGTTCAAGTGAGTCTTTGGCGGGAGAATTAGTTGATCGTGAGAGATATCAGAGGCTGGTTGATAGGTTGATCTACTTGAGTCACACACGACCAAACATTTTATTTGCGGTGAGCGTGGTGAGCCGCTACATGCATGACCCGAGGAAGGGTCATATGGACGCAGTATACCAGATCCTAAGTATCTAAAGGGTGCCCCTGACAAAGGGCTGATATTCAGGAGGAGTGGCCATGTGAACATTGAGGACTACTGTGACTCAGATTTGTAGGGTCGAAAAAAGTTTTGTTTGATTGACTTTGAAGAAAAGGTTACAATCACACTCTCTCGATTCTGAGAAGAAAGGTTGATTTGACTTCTCTTTTGTTATGGGTTCTTGATAGCGGAAGGATGCTTCTCGATGCTCCGCGTGAAATTGCTTCCGTTGACGATCGAGAACAAGGTTCTTGATGATCTTGAGATTCTTTGAATGATCTTAGCCTGCGTCTAAGTCTCTCTCTCCGCGTCGTTCTTCATACTGCTCCACTATTTTATAAGGTTTTAGGCATGTAGACCACCCCATCGTGGGAGCGTGGCTCCTTATTATCGATCGTTGATGGGTTAAAGTCATGGGAATGTGGGCGGCGTGGGCTTTTGGTCAGTATGGATGGCGAGCCCATTTGCATGGGCGAACCTCGGATGATAGTCGAGCTTCAGCTGTGTAGGTGATCCTCGTATGAACATCGAGATTCACTGCTGTAGGTGAACCTCAGTTGCATACCGGGATTCACTGTTGTAGGTGAACCTCGGTTGAATGTCGAGCCTCGGTTGAAAGTCGAGATTCACAACTGTAGGTGAACCTCGGTTGAACATCGAGCCTCGGTTGAAAGTCGAGATTCACAAGCGTAGGTGAACCTCGGTTGAACATCGAGCCTCGGTTAATCGAGGTTCTGGCTGTAGGTGAACCTCGGTTGAACATCGAGCCTCGGTTGAAAGTCGAGGTTCACAACTGTAGGTGAACCTCGGTTGAACATCTAGATTCACTGGGTGAGCGAACCTCATATGAATGTCGAGCTTCGCTGCCAGTGCGAACCTCCTCTTTTGTCTCTTAGCATTTTTTTAATGCTTACAAAACCCCCTTCAAAGTTTTCAGACTCGAATCAGGTTGTGCCGGGTCTGAAATACTTTGAATCTTCTTGATTGCTGTGAACGAGGCTTACTCATCAACTTCGTCAGAACTTATAATACGAGGCTGCAGCACCGAACCCCGCATTATTTGAACCTCGCTTCATACTGATCCTTATTAAAGTCTGTGTCCACGTGGCGGCCTAGAGATTTGATATCTCTCAAACGTCCCTTAATATCCGTGAATCCTGTCCCACAGATCTGCCTTGGGGATCGTGTGGGTGCTTCAAACCGCTTTGTTTGGCCGTCGCCGTTTCTTCCAAACTCTATATATAGCATTGAAGGGACTAGAAAGACACCTCCTTTTCATCTCCTCCAAGCTGTTGAATTTCTCCTTTGCACCTGAAATTTTTACATTCTTCAGCCATGGCCCCCAAGACTTCCGCTGGCAAATGTAGGCGTTGAAAAATACTTACAAAATCCCCAAGGCCAACTCGTGAACGGGAGTCGGCGAATGACAACCCATCGAATGATCTGAGGCGTCGAACTTCGGCGGCCAACAGCGTCGCAAGCGGTTCGCCGGACTTGAGCGGACGATCGGATTTCAGGACCGTTGAGCGGAGCGAACCAAGAATTAGTCCCGAATCAAGTATAGACGGAACCCAAACCCGAGCAGAAAAAAAAAGCAAACGGCGGAAAAAGCGGCTTGGCGCCTCGGCCAAGTGGCGAAGTGGCTCGGCCACAATGGCGAGCCACCTCGGCCAACTGGCGAGGTGCCTGACAGTGGTAGGGTGCCTCGGCAAGTGGCCAGGGTGCCTCGGCAAGTGGCAGGAGGCTCAAACCACCATGGCCGAGCCACCTCGACCAACTGCGGTGGCTCGACCAGTGTGGCCAGTGGCCGTACCCCATTATAAATAGGGGGTCTTGTTGGTGGGAAAAAGGGATTTGGAGCGGGCTTCCGATTGGATTTTGGGATCTTTCAAAGGCTCGGACTTCGAAGAGTTCTTGCGAGATCTCGATGTCGGCGCCTGGTTGAGCAGCGAGCACAAGTTCACCAACGCCGATCTTCAATCAAAAGGTAACCGAATTCGGTCGAACTACAGATACCCTCTAGATTAAGCCGTCTTAATCTCGGGGATAGCTGTGATTTCTCCTAGTAGATCTCACCGCTCGTGATCCTCTCCGTGGAGTGTGATCCCCCGAGCGCCGTTTCCTTGGTGAAGCGAGCCTTTACATCTGTAGTTCGAACCGGGTCTCTACGGATCGGGATTAGCGGTGGTCCACGGACACAATAAGTCCCGGCACGGGCAAAGAACCCATAGCGAGGATCCGATATAACGAGATCCTCGTGTTTGTTCCTAAGGATAAAAGTTGTAATCTTTTTGATTTTCATTGTAAGCCTTAAAATAGAAGGCGATATTTCTCTTTGAATTTGTTTCAGCGATCAAGTTTGTAAGCAAGTTCAAATCAATGACAATCATCCCAACTTTTACCGCATGAACAAGTTTGCGACCACGGTGAGGAGGCGGTCTCAAGTCGAGAGATCGTCGGTAATGAAGCGAATCGGATCGGTCGAAGAAGAAGTCAAAGGCCTCAGGGCGGATAGGAAAAAAAAATTCGGTAGCGGCCCGGACCCATAGGGGCGCTGCCCCTTGACCCCGCGCTTAGGCTGGCGGGACCACAAACTTCTGCGTAGGGTGTAATAATTGCAGCTCGAAGTCAACGAATCAAAGTTGATCCGGGTTCCGCTGTGAGTATCATACTATCGTCCTTGTCCAGATCGTCATCCCCCCACAAATCCAGAAGGATCTCCGCCGCAAGAAAGATCCGTTTGTCCTCGGCTCCGGAACTTTAAGGCGAGGATCTTAACTCCACCGTTGCCGAAGTTGCACCAAATGGCATCCTTCCGGCATCCAAGATCGCCGGATCTACGCAGGAGATCACCGCTGATGGCGACGTCAACGCCTGACGCGTGAGTTCGCCAAGGCCCTGGAATCAGTCGACGGTGTCCGCTACAAAGTGGTCCAGGAGAGGTCAAGAACCTCATCAACAGGTGCACGGCAACTCCTCCAAGCCGTCAACAAATGGTTGGGTCCGTGTCAAATGGAACCGATCAACACTTGAAGAACGTATCCAGAGGCGCCGTGCATTACTCGCACACACACGGGATCTAGTTCAGGAGGCCCGGATGTAGAAGAAGGGAGAAGTGGACAAGAAGCCGCCAAAATGCACCAAGTTTGGAGTCCGAACCGAACAACGATTCGGACGAAGGCGAAACGTCGATCAAGAATCGACCACCTCAAACCGATTTGACTAAGGCTCGGCCGCCACGGGGTGATTTGATTCAAAAGAAGATCACACCTCCGGCGATCTCATCCAGATCTCCATTCACTCTGTGCTCGCTTGGTCAATCTGTTGGCGTATCCCGAGCAAGAAAACGGTGTTAGAGCCTCTACCGCTGCACGATGATCGAGGTAAAATTTCGATCAAGGATTGTTTGGGCCCACCAAGAGGCCCCACCAACTCACGGTGATGGGGTCCTACCCTCTCGCCATGATAAGAAGATTATTTCACTCACCGAATTCGGATCGGGTTCGAGCCCACGAACTCGCCGCAGCGTAACGCTGAGATTAGTGACTCTTGGAACCTCTCGATAATGTGACTCATCCTCGAAGGAGACGCTTATCCGACGACGATGACGTTATACCGAGAAGTCATACCAACACACGAGGGTTGCTCGCATTCATGCCGATGAGTCGACTACCGCGCCGGGGTACGTAAATCTCAAATAAAAGTCCTCCAATTGGACACGATTGTCCGTGTTCCAAACTAATCGGTGGTGTTGTCGAATGTAACCGCACTGCCGCTTTGAAGAAGGCGTCGGTCTTTGATAGGCTTGGCAACAAAATGCCAAAACCCAAGTCAAGATGCTTCGGCGAAAGAAGATCGGAGTTGGGTTATGTATCTTCTTCAGAAGATGAATGTTGCTCGTTCATTGATGACCAAGTGTCCGACGCAGGAGACGGACATTCACTGGATTCCTCCACTTGGGACTCTAATGTTAGCATCGATGAAATTTTCAAGGGGAAGGTCTATGTTTTGGCGAGATCCTCGAGTCCCTCCTAAAGCGCATATGTCCCAAGAGGAAGCCGGATAATTAGGATACGAATCCTCCTCAGAAGATGAATGCTCATGGCTGATTGATAATAAGCCACCCGATGAGGTAGACGGACATTCGCCCCGATTCTTCGGCTTGGGATTCTCGACACCTCTGAGAAGCTTTCAAGGATTTGATGTCAAATATGGCTACGGCTGATCCCGCTATATGGAGGTGATGAAGATATGCCAACATGGGAAGACCCATGGATCCATCAACTCCAAGAGCAGTTTGGGGATAGGTTCGAACAAAGAGAACCCCCCACTAAGGATGAGGTAGTCCAGTTAATATGGGTGATGAAGAGCATCCTAAACTCATTAACATCAGCAATCCCCTCGGAAGAAAGGAAGAGTTGATTGCCTAATCGGGAGTATATCGATGTATTAGCTGGAGTTACGAGGACATGCGAGGACTCGACCCTAATGTGGCAACACATAGCCTCAACATCAAGGTGGATGTCAAACTGTCAAGCAACAAAGGCGGTTTAGTCCACAAATATTGGAGGCAATTGTTGGCGAGTGAAGAAACTCATAGAATCGGGTTCATCGAGGAAATTCAACATCGGTTGGGTGGCGAATATAGTCGGTCATGAAGAAGAATGGCTCAATTAGGATGCGTTATTAGATTCTGAGAGATCTGACATTGCTTTCCCAAAGATGACTTCCCTCTTCCAATCAATGATGTCATAGTTGACAATCGTGTGGATTTGAAAGAATGTCCTTTATGGATGGCTTTTGGTATAATCAAATCAAGATGCACCAGATGGCAAAACACGGCGTTGAGGCATACATCGGCATATATTGCTACGGTCATGCCGTTCGGCCTCAAAATGCGGCGCAACATACCGGCGAGCAATGCCGAGATTTTCAGGGATCATCTTGGAAAGCGGTCGAATGCTACGTCGGCGATTTGGTCGTGAAAGCGTGACAAAGGAGATCACATCAAAGATCTTAGAGCGGTATTCGAACTCATGCGAACTCATCGGCTAAAGATGAATCACCAAATCCTTCCTTGGGATGTCGGTGGCAAGTTCCTTGGCCGTCGTCACAGACAAAGGAATCCACGTCGATCGACGACAGTGAAGGCGATTCAAATTGCAACCCCGAAATCGAGAACTTCGAGGGTTACAAGGCGATTAGCGTACATCCAGGCGGTTCATATCGAACCTATCCGGGAAGTGCCAACCGTTCTCCAAGTTGAACAAGAAGGGTGTGCGTTTATTTGGGGCGACACATCGGCGTTTGAAGAGATCAAATCGTATCTCGCTAAACCTCTGTTCTTGTTACCGCGTGATGCGGAAAACGTTTTGATCACGTCAAGGCAGCGGATCACTTTCGTTAAGCGCTTTACTGGCGCAAGGCGGCGGCGGCGGTCCGAGCGAGCGATGTATTACGAGCGAACATTAGTGGTCTGAGTCTCGATATCAATGGTGGCGATGCCTTGCATTAGTGTTAGCGATTGAAAAATCGCGGCACTATTTAGTCGGACGGGCGATTTATGTTATTTCGCGTAAATCGGTCGGATATTTATGATTGGTAGGCCTCGATGAGTTGGCGTTTGGCGAAATGGGCCTTGCTCTTGTCCCAATATGACTTACACTTCAAACAACGAGTCGGTCAAAGGACAAGCGATTTGTGATCTCTTGGTACACGGACCCGACAGCGGATGCGGTTGAGCTATATGATGATCTTCGGATGAAGTTCACGAAGTTAACACTACATCGCACCAACAAATATGGCGATTGTATTTTGATGGAGCTTCTCGGGCCATGTGGCGAAAGTACCCCGGATGTTCTAAAATCTCGGAGTCGGAGTTGTCTTGATTTCCCGGAATCATGTCATGCCCGTGCATATTCACTCACGAACCTGTTCCAATAGCGTAGCGAATACAGCGCTACTTATCGGACTTAGCCGCCAAAGAGGGGGTCGAATATCTCGAAGCGTATGGAGATTCACAACCGATAGTTAAGCGGTCGTGGTGACTCTGAAGTTAGAAACCACGATCGGTCCCCTATCATCGGGTAGCCGTAGAAATGGCGGACTCATTGAAGAGTTTTTCATCGAATATATCCAGCCTCCAAAAGCGCTTATCGCGATGCACGGTGGCGTTAGGCGTGTCGTTAGCACAACCTTAGAGACCGAGCAACTAGTCACGGTCGGGACTCACCAACTCTTCGTACCATTATCACGATGAGGCACAAGAAGATAAGGGGTAGTTACCAAAGTGTATACAACCCAAACCAAGTTGGAGCCGAGATTGGCTTTCTATCATCAATTCGTCTTACATGGTATTCTACGGAAGGCGTAGGAAAAGAGAGTCGTCACGGCGAAGAGCTTCAAGATTCTTTACGACCACGAAACCGGATGCTATATATCATCGAGTGCGATGGTCTTTACTCGATGCCTCTCAAACAAAGAGGCGAAGAGGTCCTTCGGGAAGCACGAAGGTGAATGTGGTGCACACCAGCCTGGTCCCAAGCTCTATGATCGAATCGGAGAGATGGGCTACTTTTGGCCGCGATGATTAATGGCCTTGTCGATGCATTTCGAAATGCCCGCGTGTCAAGATGCACCCCGATGACGCCAAACACACCGCTCAACTTATCAGATATATTGCTACACGGTCATGCCGCTCGCCTCAAAAATGCCGCGCAACATACCGCCGAGCAATGACAGAGATTTTCCAGATCATCTTCGAAAACGGTCGAATGCTACCGCCGATTTGGTCGTGAAAAGCCGCGGACAAAGGAGATCACATCAAAGATCTTAGAACGGTATTCGAACTCATGCGAACTCATCGCCTAAAGATGAATCCCGCCAAATCCTTCCTTGGGATGTCCAAAGGGCAAGTTCCTTGGCTTCGCCGTCACCGACAAAGGAATCCACGCCGATCCCGACAAAGTGAAGGCGATTCAAGAATTGCAACCCCGAAATCGAGAGAACTCGGGGTTACAGGACACATGCACATCCGACGGTTCATATCGAACCTATCCGGGAAGTGCCAACCGCTCTCCAAGTTGAACAAGAAGGGTGTGTCGCTATTTGGGACGACACGCCGAAAGCGCTTGAAGAGATCAAATCGTATCTCGCTAAACCTCCCGTTTTGTTGCACCGCTGGTCGGAAACCGCTTTTGATCTACGCCAAGCAACGGATCACCTGTTAGCGCTTTACTCGCAAGACGACGGACGGCGTCACCATCGTGCAAGCAGTATTACCCGAGCTAACATTAGTCGTTGAGTCTCGATATCCAATGGTCGAGAAGCGCTGCCTTGCATTAGTGTTCGCGATTCGTAAAATGCGACTATTTAGTCTGACAGACGATTTATGTTATTTCTAACGTAAATCCGGTCCGGATATTTATGACCCAACCGCCTCGATGAGTTGGCGCTTAAATGGCCTTGCTCTTGTCCCAATATGACTTACACTTCAAACAACGTAAGTCACCAAAGGACAAGCGATTTGTGATCTCTTGGTCGCCTACCGACAACGGATGCGCTTGAGCTATATGATGATCTTCCTGATGAAGTTCACGGTTAACACTACATCGCACCAACAAATATGGCGATTGTATTTTGATGGAGCTCGCCACCAATGTGGCGAAAGTACCCCGGATGTTCTAAAATCTCCACTGAGTCGGAGTTGTCTTGATTTCCCGGAATCATGTCATGCCCGTGCATATTCACTCACCGACCTCGCTCCAATAACGAGTAATACAACGCTACTTATCGGACTTAGCTTCGCCAAAGAGCCGGGGTCAATATCTCGCGTATGGAGATTCACAACCGATAGTTAAGCGTGTCCGGTGACTACGGTTAGAAACCCCGATCCGGTCCCCTATCATCGGTAGCCGAAATGGCGACTCATTCAAGAGTTTTTCATCGAATATATCCCGCTTCCAAAACGCTTTATGCGGATGCACCGGTGGCGCGAATGTCGTTAGCACAACCTTCCGAGACCGAGCAACTAGTCACTCGTGACTCACCAACTCTTCGCACCATTATACGATGAGGCACAAGAAGATAAGGGGTAGTTACCAAAGAAGTGTATACAACCCAAACCAAGTTGGAGCCCCGAGATTGCGCCTTATCATCAATTACGCCTACATGGTATTCTACCGTAAGACGTGAAGGAGAGAGAGTCACCGGCGAAGAGCTTCAAGATTCTTTACGACACGTAAACCCGTGATGCTATATCATCGGGGTACGATGGTCTTTATCCGATGCCTCTCAAACAAAGAGGCGAAGAGGTCCTTCGGGAAGCACGAAGGTGAATGTGGTGCACACCACCGTCCCAAGCTCTATGATCGAATCGAGAATGGGCTACTTTTGGCCCACGATGATTAATGACGCAATGGCACGCCGAAATGCCACGCGTCAAGTTCACGCAATTATATGCATCGCCTCCCGAAAGCAGCTCCGCCGGCCACATCCCGCCATTCGAGACATGGGGAATGGACGTTGTCGGTCCTATTTTTCCTCCGCCGGTCAAAGGCGATCGGTTTATTCTAGCGACACCGACATTCCAAGTGGGCGTAGCAATCCCGCTAAAGGAAGTCAAGGCGAAAACCGCCATCAATTTATCAAACACCATGTCATCTACCGACACGGTGTTCCAAGACGGATCGTGCATGACAATGGTCCCTAATTCATCGCAATTCCTTCATCGTTTTGCGAAAAGTTCAAAATACAAGATGTCTCGCCGACGTTCTATAATCCAAAGAAGAAATTGATTAGCCGAGGCTTTCAACAAGACGATCATCAAAATTTGCCAAGCTTGTGAAGAATAACAAGCCAGACCGGACGATAAACTCGAGAAGCACTCGGGCATATCGCGACAACGGCACGACGCCAACCGGAGCGCACCCCGCATTCCCGGGTTTATAGGCGCGGCAGCTTCTCCGCTGGAAATTCAGATTCGCCACTTCGAGACGCCTCTTTCAACGAGATGACGATCAAGAACAACATCGTAAACGCCTCAAGAGCTCGAGATGTTAGATGAGAAGCTCGAGGCTCAACAATGCATTGAGTTTTACCAAGCTAGGATGTCGAGGGCTTTCAACAAGAAAGTTCGACAGAGAACCTTTAGAGAAGGAGATTTGGTCCTCGCCGCCGACGATCGATAATCCTCACTTCCAAGAAGAAAGGTAAATTCAACCTAAATGGGAGGGTCCGCTTGTAATAGAAACGGCTCACTCTAATGGTGCATACCGCCTAATTACCCAAAATGGCGACCGCAATTAATGCCGATAATGGGAAGTTCCCAAGAAATACTACCCTTAGTATCTTCAGATAACCCATTTCAACGGAAATTCCTCGGGATGTGTTACCCACTTTCCTTGAGGATAACCCTAAATTTATCCTCCATCATAATTCCCCACCGATCAAATTCCTTGACGGTGGGCCTACAAATTTTCTCGTACATTACCAAAATCCCTCTTGATTCCGCTCTATGAACAATAGGCCCACTAAAACCCTTTTACGGAGATAGAATATAAAATTCTTCCTCTCCAAGCGTAAGATCCTTTCGTGGTTAACGGAAGGGTTCTCCATCCCCTTTCCCGTAGCTACCGATCAAGGTAAGCACCGAACTTTCATCTTAGGTAGCCGATCAAGGTATGCGCCGATTTTCGCATCAGTTGTCCGACCAAGGTCACCCGAGTCCCTTCGCTCTCTGAGTGGAGATCCCACTCTTAGTTCCATCTTCATCTTAGGTAGCCGACCGAAGGTATGCGCCGGATTTTCGCACTGTGTTGTCCGGATCAAGGTCACCCGAGTCTTTTCGGTTCTCGGAGTGGAGATCCCACTCTTAGTTCCATCTTTATCTTAGGTAGCCCGTGAAGGTATCTTGTAGGGATTTTCGGACCAGGTTGTCCGTGAAGGTCACACGAGTCTCTTCGGTTCTCGGTGGAGATCCCACTCTTAGTTCCATCTCATCTTAGGTAGCCCGGTGAAGGTATCTTGTAGGGATTTTGAGGACAGGTTGTCCGTGAAGGTCACACGAGTCTCTTCGGTTCTCGGTGGAGATCCCTCTTAGTTCCATCTCTATCTTAGGTAGCCCGTGAAGGTATCTTGTAGGGATTTTCAGACCGGGTTGTCCGTGAAGGTCACACGAGTCTCTTCGGTTCTCGGTGGAGATCCCACTCTTAGTTCCATTTCTATCTTAGGTAGCCCGTGAAGGTATCTTGTAGGGATTTTCAGACCGGGTTGTCCGTGAAGGTCACTGAGTCTCTTCGGTTCTCGGTGGAGATCCCACTCTTAGTTCCATCTCTATCTTAGGTAGCCCGTGAAGGTATCTTGTAGGGATTTTCGGACCAGGTTGTCCGTGAAGGTCACACGAGTCTCTTCGGTTCTCGGAGGAGATCCCACTCTTAGTTCCATCTCTATCTTAGGTAGCCCGTGAAGGTATCTTGTAGGGATTTTCAGACCGGGTTGTCCGTGAAGGTCACGAGTCTCTTCGGTTCTGAGTGGAGATCCCACTCTTAGTTCCATCTCTATCTTAGGTAGCCCGTGAAGGTATCTTGTAGGGATTTTCGGACCAGGTTGTCCGTGAAGGTCACGAGTCTCTTCGGTTCTCGGTGGAATCCCACTCTTAGTTCCATCTCTCTCCTAGGTAGCGCCCGTGAAGGTATCTTGTAGGGATTTTCGGACCAGGTTGTCCGTGAAGGTCGCTGAGTCTTTTCGGTTCTCGGAGTGGAGATCCCACTTAGTTCCATCTCTTCCTAGGTAGCCGATCAAGGTATGCGCCGGGATTTTCGCACTGTGTTGTCCGATCAAGGTCACCTCGAAGTCTCTTCGGTTCTGAGTGGAGATCCCACTCTTAGTTCCATCTCTCCTAGGTAGCGCCGATCAAGGTATGCGCCGATTTTCGACACCAGGTTGTCCGATCAAGGTCGCCTCGAGTCTTTTCGGTTCTCGGAGTGGAGATCCCACTTAGTTCCATTTTCTCCTAGGTAGCGCCGATCAAGGTATGCGCCGGGATTTTCGCATCAGTTGTCCGACCAAGGTCACCTGAGTCTTTTCGATTCCTACAGCAGGCCCCTGCTATTGGTTTCATTCTGAGAAATAGGACATAAAGTTCCTCCTTTCTCACCTCAATCAATCTTGATCCGCTTACCATTCTCCCGGTCAAAAGAAGACACCAGAGTTTGATTCGGGTATTTTATCCCGCCTAAGAAGGATAAGGCCAACGCCACACGCTGCTGTCGGCTTAGTCTTTCTCCGATTGAAGAAGACACCAAGGTTCGCCTTGGGGTATTTTATCCGAAGCCTAAGAAGGGATAAAGCCAACGCTTCACACGCTGCTGTCGGCTTAGTCTTTTCTCCGTCAAAAGAAGACACCAAGGTTCATCTTGGGGCATTTTATCCCAAGCCTAAGAAGGATAAGGCCAACGCCACACGCTGCCGGTTTAGTCTTTTCCCCGATTGAAGAAGACACCAAGGTTCGCCTGGGGTATTTTATCCCAAGCCTAAGAAGGATAAAGCCAACGCCACACGCTGCTGTCGGCTTAGTCTTTCTCCGATTGAAGAAGACACCAAGGTTCGCCTGGGGTATTTTATCCCGGCCTAAGAAGGATAAAGCCAACGCCACACGCTGCTGTCGGCTTAGTCTTTCTCCGATTGAAGAAGACACCGAAGTTCGATCGGGGCATTTTATCCCGGCCTAAGAAGGATAAAGCCAACGCTTCACACGCTGTCGGCTTAGTCTTTCTCCGATTGAAGAAGACACCGAGTTCGATTCGGGTATTTCGTCCCGCCTAAGAAGGGATGAGTCTACGTAACACGCTGTCGGGTGGTCTCTTGCCCGTGAAAAGACGGCTTCCACGTATTCAACATCGTAGCATTAAGTCTAAGAGAGTTTCATTCTTTTAGCACAACGCTGTGTGTAGAACGGATTTAGACAATCTACATGCTAGCCCAACTCAAACGGTAGTTGGTAAAGGCTCATCAAACCCGCTGAAGGTCGGGTTGGCTAATAACCCTAAAGTCAACGCCACACGCTGCTGTCGGTTTAGTCTTTCTCCGATTGAAGAAGACACCGTGAGTTCGACTCGGGTATTTTATCCCAAGCCTAAGAAGGGATAAAGCCAACGCCACACGCTGCTGTCGGCTTAGTCTTTTCCCCGATTGAAGAAGACACCGAGTTCGACTCGGGTATTTTATCCGAAGCCTAAGAAGGGATGAGTCTACGTAACACGCTGTCGGGTGGTCTCTTGCCCGTAAAGAGTACGGCCTATGTATTCGATATCATAGCAACAAGTCTAGAAGAGTTTCATTCTTTTAGCACAACGCCACGCATGAACGGATCCTCGATAATCCGCGACGCCAGCCCAACTCAAACGGTGGTTGGTAAAGGCTAATCAAACCCGCTGATGGTCGAGGGTTTGCCAAAATCCTATAAGTATTATGGTTAATTATTTCGCATTTAAATAAAAGAATCATAATAAGCAATGAAGCGAATAAATCTTATTCATTTGAAGCAAAGGAGCTACAACCTGTTGAGACAATCGATTCAAGCAAAGTTGTGATAATCACAGGGCGTGGTGAACAAAGAAAACAAAGTCTCCGAGACCAAAGCAACATGTCGGACTTCATTGGCGCAATCGGTAATGTGAAGGAAGCAAGGTCGACCGGCGTGGCTAATTTTCCTCTGGATGCTCGAACCGAGCCTTGGCTTCCTTCTCAAGTTCTTCTTGAGTTGGCGGCAATAGCGGCGTTCGACGCATGCGTCTCGAGGACTTGCTTCTCCGCGTTGATGACATCACGGACTCTGGTGCACTCACGGTGAAATCCTTCGCGTCTTCTCCCCTTGCAGTCCACGATTCACATGCGTTGACATGGGTGTGGTACAAGTTTATCTTACTGGCTGGCGGGCTGTCGCTCATATGAGTTCGAAAATATGATCTCTTGCTACGATATTTTCTCTCGAAGCAGCGTTCACGAGAAGCCTTGATCCGAGCCGATGACGAGTCGTATCACCTCATCGCATGATTCAAAAGGCTAAATCCTCCACCGCGGTATGCAAGAGTTAGCCGACTAGTGAGCTTTGCTCTAGCGATTAACTAGGCGAGGGCCACCAACACGGAATTTCCTCCAAGATACTCAATATGAATGGTGAAGACCATAAAGTAAGCCCATCTAACCTCGATAATAGAGATGCTGCTTCAAACCATTCTCCAACAGTGAAGGAAACCCATCCGCAGGCGGAGTCGGGAGCAATGATTTTTGGCGGGGCAATCTCGGCAATAGGTTGAATCATTAAGGTGGTCCGTCAAGATTAACACAGGGCCTCCACCCGCATACCGAAGGGTCGGAAATCAGGTTTCGGCCAAAGAGAGGCTGTAAGTGGAAGGCGGATGATAGGCGATCCCTCAAACTCGTCATCGAAATTATGATAGTAGGCTCGGCAGCGGGTTTCTTCATGCGGTGTTACGCCTCATTGCGGTTCGCTTCCTCGGTGGAAAAAGGCCTTCTCGGATGACCTTGAGAATCGAGACTTGACATTGGGAGCCGCCAAGTACGCGAATAATCGCCGGGCGTCCATACAAGAGAACAAAGGGTTAGAGATCATTTAGGAGGAATATCTTGAAAAAGAAGCGGTATAAGGCGTGGAACTCTTCGAAACCCATGAGATTGAGTCACGACCTTATAGAATGCGACGATTTTATCGTTATCGAATACGGAGAATGATAAATATAGTCGTAAACCAGCGGCAATATATAGTTCTCTGAGCAAAAGTGCGGTATGAAATCGCTCCCGTTAAAGACATCGAGGCGGGTGATGACCAAGCAAAACCAATCTGTAGCTTCCATCCCCACAAAGGAGAATTCGGCTCTTCAATCGCCTCACAAAGGAGAGCGGCGGGGTCATAGAGAGTACACAATGTCGGCGTCGGTCCCCACAAAGGAGGATTTCGGCTCTTCCCAATCGCCTCACAAAGGGAGACGGCGGGGGATATAGCATTATATACGAAAAGATGGCCATTTGCGCACCACAGAAAGAAGGGCGTGCATTCACCAGCCGTGCGGAGTTGATCGACTCCTCGAAGCGTGATCTTCAAGCGACATCGGAACCAAAAACACGACGAAGAGTCGAGGCCATGGCTAAAAATCAACAAATATAACAAAAGGCCTGCTTATCGTCGCGGGCTCGCCGCCACAACCGAGGCACTAACGGACGACACGGGCCCGACGCCGCAACACAAACCAAGCGACCGGACCATGCACCCGATGTGCCGCTGCATTGGCGCACTAAGCGGCTGGCGTTTGGGCCATTGCCGCGCTTTCAGCTGGCCGGCCATAAGTTGGCCGGCCAAGAAGGCCTGCTTAACGCCAGCCAAGGCGCGCTTCAGTTGCCGGGTTACGCTTCAATAGCCGTCAGCACTCAGCGCTGGCGCTTGCCAAGGCCGCGGCCATTAATTCGGCGCTGACGCTTCACCGCCAGTCAGCCGCTGCCGGGCGCCGCTCGACGCGCCACACCACTTTTCTCATGGTCCGCGCCGCATGCATGCAAAAGGAGAGAGAAGAAAACAAGAAAAGACGCCGCAAAATACTTGTATACATACCTCGTTGTTCGAGAGAGATGAGACGGCGAGAGACGAGATGAGAAAACAAGAGAGAGAACCGCGAGGGGCGGCCTAGGTGAGAGAGCAAAGAGGGGTATGGGTATTTATAACAACTCCTAATGGCCCAAACCAATTCTAATTAGGACTCTAATCAGCCCCTAATTAGGAGTCCTAATTAGAATCTTATCGGATGTCAAAATAAGTGCCAAATCAGTCCGTTGATTGGCTCCTACCTCCGCCAAGTTTGGAAAGATTCGAAGATTTATTGTGATAACATCTCATGAGTCACCACCGGGCCGATCAGCAGCGTCGCCAATCCTACTCAACTAGGATTACAGTATAAATGTTTCCTAATTTATCGAAGTTCGGGAGAATATTTTCACAAAAATATTCTTAGGGATAACTTCGATCGATGCGGATCGCATCGGCCACGATCAGCAGCGTCGCCTAATCCTACTCAACTAGGATTACGGTATAACTGTTTCCTAATTTCGAGAAGTTCAGGAGAATATTTTCACAAAAATATTCTTAGGGATAACTTCGATCGTCTTGGATCGCATCGGCCCGATCAGCAGCGTCGCCTAATCCTACTCCAACTAGGATTACAGTATAAATGTTTCCTAATTTGTCGAAGTTCAGGAAGAATATTTTCACAAAAATATTCTTAGGGATAACTTCGATCGTGCGGATGGCATCGCGCTAATCAACCGTCGCCCAATCCTACTCAACTAGGATTACGGTATAAAGCTGTTTCCAAAATTTCAACGAGGAGTGAAAGTCATGTTGACATCGGATAATCATATCCTCCGGTAGCTAAACCAACAACGCGCGTGATGATGAAGGGATTAGCGGTGGGGTTATGAAGTTCCATGTATTCGACCACGACCAGCGTGTCGCCAACAAGGGAGTTGCTGACATACGAAAAGTCAAAAATCGATGGTTAGTCAAACAACGACCAACAAAGGAGAATTTGGCTCTTCCCAATCGCCACAAAGGAGAACGGCGCGGGTCATAACGAGAGTACACACCGCGCCGGTCCCCACAAAGGAGGATTTCGCTCTTCCCAATCGCCACAAAGGAGAACGGCGATATAACGTATATACAAAAGATGACGCTGGCGCACCACCGAAAGAAGGAGGCGCGGCATTCACGCCACCGCGGCGAGTTGATCGACCGGAACGCGATCCCCGGCATCTGGCCGCAAAAACACGACGAAGAGTCGACGCGATGGCTAAAAATCAACAAATATAACAAAAGGCTGGTTTCGTCGCGGGCTCGCCGCCACAACCGAGGCACCAACGGACGACACGCCCGACGCCGCAACACAACCAAGCGATCGAACCATGCACCTCGATGCCGGCCACCGGCGCACCCGCAGCGCCGCTTCGCCAAGCCAGCGCTCTCAGTATGGCCGCCTATTGGCACTTCATAGGCGCTGGCGCCTAACGCCGACAGCTTCACGGCTGGCCATGGCGCTTCATACGGTACAGACTGGCGTTTGGCGCTTGCCACGGGCCAGCTTCGGCTGGCATAGGCGCCGACGCTTCACCGCTGGCCGCCATTGCCATACGCTCACCGCCACACCACCTTCTCCTCTCGCGTGGTCCATACCGTGCATGCATGCAAGAGAGAGAAGAAAGAAAAGACGCCGCAAAATACTTGTATACATACCTCGTTCGAGAGAGATGAGACGCGGCGAGACGAGATGAGAAAACAAGAGAGAGAGAACAGTGGGGCCGCCTAGGTCAGAGGCAAAGAGGGGTATGGGTATTTATAACAACTCCTAATGGCCCAAACCAATTCTAATTAGGACTCTAATCAGCCCCTAATTAGGAGTCCTAATTAGAATCTTATCCGATGTCAAAATAAGTGCCAAATCAGTCCGCTGATTGGCTCCTACCTCCGCCAAGTTTGGAAAGATTCTCAAGATTTATTCTAATAACATCAGGAAGGTCACCACCGATCAACCAGCCCAATCCTACTCCAACTAGGATTACGAGTATAAACTGCTCCTAATTTATCGAAGTCTCGAGAATATTTTCACAAAAATATTCTTAGGATAACTCGATCGTAGTGGATCGCATCGACGATCAACGCTCGCCTAATCCTACTCCAACTAGGATTACAGTATAAACCGTTTCCTAATTTATCGAGAAAGGAGAATATTTTCACAAAAATATTCTTAGGATAACTCGATCGTAGGATCGCATCGACGCATCAACGCCTAATCCTACTCCAACTAGGATTACAGTATAAACCGCTTCCTAATTTGTCGAGAAGTTCCCAAGAATATTTTCACAAGAAATATTCTTAGGATAACTCGATCGTATGGATGGCATCGACGCTAATCAACACGCCAACTTACCCAACTAGGATTACGAGTATAAACCGTTTCCAAAATTTCAACGAGGAGTGAAAGTCATGTTGACATCGGATAATCATATCCTCACCGTAGCTAAACCAACAACGACGTGATGATGAAGGGATTAGCCGAAAGTGAGGGTTATGAAGTTCCATGTATTCGACAATACCAACGGTCGCCAACAAGGAGTTCGACATACGTAAAAGTCCAAAATCCGATGGTTAGTCAAACAACGACCAACCGACACGAAGTTACAAACAAAACTCACCCACCGCTTCGAAGTCAAGATAACAAGCTTCGACAATAAATGCGCACCGCGATCTTATCGTAAATCCTACAAAGAACCGGATGGTCCCAAAGAATTGAAGACTTGAAGCTATCTTATGGGACCCTCGGTGCGAAGGCGGGAACCATCATGTCCAAAGCATCGGACTCATCAAGAATCGAGGCGAGGCGGCTTTGGAGGGTATCTGTAGGCATTGAAAAATACTTACAAAATCCCCAAGGCTGACCTTCGTGAAGTCGTGAATGACAACCATCGAATGATCTGACGTCGAATTCGGCGGCGAACCTGTCATAAACAGTTCGCCGGACTTGCGAGACGATCAGTTCGGGGCCGTTGAGCGGAGCGAACCAAATTAGTCCGGAATCAAGTATAAACGGAACCGGCAGAAGAGAGAAAAAGCAAGTGGGCGGCAGTGCGGCCAAGTAAATGAAGTGGCTCGACCACAATGGTAAACCACCTCGACCTAATGGTAGAACCCCTCGACAACTTCAGGCAGGGTGCCTCAGTGGTAGGAGGCCGACCACCATGGCGAGGGTGGCTCGACCCAGTGGTGGGCAGTAAACACCCGTTGTATAAATAGGGGGTCTTGATGATGGGAAAAGAGGGATTTGGAGCGGGCTTCGATTGGATTTTGGGATCTTTCAAGGCTGGACTTACGAAGAGTTCTTGCGAGATCTCTGATGTCGGTACGGTTACGAACAGCAGCGAGCACAAGTTCGATCAACGTCGAGATCTTCAATCAAAGGTAGCACGAATTGGTCGAACTCTGAGATACCCTCTAGATTAAGCTTAGTCTTAATCTCGGGGATACTGTGTGATTTCTCCTAGTAGATCTCACCGCTCGGCGATCCTCTCCTTCGTGAGAGTGTGATCCCCCGAACCGTTTCCTTGGTGAAGCGAGCCTTCATCGTAGTTCGAGCCGAGGTCTCTACGGATCGGGTTGCGGTGGTCCACGGACACAATAAGTCCCGACACGGGCAAAGAACCCATAGCGAGGATCGATATAGCAGAGATCCTCGTGTTTGTTCCTAAGGATAAAAGTTGTAATCTTTTTGATTTTCATTGTAAGCCTTAAAATAAAAGCGATATTTCTCTTTAATTTGTTTGGTGAAGTTTGTAAGCAAGTTCAAATCAATGACAATCATCCCAACTTTTATGACGGCAAAGGCAAAGAAACTGTTGGGCCGTCGATGCTTCCACCATTCAGCCCACTTTCTCGGGTAAAATTTTGAAGGTCGATCTTTACCTGTAGAGGCGGTTTTGGTAAAAGCTTTGAAGATCGATTTTTAACAGCCTTAGGGTTGATTTTACGGAGTAATTTTCACCCTTGAGGCGAAATCCATCTAAAAGGTGGCGTTTTCCAACTCCAAGGTGAGGCGCTCTAATGAGGCATGCCTTATTTGACTAACAAACCTCGTTTTATTGACGCAGGTTCATGCACCCCCGCCTACTTGTACTGCTTTTGGCAAATGAACCTCCGTGATTCTCCGAGGACAACTCATGAGACTGGTTTCTACCAACTCCGCCGAAGTTTTTGAAGTTTGTCTATCTAGCAAAGTTCAAGTTTGTCTATTTAGCAAAGTTCAAAGTTCGCCTATTTGGTGAAGTTAGAAGTTCGCCTATTTGGCTAAGTTCATTTTCTTGTCAAATGAGGCTTTTTGGGCTTAGGCTCGTTTTGTCAAACGAGGCTCGCTTTATGCAGGCTCGCTTTCTTGTCAAACGAGGCTCGCTTGGCAGGCTCGCTGCTTGACCCCAAAGATTGCCATAATAGCCCTAGTATTTTAGAGTAATAACTCAATCCTTGTAATAACTCAACCTTGACCGACTTATTTTACCTCCTTTGTCTTATGTGCGCTTCAGCATTCGTCAGCCTCTATCCCTCATCTGGTGTTGGCGCTAAGCAAAGGCTCAAGGTACCGACTCGACGCTTACTATTCCTCTCGATGTCCCTATATACGAGGATAGAAGCCGGTGAGCTCTCGTGACCGCTTTTAGAGCTTTCGACCTTTACTTTAAAGCGATTAGTGACGGATGCCCCTTTAGAACTCCTCGACCGACGCATTAAGAAGCATGTTTTTCTCGTTTCTAAGTGATGATTCAAGACCCGACTTGCTTGACTTGGGTTCTACCGTGGCTTAGAACCGTGGGCCAACGCTTCTATGTTCTTGCCTCGCGATGGAACGGGACTGCTCGCCATCATTTGAGGGTCGCCAGCCTTGAGGCTAATGAACTCGATTTAACTCCTCCCAAGATGGGGTGACTTGTGGCCATTTTTCCCGAGATGGTGCGTAGTAGACCGCCACGCCGTTACATAACCGGCCTCGCGATCCTGATTATTTCAAAAGGATTTTCCGCCACGAAGTCACCGGCCAATACTTTTGGTCGGACTTTTCATGCTTCTACCAACCTCGCCAAAGATTTCGTGATTCCCGGCCGGCCCTAGGTTCTTCTCAATGGTGGCCTGTCACCGAATATATCCTCAAGGAGAATCTCAAGATCTTCTCAGAGATTTGACTCTATAGCCGTATTTACTAATTTGTTCAAGACCAACTCTCACCAATTCTTTCGCATTCTCGAGTTGTACAACTCGATACCCAAGACATTCTTCACCCCCGACGGCGACTAGGCATCACTTAAGATGAGATGTGGAGGTTTCGGATTACCGTATGGCCTGCATCCTTATGAGGAGTACGCCCCAAGCCACGAGAGCCGTAAGGTTGAGAGAAAGATCATCCCAAGCTGAGACTTACCGGGAGGTAATGTGCCATTACCATATCTCGTACCTCGCCTCGCGCCGCAGATAAGAAAGGTGAGAGGGCAGTCACCACAAAGATAAGGGCCCATTATCTTTCACCGGTTTGGACAACAAAAGGATCCCAGATACCTTTAGGCCCCTTGAAGGTGTCCTTTATCGGCTAGTGCTCAATAACCTTTCTTATGTACCTCCACGATGAGCACGGTTTTCCAACGGCACGCACCTTTAACACCTATATTTATCAGTCGGGAACCCATTTCTTCAAAGCTGCTAGCGTGTTATCTCATGCCGGTCGGCGATGTCGTGAGTTCCTTATGCAGCTTTGATATAATCGCCGCGATGTAATTTTTCCAAACCGCTTACATGGCTCACGGCCGCCAAGATGCTCTTTCTTCCTCGCTATGATCACCCGCTTCTTCATCGGGTTGTCTTTAACGCTTTCACCTAAGGCCAGAGAACCCTGAGTAGAGTCAGCTTCCACGCTTACCTTTATGGCATGGTTTGTCATGAATTGCCCCACGCTTTGCGAGTGCACCTTCTACACCGTAGACGGACAAATTACCCTTTTGTCCAAAGACTAGAAATTCGAATGGAAACGTGACACTACATGGCTTCCGCGGCGCTGCTCCCGGATTATAAAATTATTCCTTCAACCGGTGTTTCTAGCTTTCCGGGCTAGCTACGGGCGTATCGGTAGTGGATGAACCTAACGCCTAAGGCTATACCCACTTTCATTATCACGCTTCTTGTGGCTTTTGAACATCCGGTCCGGTATTTTATTTACCGCTGGCTGGTCCGCTGTGTGAGGTAGAACCTTACCTACCATGTCGCTTTTGCCCGCCGCCGCATGATCGCCTATATATCCAGACCCCAACACTCGCTGTAACCGATGGTCGCAGTACCGACATATCTGAGCCCGTGCCTCGTATTGGACTGCTGGGTGGCACGGTGTTCATTTTCACTTCTACTGCTGCTCGCGAACCCTCGATGACTTTGCCTATTGTAAATGGCAATCCGGTGATAACGCTGTAATTCCAGCTTCAACATCAATTCCTTCACAATTGATTCGGGCCGCTATAAAGAAGGACAGAGCTCAACTAAGAGTCGCGACAGATCGAAGGAGTTCTTGCATGCCGAAGGATGCCGAGTTGTCGAACCCCCGACGAAGGTTGGCGCGACACATCACGCCAACCTAGCCCTCACTTAAACTCAAAGTGAGATAGACGAGGCTCTAGATGATAGCGCGGTTCCCAAGCCCTTCCAGATTGAACTAATATGGTAGTAACATTCCTTTTGCCGCCTACCAGGATACTATTAGGTGGAATCAGACCGGGCACCGGATATTTCGCTCACACAGACGAACCTTCTGAGCCTCCTCCACGGAATCTCGAAGTCATGATTGGCCAGTCTATACCCGAGGAGGAGACCATTCCCGCTCCAGGTCTACCGGTATGATAATTTTGACTCGCCATAATCCTTTAGATTATCACTTTGTTCAATTCTTTTCATCTCCTTATTTTTTATTATTGGCGAGAACGAACCGAGAAAGCGTAAGCTTCTGCCAACAGCTGAGGTCCTAAAAGACCGTGGCCTCCACTTAACCAAACGCTTGGCCAAGCGAAGCACGACAAGAGGCTCGATTGGTCTCACCGGGTTTGAGCACGACCGCCGGCGCGTCTTCCCCTCGACGCAGAGTGCCCGCCCATGCCGAATGTCCACGGCGGTCGCTATCGCTTCGAAGCGCCTGGCACCGTGACTCAAGATGATGATACGGCGATCCTCGCCACATTGTGCCCAAACTTCACTTGCTTTGACTGGCCGCTACCACCCTCAATTGAAGTTCCGCCAATCCCGCAGACGGTTTGTCCGCTGGGTCAAGTCCTTCTATCGCTACCCCTTTCTTTTGACTTGTCAAAGAATACTGCATCTATGATTCGCAATAATTTCCTCACCATCCTAAAAGAATTCCTACTCAAGTGTTGGAGCGTGGTTGGGATTTTACTGATCAAGGTCAGATTGGAACCTCCCGGATGTGATGCGAGCTGACCAATGCTACGGCTACATTGCCCTACCGCACACGCCCGTACAAGTAGAGGCCCTCAACAAATGGCAAAGTCGGCCATGACGCCCTTCATTCCAAGATTGAAGATCGTACATGCAGCCTTATAAGACAAAGGGATGATTCCCAATTTGAGCTCCAGCCCAAATACTTGAGAAGAAGCAGTGCGCTCAACAACCTGTGGAGTTGGACCACAACTATTTTAATGAGAACAAGAGGATTATCGACATCGAGCTAAACTAACAACTCCTCGGGATTCTACAAGGTCGCTACCGCCGATATCCGTGCCAAATAGCGGAGGCAGAGAGTGAATTAATGGCTACTACCGAGAGGCATCGACTGACTACCAATGGACGTAACACCAAGCCGACAGCAAGTCAACTGGCGAATGGATAAGCTAAGTGTTGCCGTGGAGCCACATGCCGATACTCGACAACGATCTTCATGATCAAGCTACTAAGAGGTTAAAACCGCCAATCGTCGGAAGCTATGGTCACGCTTTGTGTGCAGATCCGCCGCACCATCAAGCACTTGTAACTTATGTATCTTCAATTAGATTATGAATAAAATTCCATCTCTCATGTTCACTCAATGTTTTCTTATGCAATTTGTATCCGCAATTTGGAATTTTTAGCAGACTTCAGCCTATCAATCGACTTGGTATGTCTTTACCAAAGCCTTGAACTCGACTCAGCTACTTTTCCCTCAAGATGGTGAGTTTTCGAGGAGGTTCTTTTAGGCTTAATCGCTAAAAAAATCTCTCCTCTATTTACAAATAACTAAATTGTAAATGAGCCCATTTATGAGGGTGACGAGGTTGAAATATCGTTACATCGCTAGCGGCCATGTTGACAATAAACCATCGAAAAGTTGAAATATTGACACATCACTGGCAGGTCAATACTTTACAAAGGATGTCATCATTTATGTAAATGGCTTAACATCGAAAGATGAAATATTGACACATCACTGCAGGTCAATATTGATGTTACGCCATTTATGAGAAATGACTAACATCGAAAGATGAACTATTGACACATCACTTGGTAGGTCAATATCTAACAATGAATCGAACAATGAACGCCATTTACGGAAATGACAAACATCGAAAGATGAAATATTGACACATCACTTGGTAGGTCAATATCGACAATGAACGCCATTTATGAGAAATGACTAACATCGAAAGATAAAAAATATTGGCACATCACTTGGTAGGCCAATACTTTAAAATGACAACAAATCTAGCCTACGGCGGATCATTATCCTAATAATTAGATATGCGGATATTCTTCACATGGTAGAATAATCAGAGATAGCACGAGGTATTTTTAATGTGATAACATTCTCGTAACCCCATCGGCCCCATTGCAGAGGATTGATGAGTGAACTATGCAAATGGGGCTACTATCTTGCGTAACCAGCAAAAGCCAAGGGTATTTCTTCAAACTCACCGCTAATAGGCATCATGATTTTGTCACCTTCTTGATTGGTTAGGCGGTATGCTCCATTCGAGTAAACAGACTCCACCACTTAATGGTCCTTCCCATTTTGGTTCGAATTTCCCCTTCTTTTGGAATTCAAAATCATTAAGCGACCAAGCACGCAGGTCACCTTCCTTGAAAATCGACATCGACTTTCTTGTCAAATGCTTTGGAAATCGGACTGGTAAAACTTCGATATGTTGTTGAGCCGAGTCGCCACCAACATTTCAAGTTCCTTAAGGCGTCGTGATGACTTTCTTCGGTCGTCATTCGGTGGTTAATGCTATTAAGTAGCGATGGGATTTGAATTTCCAGCGGTAAAATAGCCTCGCGACCATAAACCGAGAATATGGGGTGGTACGGTCGATTGTGCGAACCGTTGTACCTAGTTCACAAACTTTGCCCCAAATTTTGTCATTCCAACTTTTGTTTGAAGAGACCATCTTAGTAAGGATCTTGATGATCGCCTTATTAAAAGCTTCGGCTTGTCCGTTCCTGTGGGGTAGTAAGGCATTGATGCTAAATTCGATCCTAATTTATCTAATCGCGTGAAGGCATGATCGACAAATTGTCCGCGGGATAATCTCGCCTTGGCACACCATATCGGTATATGACATGATGTTTAACAAATTTGATCACATCACTTGTCTTGACCAATCTCAGCGGAATGGCTTGGCCCACTTTGAGAAATAATCGCTATCGCCAATATGAAGCGATGTCCTTGAAGAAGGTGGAGAAATTGGACCGACAATATCCATTCCCCACGTTTCAAATGGCCAGGACGTGGCAGTAGGATGCAAGTATTCCGGCGGTTGATGAAGGTAGTTAGCATGTACCGACATGCATGGCAATCGCGAAGCGTGAAGCCACTACGCTGCTTTACCATTGCTGGCCAATAATAACCAAGTCTACGCAATCGTCCCATAACTTAGGTCCGTGCCGTGTGCTTCTACAAACGCCATCATGGGCTTCTTTCAAGACCAGGTTCGCCTCGGCAATGGTGTTTACACTCAACCGGTTCGTTCTATAGCAAAGTAACCTCCATTCAACCGGTTCGCCGCAAATGCAGGCTCGACATTCGCATCGAGGTTCGCCGCCGGGCTTTTCACCGACCGAAAGGTTCGCCAGCAATAAGCCGATTCAACCAGGTTCGCCAAGCGCGAAGTCGACATCGCACGAGGTTCGCCATAGCAAATAACCTCGACGACACTCAACCGGAAGTTTATAGCCAACCTTCTATTCAACCAGGTTCGCCCGGTACGAGGCCGACATTCGCATCGCAGGTTCGCCCAAGCCAAGCTCTTCACCTAATCGGTTCGCCAAGCAGTAGTCGACATTCAACCGGAGGTTCGCTACAAGTTTTCACCGACCGGTAAGCTCGCCAGCGCCGGCTCGATGGAACCAGGTTCGCCAGCACAAGCCTTCATTCGACGCAGGTTTCAGCAGCAGCGCCGGTTATTTCATTTGTAAGCCATTGACGAGCCTGGGTCAGCGAGTCGACGTAGGCCCGACAACCGCGGATTGGAGAATCGGTTTATCGTCACAGCGCACACGGGTTGTTCACCGCATGCCAGAAGCCGCCGAAGATCAAGCTCATCCGCGTCACCAACTTCGCTGCTTGGAAGAGGCACGAGCTTCGCCCTGCAGACCTTGGTTATGCATGCGAGCCGCCAAAGAACAAATGCGCCCACGGTCGCCCGGCTTCGCCCACGGTCGCCCGGCTTTCGCCCTTGAGTCGCCCGGCTTCGCCTTGAGGCTTCCCAAGACTACCCACTTGAAGCATGGGAGATGTCACGGACCCATAGTGGTCACATCCCGCAGGAGGCATGGTTCCCCTCCCGGTGGTCACATCCCACTTGAGGTATGGCTCTCCTCAATTGGGCATGGCCATATCCCACAAATCAAGGAAGTGGCCATGCCTCTCTTTGCTGTTATAAGCCACCATCTCCACATGAAAGGGCAGCATCTGTGGGGGAGGTCTTAATCACGAGATTCTCCGGATCACGGGCTCTTGAGCTCTTTGCAAACTCTTGCATCGTAGCCCTATCCAAGCAAGCTCGGGTGGGAGCCGAACTCAACCCAGGGGCTTCTCACTGCGTCTTGAAGCCCAGGCGGCGTCGTCGGATCGTCCAGGAAGCAAGCTTCGATTGAGCATCGAGGGGCGTCCTACCTTCTGAGCGAACCCGTTAAACAGAAGGGTCTTCCCTTAAACACATTGTAAAAGACCTATTCTTGATTTGTAAACAAACAATACAAATCAGGAGGAGATTTTACACCAAGCGAAGATGGCATCTTACGTTTGGTGTAAAATCTCCTCTCGAATACTATTGTGTACTTTACCGTCAAAATGTCTTTACCGGCGAGGCCTTCTTTAACTAGCGATGAGTTGGAAACCGATGGCGAACTCACCGATGCTGAAATAAGTTTCTTTCGCGCGAACGTCGTCGGCGTCGCTGATAAACTCGGCGTGTTGGCCCGGTTCTACCGGCTTTACTGGCTTCAAACTGCGATGCGAGAACGAAACGAAACCTCGAGTGGTGGAACTGCCCCTCGGTCTTGCCCTTTCTGTATGGAGATATTAATAAACGAAAGCATGGCCGCTTCGCTGTGTGGATATGGCCATGCTGAGAAACCTCAGTGGGATGTGACTGGTGTGAACCAGCTTACCTAGGATGTGACACTATGACATCTCCCCTTCAGCGTCTGGAGCTTCGCGGCGGCAGCGCTAACGGTGGCTGGCGGCAATGGCAACTGGCGGGCTGCGGCATGCGGGCGAACCAAATGCGCATGCGGCTTGGGGCCTTCTTCCAGCGGCGGTTGGCGACTCGCGGATGAGCTTGGCTACGGCATGCGAGGCGGGGATTATTGTGGGCGAACCTCGTCAAACTGCTTGTGGCGAACCTCATCAATCCGCGATTTGTGGCGAACCTCGTCAAACCGCTTGTGACGACCCTCGTCAAAATGAAAACTTGCGCGAACACCATTCGAATGTCGAACCCGCGGCTGCCGGTGAACCGGTTTGAATGTAACCGAGGCGCTGGCGAACCTGATCGATAATCGAGCTTACGCTGGCGAACCTCGATTGAGTGAAAACCGCTGCTTGGCGAACCTCGTCAGAATGTCGAACCGTTGCGGCAACACGGTTGATGTCGAGGTTGCATGTAGGATTGGCTATAGGCGAACACCGGTTGAATGTCGAGCCTACCGGCTGCGAGGCGAACCTACCGTGCGAATGTCGAGCTTCGCTGGCGAACCTGGTTGAATCGAGAAAGCGGCGCTTGGCGAACCACCGGTCAGTGAAAGCTTGCTTGGCGAACCTGGTGGAGTGAAACCCATTTGCTTAGCGAACCTCATGCGAATGAGCCACCGGCTGCGGGCGAACCTCGGTTGAATGTCGAGGTTATTGCTATAAGCGAACCTCGGTTGAGTGTCGAGCCTCGCGCCGAGCGAACCTGCGTGCGAAGGAAGGGCTTCGCTAGATTTGCGACCTTCCTCATATGCTTTCGAAGCGGTGCGTAACTTTCAAACCCGTATGCCGAATTGGGCCGAATTATATATGAAAATTGACTATCTCGGCGAGGCGGAGCCAACCAAACCCAGAAGGGTTCGGTTTCTCGGTCATTTTGAATTCCTTCGGTTTGGGAGATATCGACACTTTGTCTATTTTGTAAAGTCAAGCATTGGTGAACTTAACCCTCGGGTGGGCGACTTCACTCGAGATGAACCCTTAGGTTCTTTTGCTTGTCAGGAGTTAACGTGCGGGGATTAAGGCAATTTTATTGCCTACAAAACCCCTCAAAGTTTTGGACACGAATGTGGTTGAATGGAGTGCGGAACACTTTGGATATGGCTTTTAACATGATCACCATTCAAGCGGTGCGAGGAACCTTCCAGCGAGCTCCGGCAAACATGAACTCTTCACTCACATCTAATGATTGCCACATAGGATTTTTAGCAAACTTTCGGCTATCAGCGGTTTGGTGAGCCTTTACCGACTACCGTTTGAGTCGGGCTAGCATGTAGATTATCTAAGTCCGTTCTACGTAGCGTTATGCTAAAGAGTTAACTCTCTTGGCGCTCACGATATTGAATCGTAGACTTTATCCTTCTTACGGGAATAGACTACGATACGTGTGTTAGGCGTAGACTTATCTCTAATAAAGGATCGAGATAAAGTCCCTATGCGAGAGCATAGATTAGTTGTTGTTTAACAACAAGCGGCTACATGGACGTGTATAGACTTTAATCTTCTCTTGGAAGCGACGAACCACTGCTGTCTTCTCTTGGGGCAGCGTTGTGTCTTCTCTTGGGAAGCGAACCCGTTGTGTCTTCTCTTGGGGCAGCGAACCCGTTGTGTCTTCTCTTGGGGCAAAGACAAACCTAGAATAGTGGCACATCGCATGGTAGGCCACTATTGAGGAAATGTCGAATCGTTGATGACATAAAAGTATAGCGATGCGTGATCAAAAAGCAATCAAGTTGTTGATGGCGTGAAGTATAACAACGGTGATTACGAACAAAGTCATTTAGGAAATGACTCTGTGGGAGTAGGAGTTAGTTCATTGACATGGGAGTATAGCGACTATGGTTGAAATAGAGGCACATCGCATAGTAGGCGCTATTGATGAGGAGTTGATAGGGGTATATTGCTTGGTTAACCACTATCTAACCCAAAGTCACTTTCGGACAAGTGGCGATATGGAAATGATCAAATCGTTCGGTGACGAGGTATGGCGACATATGACCAAGAAGAATCTAGTTGTTGGTGACTTCGGAAGTATAACAACTATGATGGGAATAGAGTGCAACGACTTGATTGGATAGCGTCATTTCTTGGGAATGGCGGTCGCGGACTATCTCGAGGTGATTGTTAACATGGCAGTTATGTGGACCCACCAACCTATTGGCGAGTTGGAAGGAGTTTGTCAAAGGTGATTGTTAACTTAGATAAGAATTTGTTGCGATTGGGGCAACTTTGAGGACTCACCATCCCATTGAAGAGGATTAGCAAGTTAATTTGCCGAGGTAAAATGTTAACATGACAAGATTGTCGCGGCGGGCGACTTTGAGGACTACCATCCCATTGAAGAGGATTGGTAAGTTGATTTGTCGAAGGTGCAATATTAACATGGCGGTGGGAGTGGTCCCGTTATCCTGCTTGAGGAAGTTGGCGAGGAAATCTTGAGGAATTATCAGAGGTGATTGTTAACATGATAATTTAATGGGAGTTTGAAAGAAGACTACGGGTAGTACTTCTTCAAGAATT
This sequence comes from Asparagus setaceus, assembly GCA_012295165.1. Classification (NCBI taxonomy): domain Eukaryota; kingdom Viridiplantae; phylum Streptophyta; class Magnoliopsida; order Asparagales; family Asparagaceae; genus Asparagus; species Asparagus setaceus. Next base: position 78,516,527 of record CM022706.1, read on the forward strand.
TGCCGTCGGATCTTTGGTCCTCTGGCGATTGATGCATACAAGCATCAGCGATCATCTTTGGCCGATGGTAGCCAAGTCTTAGCGATCGGTCCCATAGCTTGGTTCGAGTTGGCGAACTCCGTGGGCGCCATCGGGGCTTACTTGAAAAGAGGTTTGATGAGGAAGCGGTCGCCACCACCAAGGTATCTTGGTGCGTCACCTTCGAAACTCAAATAGCTCTTCAACCTCCATGCAGCGAGCAGCTCGACTTGTTCTCCTTGGCGGGTTAAGTCTTTCCTGGCGAGCTACTGTGAGCCATATTAGACAAAATGTTGATGGAGAGATTATTAGGCACATCTCGATGAGAGTGACCTCGGAAATCGATCCGCAGACCTTGGCGTCGGTTCGAATCTCTTGACAAAGTTGCTGATTCTTTCTTCCTCTGCTACGACTAGCGGGGTTGCCATAGATACTCTGTGTCATCGTCGAAGAATCGGCCATGAAGAGCCTTTCCATGTCCTTCCAGCAAGTGATGGACCCAGGTTCCAATCTGCAAAACCATTCAAAAGCAACCCCTTGAGGGTGCCAATGAATAACCGTGTCATAATGGGCTCGTTTCCCATTATGTGTCGATTCTTGGAAGTAGTAAATGTGTTGGGTAGGAGAACCCTTGCCATCAGAGCTGCGGGAGGTCGATGGCTCGAACTTTCTTGGGGTAGGAGGTATCCCATTCAATTGGATATGGTCCGCCACCCCAGCCTTGTTCATGCTCTTACGGAGCTTCAAAGGCGTTGAGTTGACTTTGGAGCTCGTCAAGCCTTCGTCTCTTGGATTATGACCGAAGATGGCGTTCCTCGGATATTTCGGATGAGGAATCGAAGATGTGTGAGGAGGAGTAGGCATCCGCTCTTTGCGCTTTGAGGATTTCCACAAAGTCCGAAGTCCTCCTTTTCTTCTTCTCCTTCTTCGCTCGGAAATTGCTCCAACATCTCTTTCATAGAGTTGATGGTTGCTTGTTGCTCGTCGAGTCTCTGGATGTTTCATCGAGATGTCGGTCATGTGCACTTCCGCGCTTACGAATAGAGCTTGAAGCACGAGATGTTGCCACACCCGAGCAATAGCGTCATCGTCGTCGAGGCGGGCGGCGTGTAACTTGAGGCGGAAAAGCCACCCCGTCGAGTCGCGAGTGTGTTGGCGAAGTTCGGCTGAGGCTCGCTGTTGAGGCGGCAGTGCGTCGTCTGTGCAGCGGTGATGCTTTGCCTTTTGGCGAAGGTCGACTTCGACGAATTAATTTGTTAAAGCTTGGTGAAGTCCGCCCATTTTATGAAACCCGCTTTGAACTACAAAGTTAGCCCGATTTGCGAGTTCGCGAATTTGAAACTTGGCTAATGGAGGCCAAGCCCTGAGTAGGTGGGCTCGTCGATTAGCGCTGACTCACGAGTGGGAACCTCGCACCCGTGCTTGGTCTTACAGTGAAGCCTCAAGCGCATCGGAGAGCAGAACCCCTGCGTTTGCTCCGGGCGAGCTCGGGCATAGTTGCCTCCGTCACTTGGAAGTGGATCACCGATGCGACTCTGTAGCACTTGCGAGATGCTACGGCCAGCTAGGAGGGCGAAGATAAGCACTCCTCGAACTTCGATCACGAGGGACTCATTGTTGTCCCTTCCGCAATGTCGTCAAAGCTGCGCCACCACCATTTCGGTTGAGGAAGCGGTTTCTCCCAGCGTAATTAGCCATCTTACGTTTGGTGTAAAATCTCCTCTCAGTTTGTATTGTTTGTTTACAAATCAAGAATAGGTCTTTACAACGAAGCGAAGGAAGACCCTTCTTGTTTAGATGGGTTAAATCGGTAGCGGTAGGGCGCCTCCTCGATGCTCGAATCGAGTTTGCTTCCCTTGGGCGATCCGATCGGCGTCGCGGTCGGGCTTCGATCTGCTGATAGAAGCTCGGCGTGGTTGAGTTCGGTTCTACGAGCTTGCTTGGATAGGGCTACGATGCAAGAGTTTGCAAAGAGCTCAAGAGCCTCGGTCGAGAATTGATTAAGACCTCCCCTCGGAGATCTTGCCCTTTCTCATGTGGAGATGGTGGCTTATAAATAGGCAAAGAGAGGCATGGCCACTTCCTTGATTTGTGGGATATGGCCATGCCCAATTGAGGAGAGCCATACCTCAAGCGGGATGTGACCACCGTGAGGGGAACCATGCCCTCTGTGGGATGTGACCACTATGGGATGTGACATCTCCCATGCTTCAAGTGGGAGTCTTGAAGCTGTGGCTGGCGACTTTTCTTTAGCGGGCTCGGCATGCGAGGCGAACCAAGGTGCTGAGGCTCCGAGCCTTCTTCCAAGCGGCGAGTTGGCGACTCATGAATGAGCTTGGTCTTGGCGGGCTCGGCATGGGCGAGGTTGGTGAGCTTAGCGTGGCGAACCTCGTCAAACAGCATTGTGGGCGCGAACCTCGTCAATCCACGGTGTGGGGCGAACCTTGTCAAACCAGCTGTTGTGGGCGAGCCTCGTCAAAATGAAGAGCTTATTTGCTTGGCGAACCTCGGTCGAATGTCGAGCCTGTGCGCGGCGAACCTCGGTTGAATGTCGAGCCGGCGAACTCGGTCGAATGTCGAGCCATTTGCTTGGCGAACCTCGGTCGAGTGAAAACCCGGCTTGGCGAACCTCGTGCGAATGTCGAGCCTGGCAGGCGAACCTCGGTTGAATGTCGAGGTTGCTATAAACGAACCTCGGTTGAGTGTCGAGCCTCACGCTGTGGCTAACCTCGTTGAATGTCGAGCCATTTGCTTGGCGAACCTCGGTTGAATGTCGAGCCCGGTTGGCGAACCTCGGTCAGTGAAACCGGTTGCTTGGCGAACCTCGGTCAGTGAAACCATTTGCTTGGCGAACCTCGTGCGAATGTCGAGCTCGGCGCCGGGCGAACCTCGGTTGAATGTCGAGGTTATTTGCTATAAACGAACCTCGGTTGAGTGTCGAGCCTGCTGCCGAGGCGAACCTCGTCAAGGAAGGGCTTAGCTAGATTTGCGACCTTCCTCATATGCTTTCTGAAGAGCGAATCGTAACTTTCAAACCGTATGTCGAATTGGGCCGAATTATATATGAAAATTGACTATCTCGGCGAGGCGGGCCAACCAAACCCACCAAGGGTTCGGTTTGCCGGTCATTGCCAAATTCCTTCCGGTTTGGGAGATATCGACACTTTTGTCTATTTTGTAAAGTCAAGCATTGGTGAACTTAACCCTCGGGTGGGCGACTTCACTCGAGATGAACCCTTAGGTTCTTTTGCTTGTCCCGAAGTTGTCGCAGGATTAAGGCAATTTTATTGCCTACAAGTAGGATGCAAGTGTTCGGTTGATGAAGGTAGTTAGCATGTACGACATGCATGGCACCGTTTAGCGTAAGCCACGTCTTTACCATTGTTGGCCAATAACCAAGTCTACATAATCGGTCCCATAACTTAGGTCGGTGGTGTGCGCCACAAAGCGCCATCATGGGCTTCTTTCAAGACTTGCTCGCTTCCTTAATTGACAAACATCAAAGCGGTAGCCGTCATATGATCTTCTATATAGAGTGCGTAATTGGGAGTCATAGTAAAACCTTGATGCTCGTAGATGAGCGGACTCTCTTTCTTTGTGTCTTCGGGTAAGATCCGTGCAAGACATAATCGATGTCGAGGAATGTGATCGTGCTCGGTGACTTAGGATTGTTTTCACATGCTTGGATGCATGCAGCGTATTTTGGCGGAATAGTTGTCTACTAGACCGCGACAATCTGGCGAGTAGCGTTCTCGAGCAATGCTAGTGTAGCCGAGTGGCCTTGATGCATCGGCATAAGTGTTATGTAGACGGGGTACATGATCAATGTAGAAACTTTCAAACAAGTCAGCTAAAGTCACGGCTGCTGCATGGTGAGGTACAAGGTCTTCGTGCCTGACTTCATACTCTCCCCTTACTTGTTTCACGATTAACTGTGAATCCCCAAATGCTTCCAGGTGTCTCACGTTTAATTGTTTGGCTATGTCGAGACCAATCAATAACGCATTGTACTCTGCTACGTTATTGGTACATGGTTCTGATAACGACACGCCTCGTGGCACCACATGGTTCTGTGGAGATACTAATACCACCCCCACTCCGGCTAGCGAGTAGCTAGGGTTTGCTCTTCTGACTCCGTCAAAGAACAATTGCCATACTTGTTCCTCAGACACCAGATTAGCTTCATAAGGTTCATCAGGCATGTCCTGATATAATTCGATCTTTTCTTTCAATGGATGGTTAGCCATAAGATCGCACACAGCTTGACCCTTCATTGCCTTCTGAGGCTTGAAGTGAATATCATATTGAGATAGTAAAAGTGCCCATCTAGCCATTCGACCATTCAATGTGTCAGGCTGGGTCATGAATACCCGTATAGGATCGATTTTGGAGATGACGTGTATGGTCTGCCCCACTAGATAGTGCCGCATCTTTTGGATGGTAAAGACCAAAGCTAAATATTCCTTCTGAATGGGAGGATATCGATATTCAGCCCCGACGAGAGTTACTGGCGAGGTAGTAGCCCTTTGTTCGTGGCCATTGTCGGATAGATCTTGCGCTAAGAGACACCTAATGCATACTCATGGCGGATATAAATCAAAAAGGGTTTTCACGATTTAGAGCAACTAGGGCGGAGATTGGAAAGATATGCTTTAATCTCTTCAAACACTTCTTGGCAATCTTTATCCCAAACAAAGGATACCCCTTTCTTCATGAGTTTGAGAATGGCGATATTTTCACGATAAGTTGGAAATGAACACCGCGAATGTAAGCCAAACGCCTTGGAGACCACGAAGCTCTCGAGACTTCTAGGCGTGGAAGCTCTGGATGGCTTTGACCTTGTCGAGTCGAGGCATATACCATGCTTTGTGACCACGAACCCTAAGAATTTACCACTTGACATCCCCAGGAAAGACTTGGTTGGGTTCATCTTCAACTGATGTGCCCGCATTATCTCAAATGTTGTCTTCAAGTCATGTAAGTGATCACCTTTGTGACGACTCTTAACTACTAAATCGTCTACGTAGCATTCCACTGTTTTCCGTAAATGTTTTTGGAAAATAGTGATCATGGCACGCTGGTATGTAGCCCCCGCGTTTTTCAAGCCGAAAGGCATGACTGTATAACAGTATATTCCTGACGGTGTTCGGAAAGCAGTGTGCTTTTCATCATCAGAATGCATTTTGATCTGATTGTACCCTGAAAAGCCGTCCATAAAAGACATCCTTTCAAATCCACATGTGTTGTCGATAATAAGATCCGTGATTGGTAGAGGAAAATCATCTTTCGAACATGCTAAATTTAAATCTCGGTAATCAACGCACGGTCGGATCTGTCCATTTTTCTTCAAAACGGGTACTATATTGGCTACCAATTCGAGTGTTGCACTAGGATGAACCACTTTGATTAGTTTTCAATTTCTTTCTCGATGGCCTTCATGACTGAGGGAAAATCGGCGTTGTTGTTGTTTGACGTGCTTAGCACCGCTTGATATTAAGGCGGTGCATAGCCACTTGAGGGTCTAAGCCGGGCATATCTTCATAATTCCATGCGAAGACATCGATGTATTCCCTTACCAAAGCAATAAGGCTCTCCTTTTCTTTAGCGGTCAAACTATCGCTTATGAATATGGGTTTTGGATTGGCTTCATCTCCCATATTGACTTGGACTATTTTGTCATCCGTAGGCGGTTCTCGTTGTTCAAAACGATGTTCCCATTGCATTCCAAGCTGCTGACTTAGCGGATCCTCGTATAGTGGCAAGAGGTCATCTTCTTGAATCTCAATTGGACTGGCTAAGGTCATATTGGCCATAAGGGACCTAAATTCATGTCCTACAGCGGCGTGAATCCTGAGCTGTTTGAGAAGAATCGGATCACGAATCGCGATGCGAATCAGCTCGGTCAGCGACATGCCATGATGCGATGGCGATTCATATCCCAACCCTTTACGAAGTTTTATGATAATAATTATCGGTGGCCAGGGACATAAGCGGATCGGATTGGTGTCTTGATACCTTTAGTAGTTTAGGCCTTCTTTGTGAAGGAAATCATACCCCATTTTCTTCATCAAATTTTTGTTGTCGTGAGAAATATGAGAATTGGGTTCCTTTTCCTCCGCTTTGGGTTGTTCTAACTTCGGTTTGCCATGGCTTATTGACCTGTCCAAAGATAATGTCTTTCTGATCATTATTCTTGACTGGTATCACAAAAACCGCTTGTGAAGAATTAGAGTACCGTTGGCTCGTCTTAAGCGGCGGTGAATTGGCATGTGCAATGCGGGTTGACGATAGCTGTGGAAGAATTTCGACATCAAGTCGATTATGACTTTTAACAACACTCGTAAGCTAAATCATAATTATTATTGAAGATAACTTCGTCACCGTCGGCTCATTCGGATCGATTACAAAGGGTTTTACATCATTAAAGATAGCTGTTTGCTCGGGACTACGTATCGGCTTCATTTCCCTTTGTCGAGTCTTGATCGTGGTTCTTCGGTTTGGCCTTCCTCAAGGTAATGGGCGAATCGATAAAATAATTCTCCACGCCTTGAATGGTTGCCTTTCGCGACCAATGTTTTATGATCCCTTTCTCATCTACATACTTCATGCATTGATGCAGCGTAGATGGAGCGATCAAGTTTTCATGGATCGAGTGGGCGAAGAGCAAATTATAAGATGTATCTGCATCGATGACATAGCAGGTAATGTCCGTCTTCAAGTCTCCTATCTGGCATTTGAGCTTGATCTTGCCCAAAGGACGGGAATTGGTGGCATTGAAACCATAAATGGTGGTCCCCGTTGTTGCCAAGCGATGAAGCGGTATTCCCAGATGTTGTATAATTCTTAAGGGAATGATACTGTCTGAACCGGTCAACTTGAACCCGATCGATTCGGAGAGAGCCGATATAGCCAGTAAAATAAAGGGGTCTATCATGCTTCGGGTTCTTCACTTGCATGTCTTCCGATGAGAAGGTGATGCAAGGCATTGGCCCCTTGAAGACTTGGTGACATTGGGTGCAAATTTCCGCTGACTTCTCCGGGAAATAAGTGAGGAAGATCTCGCTATTCGCCAATGCTTCTCGCATGAGCTTCACTAGTCGATTGAGACGATCGCAAAAGTTCGAACAATGTGATTCTGTAGGGATGTTGGAGAGTTGAGCGAACATCGAGGCAGAGGGGCCTTGAAGTTTGGTATCCTTTCGAGTGCTTTATTGTAGCGGATCTCTTTTGTCACAGGTTCAGGCTAGTGCTTTTGCCGATACGCCGAGTGTCGCTCGAGTATTCCCTTAAATACTCTTTCCCTCGGGTGCCCAACGCTTGTGCGGGTTGTGCGATTAAAGGCGACTTGCTCCTCTTCGATGCGTGGAGATGGTATTACAAGCTTTCCTTTTGGACTTGGAAGGTCCATTGCTCATCGATAGCAGTCGGGATGAACCCACATAATTTCGCCTTTCGGGTAGTGTAAGGGACCATACCTGCCTCCGTTGTTGGAGTCAGTTCCGATTCAGCCTACGAGGGATCGGCTTCACACTATCCGCACTTGGAATTCGCGAAATCACCAAATTGGAGCGACCATATGCGGAACTTTCTTCGATCCTCCAGAAGGTCATGACACTGCCTCTAACAAGACTTGGATCTTGTCTTTCAAAATGTAACATGCTCCCGTCGGATGATGCACCATTCGATGGTACATGCAATATTTTGGATCATCCGTCCTTGAAGCTTCCTCCGGTTTTTTTATTTCCGGAAGCGTGATCTTGTTCATCTTGAGCAAAGTCCTGAAAATAGGGATAACCTGATCATCCTTGAAATCATACTTCTTCATAGGACGGCTATCGGAGGCATTCGGCTTCTGCTTAAAAGACCTTGAAGTAGGTTGAGTCTCCACAGCTAGAGTCTCCTTCCCCTTCGATTGTTTTTGAGGAGTAAAACTGCTTTGATTACCCACCTTCTTAGGACGATAGTCTTGAGGTTCTTCTGCCTCCATTCTCTTAAACATGTTTTCAACCTGTTCCCCTTGCCTCACCAAGTCTCTCCAAGAGTGTGCTTCAACTGCACCCATCTTCGAAAGTATGTTGATCGAGAGGTTGGCTCTGCACATCTCGATGAATGTCGCTTCCGAGACTTGGTCCCGGGAGTGCAATGGCGGTTCGGAACCTTTTGACAAAAGTGTCGGCGGACTCTGTCTTCTTTGCTTCTAGGCCAGCAAAGTGGCCATAGACACTTCAGTGTCGTCATCGAAGAATCGGGCCATAAAAAGCCTTTCCAAATCTCTCCAAGAGTGAATAGAACCAGGCTCCAACCTTTGAAATCACTCAAAAGCAACTCCCTTAAGAGTGCTAATGAACAACCGGTCATGATAGGATCATTACATTATATGCCGATTTGTGCTTGGAAGTAATAAATATGTTGTGATGGAGAGCTTTTCCCATCAAATTGCACTAGATTGGCGGCTTGAATTTTGGAGGATATGGGACATCATCCCACTCCAGGGATATGGTGCAGTCACCCCGGCTCCTTAAAGCATGCTTAGCTTGAGGGCATCAAGCACTTTTAGAAATCATGTAACTTATGATCTCGCTCTTTTATCGTGGGTTCGACTCTACCTCGAGATGACCCGAGTGGACATCCCGATCTTCTTCATAGCCTTCATGCTTTGATTTGGAACCTCCCTCGTCTACTTTCTTCTTGCCGACGAGCTTCTCCATCATTACTTCTAAGCGTCTGATAGACTCTTGTTGAGCAACAATAAGAGCTTGTTGCTCTTCATTCTTCTTTGCCATCTCTTCCTCTTTATCAGCCATGAGGACGCTGGCTTGATCACTTAGATCAGTGTTTGAAGGTTGAGATGTGGCCATGCCGGAGTTCTCGGATTCTTCATGGGTACCGCCACTCACTTGTCGGTAGTCAAAGGGAATTGCTTTCCGTCTGAATCACAGTGCGTCGGTAAATGCCTTGACTATCGATTAAGCCCTCGTAACCACGGGAATATTGAGTCGGATGAATCGGGACTATCTGTTGGGGTTTTGCTTCTGCTTCTCCCAACCATATTGATAGTCACTCCGGGGGAATGACCATTGCGTGGCGTCTGTCTCTGGTGACGAAACCGCTTTCGCCTAGTTAATGGTTCAGATAGTCGTTCGGAGGAAACGGTAATGTCAGAAGGGCAATGAGCAAACATTGCAGAGACGAGCTTCTCACAACAGCAGTGTGACTGCATTTGATCCATATCACGTTTCCGTGTTAAATAATCACGGAGATCAGATGTGGGGGTATCCCCAGTTGATTCGGAAAATCGAACTTCGCGCAAGCGAGACCCTTGAGATAGAAGTTGGCGAGCTTGGCGAGGTCGTCTCCCTGTTTGATTTTGGTGATGAGGCTCATTGTCTGGATGAGGTTCGCCCTGTTTCAAGGGGACCTCGTGTTGAAAACGAGGTTCGTTGTGGGGCGATGTCCATCTTGCCTCGAATGGACCCCTAGTCGGCGAGGTTATTTGTTTGGGAATGAAGATGAGGTTCATTATGTTTCTCATCGATGCGACCCTCGGCTTGTTTGGCGGCCTTTGGGCGATAGTGGAATCCGTCGCCGCGAGACCGGCGCTAAGCGCTTTCGGCGAGCTTACATCGCCACGTAGCAGCGTCTTGAGAGTGGACCGTTAAAGGACACGCCTTCATACGGTGAGCGAGGCTCACTGGAAGAAGCCAAAGCTTGACTAGTGGCCTCTGGAGTTGGTTTAGGCTGCTTAATAACCCACTTCTTAGCCTGTTGGCTAACTTTTAGAGCCTCGTCTTTGAGAGACAGAGACTGGCTCTCGAGGTTTGCTCGAGAGGATTCAGCAGAAGCCGCAGGGGCTGAAGTCTCATAAGAGACTCGACGACACTTGCGTGTCTTCATAGGGCTCGATGCCCCAGAGGAAAGGAATTCATCATACTTACTTTGATCGAACTCAATAACCAAGGTTTGAACCTCGGTTCCAATTGCAATCTTGTCGACATGCTACCACCGCTCATCGTGAAGAACGCCTGCTCCCAATCGCGGGTCGACATCTTCTCAGAGGGGTAAAAAGTTTTGTTTGATTGACTTTGAAGAAAAGGTTACAATCACACTCTCTTGATTACAGAGGAAGAGAAGGTTGATTTGACTTCTCTTTTGTTATGTGGGTTCTTGATAGCGGAAGGATGCTTCTCTCGATGCTCACGTCAAAATTGCTTCCTGTTGACGATCAGAACAAGGTTGCTGATGATCTTGAGATTGCTGAATGATCTTAGCTTCTGCGTCTAAGTCTCTCTCTCCGTGCGTGCGTTCTTCATAGCTGCTCACGGCTATTTATAAGATTTTAGGCATGTAACTGACCACCCCCATCATGGGAACATGGCTCCTTATTATCAGTCGTTGATGGGTTAAAGTCATGGGAACGTATAACGTACGCTTTTGGTCGGTATGGATGAGCCGAAGCCATTGCATGGGCGAACCTCAGATGATGGTCGAGCTTCACTGCTGTAGGTGATCCTCGTATGAACATCGAGATTCACTGCTGTAGGTGAACCTCAGTTGCATATCGGGATTCACTGTTGTAGGTGAACCTCGGTTGAATGTCAAGCCTCGGTTGAAAGTCGAGATTCACAACTGTAGGTGAACCTCGGTTGAACATCGAGCCTCAGTTGAAAGTCGAGATTCACAACTATAGGTGAACCTCGGTTGAACATCGAGCCTCGGTTGAAAGTCGAGGTTCACAACTGTAGGTGAACCTCGGTTGAACATCGAGCCTCGGTTGAAAGTCGAGGTTCACAACTGTAGGTGAACCTCGGTTGAACATCTAGATTCACTGGGTGGGCGAACCTCATATGAATGTCGAGCTTCGCTGCCAGTGCGAACCTCCTCTTTTGTCTCTTAGCATTTTTTTAATGCTTACAAGATTGGGCTAGCTGCGAAGATAATAGGAGGTCTAACTCAGGGTACTGCATATTTGTAGGAGGCAACTTAGTCTCCTAAAAAAGCAAGAAGCAATCTGTTGTGGCAAGATCAACAGCTTAAGCAGAGTACAGAGCAATGGCCGTGAGGGTTCCGGAGTTGATGTGGCTGAAAAGCATATTGGTGGAGCTAAAGCTAGATCAAGGGGCCAAGATTAGGTTGTGGTGCGACAACAAGTCAGCTATCAGCATTGCCAACAACCCAAGAAAGATGACGTAACCAAGCACATCAAGATTGATGTTCTTTATCAAAGAGAAGTCAACAAAGGTCACTGGAGTTAGGCCATGTTCCAACTAAGGATCAGGCTGCATACTGCTTGACTAAAGGACTTAGCTCAGTAGACCTAGCTAGAGGGTGTAACAAGATGGGCTTAATGGATATCTTTCACCCATTTTGAGGAGGAGTGTTGAGAGTTGTTTCTTTATGTTGTTTAGTCCCACATTGGTTAGGGACAAGCCTCTTTGTAGTTGTGATATTATAAATAACATCTAAGAGAGGGATCTAAATATCCTCTCTGATTATTTTTTTCAACAAAAATTTATACAACGAATATAATTCATAGGGTCCACTAAGTGAGAAGATGTGATTGGTGAATTGTAAAGATTCTCTACAACGAAGGATGTAGAGGATCTCAGTATATCAGTTATTTTGTTTCAGAAGGTTTTGCTGGTAGTTTGTGCCCTATAGTTTTATTATGGCTAAATTACCAAATTGGTATTTAAAGTGAACTCACTTAACCAATAAGGTATTTAAAAAATCTCCGGTGTCTTTATGGTATTTAAAGTGAACTCACTTAACCAACTAGGTCCTTCTTTACGCCGGAGATCAAATTCGGCGTGAGTCTCTCCACGGTTCCACACGCCGCTTAATTCAGTTTTAGTCTTTGAGATGGCAGCATATTGCTTAGGTGGCTTTGGTAGCGCGGGAGTTAACTAACCCTAAAAATGGCCGAGATCTAAATGTCCAAATTCGTCCCTTTTTTGAAAAATTGAGCGTTAGAAAGAAGGAGAACGTGGAAAGGAGTTACGAAGGAGGAGAAGTTGGTGATTTAGGTCTCTTTCAGAATGTAGAAAAGAGGAGGAGAACATGGAGGCGAAAGCTTGACTGGAAGCAAAAGGTCTTACGTTGATGGTGGAGTTAACACACTCGTCAAATTGAAGGAATAAAAGGTGAGAATCAGTCAAGAATTAATTTTTTTAAAAGTTTTAAATGTAAAATTGTTAGACTTGGTTAAATTATAAAGGGAAAACTAGAGTTTAGAAGTAATTTACTATGCGTTCTACAAAATAGGTTTTTTTCTAAAATTAAATTAGGGGTTTTGTGCTATATGTTTGTAAGTGATATTTATTCATTACATGCAGATGTCTCAACATATTATGATTAAGTATAGACATGGTGGGCGTTTGAGTTTGGTGACAATGTTGATTACATTGGGGTAGCTTTAATGTTGAATTAGCGATTCTGAGAGGATCTATGCATAGATTATCTAAAAGAAAGGATATTGGGGTTTGGCTATAATAATGTTGGGTGTTTGTATTACTCAATTCCTAGTGTAGGTTTGGATAATGGTGGATTGAAAGGTTTAAATTAGGATGAAGACTTGGTGAAATGCTTGAACATGCTCAGCGGCATAGAGTGATAGAAGTGTATGCACATCATGAAATTGATGAACCATTAGAAGTTGAAGTCAAATCTAAGAAGCCTAGGAAAAAGTTAACCCCCAAAAAAGAGGGACTCTAGGGAGATGGCCAATGTAGTGCCGATAACCCTAATGTTAAGGCACGTCTCCGCTCTATGCAAACTATGCCTATGACACATACAACTCAAAATTCATCCTCTAGTGATGATGATGATTCAAATGAAAGATGAGACTTACAAGATTGACCACAGGAGTTAGGCTGCTGAAGATGAAGGAGAAGATCGAGGTTGTGAAAGAATTGAGTGATCTAAAAAAGAAAAGGGAAGCAGAGGGTAAAACCAAGTGTAGGAGAGGAAGACACTGATGATGTGGTGCATGCAAATGAGGGAGTTGCAACATGTGATATATAAGGGTATGTGAGTGGTGACTCTCAGTTGTGGTGAACAGTGTAGCTAAAAAGCATTGGATTGACGAAGAGTTGTATGAGATAAAACAGAGGAACAAAATTTATTAAATATGGAGAAGGGGAGAATTGCTTTCAATTCAGGAGCTTTATTGGATGGTGACAATGATGGACCCCATTACAGAAATGTGTTGTCCCCGCCAGCTAGCCTACATGAAACTGAACCAATTGCACCCCAAACTGAAAGTGATGCACCCCAAACTGAGCCAACTGCACCCCAACCTGACCCAGTTGCACCCCAAACTGATACTCAAGATGCTGGCACTAGTGAACAAGTACCAATCACAAATGAAGCTGACACAAGTCAACCACAACAATAAGATGATGAGGATGAAAATTCATATGCTGATTTTGAGGGTTTGAATATAGGAGGTCCAAATGCAAGAGGTACATTACCATCTCAGTCTACATGGCCTTCTTATTGGACCACTTATGAGGGTGGATATGTAAGTGACCAAAGAGAGAGTGGTGATGAAGAACCTTTAATTCAGAGTGAGGATGAAGAACAAGAGGATGAGAGTGAGCAAGCTGAACCAGTTAGAATTAAAAAGAAGAAGATGAAGAGAAGTGTAGACTACAAATTTTTCAATGAAGTAACTGATATGAAATCAGTCCAATTTGAATCAGGGCTTAGATTTACATCAAGAAAGGTCTTAAAGGAAGCCATTCTCAACTACTCTATACAACAACATTATGATCTGTCCTACCTAAAGAATGATAAGATAAGACTTAATGTTGGTTGTTCACATTGCCACTGGGAGTTAAGTGCAGGTCCAGATCTCAAAGAAAAAGATGCTTGGCAAATTAAAGGTATGTATCCATTTCATACTTGTAGCAGAACATTTCAAAATGGTCTAATCACTGAGAATTGGTTGGCTCATGAGTTCCTGGATCAGATATTAAGAAATCCAAAGATGAGACCAAGGGATATATGTTTGCAAATAAAAAAGGACTATGAGATTAATGTGAATTTAAGGAAATGTCAGAGGGCAAAGGAAAAAATTTTAAATGCTGTACAAGGACTAATGAAAAGACAATATGGGTTGCTCAAGCCTTATATTAGAGAAATATACAGATACAATCCAAGGTCTACATGTATATTAAAGACAATAGAGGGTGAACCAGGTCAACTAGCTACTTTTTTGAGGTTCTATGTATGTTTTGAAGCATTGAAGATGGGTTTCTCTCTTGAATGTAGGCATATTTTTGGATTAGATGGGTATTTCTTAAAACATGCATGTGGGGGTCAACTACTAACTGCAGTTGGGAGAGATGCCAACAACCAAATGTGGCCAATAGCTTGGGCAGTGGTAGAAGGAGAAAATAAAAATTCATGGCTATGATTTCTAAGAATCTTGAGTGAGGATCTCAACATGAGAGATGGTGACAATTGGACGTTGATTTCGATCAACGAGGTAATATGATCTCATATTTAATCAATTTTGAAATCTATTCCTTTAATTCATATTACTAATCAATTATTAAAATTTTTTTTACAGGGATTGGTTCCTGCCATTCATAAAGTATGGCCAGCAGTAGAACACAGGCAATGTGCAAGACATATCTATTCTAATTGGAGAAAATCTCACAGTGGCAGGGTTCTTCAAAGACAATTTTGGTCTTGTGTTAAAGCTACAAGTATGGGAGTATTTGCAAAAGGCTGCCAAGTTAAGGAGGATGTCACAACAAGCCTATATGGATTTCATGGATAGAGACCCTAAAACATTTTGTAAGTCTCATTTTAAGTGCCACAAGAATGTGATAGTGTTGATAACAACATGTGGAAACTTTCAACTCATTCATTCTACTTGTAAGATATAAACCAATTATCTCTATGTTAGAGGACATTAGGTTGTCTATCATGGATAGGATGCGTGAAGAAAAATCTCATGGCAAAATTTATTGATGATGTGAGCCCTAGAGTTCATAAGAAGATGCAAGAGGCATATGAAGAACAAACACATTGTGAAACACATTAGAATGGAGAGGATGATGAAAGTGGTTTTGAGGTACTTCATAGGGGAATGAGTCATGTTGTTCACTTGGGCAACCAAACATGTTCTTGTAGGGTATGGGATCTAACTGGGGTTCCTTGTGCACATGCTATAAGTGCTATCTTATTCAAAAGAAGAAAACATGAATATTATATATCCGATTGGTACAAAATAGAGAACTACATGGTTGCTTATAGCAGGATGATCAATCCTTTACAAGGTAGCATGTATTGGGACAAAGAGGGGGAAGGGATGATATTGCCTCCCAACATAGTGAGAAGAAAGCTAGGGAGATCTAAAACTGCTAGGAGGAAGGACCCTAATAAAGGACAAAAGAATCCTTTTAAGGCATCAAGGCTAGGGTGTCCACAGAAGTGTGGACATTGTGGTTCTTGAACAAGTAAAAGAAATTGCCCTACACTAGCACTACCCCTACTAGATCAAACTCTGAACAAGTAAGTTATACATTTCTTTTTAATAAATTAAAATATCACATTCATTTAAAGAATCAAACTTGCCATTCAAATTTACTCTTTCAGGCATCACAATCTCAAGTGAATGAAGAAGGGACAAGTGAAAGGAGAAAGAGAGGCAGACCTAAAGGGAGTAAGTCCAGGATTAGTAAAAATGAAGTTGACATGGAGAGATGTCAAGGACCTACACCAGTAGAGATTCTTAGGCAGAAAAGATCAATGGGAAGAGGTGAGCACTCATGCTTATTCATAATTTAATACATGTGTGCATTATTTTGAGTTGTAACTCATATGTGTATTTCTTTCTCATGAATGTGTAATTTATATGTGCATTTTTTCTCTTGAAGGTGTAACTCAATCTCAAGATGCAACAAATACTAATACTGGTTCAACCACAAGAGGAGGAGGAGTTAGTAGAAGAGGAGATGGCAGAGGCAGAAGGAGGATCACAAGAGGAGGAGGAGTTAATATGCCTGAGGGATATGGATTGTGGCAAGGAGATCATGGAGAGATTGCATTTAGAGGCCCATCAGACAATCAAGCTACCATCATCCAAAATCAATCTCAGCCAGCTTCCCAGATTGTAGAAGTTTTGCATCCCACGCAGAACTCAAATGCAACATTGAATGATATGTAGTATAATTGTAATAGAATCAAACTGATTATGCACCCTTGTTTTTGGATTTAAGCTTGAAATTGTAACTGATATGAATTATTGTAGTGTACCTTGTGGATGTTATGGTATATGTATTCATGGCTTGAACAGATCTCAGATCTTATATAGTATATATCTATTCATGGTTTGAACAGATCACAGATGTTATGGTTAATATATGCAACTAGGTACATGATGCCAAAATTTCAATGCAAATTAAGTATATCCCATAAGTATTCACATTATCTATGTACAAGCATAAAAGAAGATCCCAAATTGCATTACATTCCAACATTATCATACATTCAAATTGAAAGATTACATATACAAATTGCGGTTACATCCTTTAAAAGAAAAACAAGCAATTAACAACATTGAAAGTACTCCTAACATCATACAAGCTCCCTTGTAGAATTTCACATTCTTTCTCTCTAAATCTAGTGAACCTCATGTTTAGCTTTTTCATCACGTAATTCTTGAATTTCTAGCGAGGCAGACTTCCTCTTCTTGCCACCTCTGCTTCTCCCTCTTAAATTTGCAATTTCTTCATGGTATTCATTAAGATAATTATCTCCTGCTAACCAAGTCATTAAGCTCATTCTCTCTCATATGAGACTTCTGATTTCATCTCTTAGAAGAGGGATTATTCTAGAGGCAACATTGCACAACGGTAATCAAACCATTCCCACACACTACATCCTCCTTTCTGTAAAATTAGACCATTAAAAAATTAGCAACCCACATTTACATATACAAATTAAGGGAAATTAGAGATTAAAATCAAACTTACATTATAATTTTGGCATCTATAGAACCTTGCGGGGTTTTCATCGATGAATGATGTAAAGTATAGGCACTGCAATCCACATTCACATACTCTTACCCCCTGATTCTTTGCTGCATCTTTCCACCTTTGAATGGAGCTGACCTTATTCAAACCGCAAGCAACAATTCTACTGTTGCAGCTTGTTCTTGAGCACGCGCTTGAGCTTGAAGATGGCATTGTCGTAGAAATTCTACCCTTGGAGCTTGTTCTTCGGCAGAGCTTGAGCGGATCCCAAAGCAACTCACTTTCTTCTTCCTCTCCAAAGATTCAGCCGTAAATTTTTTGCCCTAATTTTTGCCCTAATTTCGGACAAGAAAACCTATTTATTAGGCTCAACTAACTTCGCCAGGTCATCAAGACCGTGCCACATAAGCTGAATTAAACTGACGTGTGCAAACACGTGGAGAGACTCGCGTCGGAATTTGATCTCCGGCGTAAAAAAAGACCTAGTTGGTTAAGTGAGTTCACTTTAAATACCATAAAAACGCCGGAGCTTTTTTAAATACCTTATTGGTTAAGTGAGTTCACTTTAAATACCAATTTGGTAATTTAGCTGTTTTATTATTAGTTTTCTTTTTCGGAAAAAGTTAAGATTTTGTGGTATCAATTTACCAAATTAACATCAATTTGAAAGCTTTGAGGTACCAAGTTGTCAAAATAGAAGTTTGGGGTAACAAAATTAACAAAAAGAGTGCAACTTTGGGATATCAAAGTGCAAATAACCTGAATTTTTATTACTTCTTAAAGACTTTTTTTCCTTTTTGCAACTTTTGGGTTTGCAATCTTGAGAGCATGGACCACAGAGGTTGCTAAAAATGTCTTTTTGCAATTGCTATATTTATTTATTTTTTAAATGATTTTTTGTTTGGGTTTTCTTGATAGATACCCCGAATTTCCATACTTTTTATTTTACCCTCCAAATCATTGTATTCGCTAAATTGGCGCCTGAATTGTTAATTGTCATCAAATTTACTCCTCAGCTTAATTGTTAGAGATATAATATATTAGAGTATTCTATTGGATTAATTACAATTGTTTAATAAGGTCTCCTCTACCCTTACGTGCTCCTTGATATCAGACATCCTCAACAAATTTTTTAGAGGTAGAAATCCTGACGCAATAGTTACATTGTCCCAACAAAGAAAAAATACAATGCATATTTCTCATTTTTTTATGCAAGAAAACATTGGCAAGGTACGAAGATCCCACGTCAAAGCCCACGTAAATTCTAGGTGTATACGTCCCACCGTTTATTCCCACACTCCAAATTAGACAGACTAATTGAACCAGGACTTGAGGGGTGTTGGCATATTTCTTATTCAATGGTCGCAGTATGGTCACACTGATTGTACAACAAGAAACCGCCATGTGTCATCTCAATATCTCCAAATTTATGAGATTAGGAAATGCGTACTCTATTTTTTCCCCTCTATATTATTTTCTCTATTTTCATTTTCTTAGATGCATCACACTTATTGGACCGAATCACAACTATAAATGTCAACAAATTAACTCCATCATCTTTGCATTGCTCTACCTAACTATTTTAATCACGTCAAGATCCTTCACTATCTAACCCCAAGATCATGCTATAAATGAACATGTCTCTCCATTCACCTTTTTTCATATCTCATTACTCTGTTAATTTCGAACCCAGATGAGAAAAGAGAAGCGTTGTAGATAAAATGAGGGTTAGGTGGCATCGGGAAAAGAATCTTTTGATAGGTGCGGTAGTGCTGCTAAATTCAGTCGCGGTCGTGTACAATCAGGTTCTATATGTTCATATGTTTATAGAGTGAATAACATTTGCCAAAAATTTATCTTTTATTATTGCTTGGTATCAATTCAAATATTTATTTAGTGAAAAGATGGACAATTTAATATTGCATTAAAAATTTCATATTAAAATATAAAAATAGATTAGGTGGCAAGAAAAATAGGTGGACTATATGTAAGCCTTGTAGTGAGATTAGGTGGGAAGAAACATAGCTTCTTCTATAAAAACAACATGCCTAAGTTATACGCGTTCTACAGGATTGTTGGGCTATGTGTTCACCTTCTGGATGCTCACTACAAATGCTTTGTATCTTTTATGTGGGGAGCTTTTAATGAAATGTTATTTAAGCACATGACGTTTAATCCATAGTGGTTGAGTACATCTAATCTAATACTTACTAATCAATATAAAACATCCTTCACACTTTTAAATAGTAATAGATAGATAGTTAACTGAGATACTTGAAATTGAACATGAAGTAATATGAAAAATATTTATGTACAATATGCTATGTTTGTATTTCAAAGGCATAAGTGAATCATTAGTTATTCGATTCCTCTATAATACAAAATCTCAAATAATTTTTTACCCTTTTTCTCAATACAATCTCTCTGTCTTTTCACAATACTTTAAAAAAAACTTATTATTTAATAGATTACAAACCAGGATTGCTAGAGCATATTTATTTTTTTGGAGCTCTAACATCTTCACCTCCGGATTGCAGAGCCCAGAGCACATACTATCAGAAACTGCTATTGACGACGGCGTGCATTCAGGCTCACACAGTTCTCGGTCATCTTCATGATAGACGTTCATAGCGAGCATCTACGCTCCGATCGTCACGTCCTCATTGTTGAATAGTCGAATGGCGTCGCTTCTCAAGCTAACCAGATCATCCACGACCTCATATGACAGCGCGTAGATACCACCACCGGCATACAAGAAGTATTCGTGTCAGAGAAGATTCGATTGCGACTCATACCACTTCTGTTTTGGGTCGGTCAAGACCGGACCCTTATTCATGCATCCGACATAGGTAAGGGGATGGGAGCGATGTCTTGCCAAGAGAACAGAAAGACGACCCGGCCTCCAATAAATATCATCATCCATCTTCACGTAAAATTCGGCATCGTACACTTCGTATGCTGCTCTGAAAAATAGGATAACAAATCCTTGTCTTACTATTTTAAATTATTCGCAACACAACTAGAACTCATAAAATATCTCTACTTAATCAATCCTACACTAATCCTCACACCATCAGAACTCAATATATTCTAAATTAGTAATTTTAACAAAACTAGAATTCACTAATGTTTTAAATCTTATAACTAAAAGCTTATAATCATCAAGTTTCTGAATCCATCTCTGAGCTGGCTATATAATTACTGAACCTTTATCTTTTCATCCGATTGAGTTGTTGCCCCACTTTCTAGACCTTGTCAACTAGGAGTTTAGGGGTGCATCCGATTTGGATACGGTTCGGATATGACACTTATCACACCTATATCCGCTTTCTGAAAATGAATACGGATACAAATATTGGTAAGAAAAAAATCATAATCATATCCACGTTAAATGGAAATGGATACAGTTTGGATATTAAAGAAGCGGATGCGGATACGGATACAATCATAGATACAAATCATATATTTGAAAACGGATATGACTCGGACATGAATCGTATATGACAAAAAATATCATATTAATTGGACAATAAAAGTTATTAGTTAACAAAAGTTGTTTTAGATAGTAAAACTTTACGAAATTTCAACCACACTAACCTAAGCAAATCTCACAAACACCAAGAATCGCATGCGTTGATTACAAAAAGTACAAGACAAGAATTGAGACACGGTACAAAATTTCCTTCTAGACCTCACATTTATTATATCCGTTGATTAAAAAAATAAATAAATCAAAATTAAAGCATAACATAAATTTGACTATAAATAAGTCTAAAATGTACAATTCATTACCTTAATAAAAGCACGATCTAATAAATCAAAATATACAACCACATCCTAAAAGGCATGCAATTCTTATCAAGATAATAAAAATTTAGTAATATTCATATGCGTAATTGTATATGTATCTAAATCCATACCCAAATTCTTATCCGAATTTATATCCGAATACATATCTTAATCCATATCTAAATTTGGATGTTCGGAGCGTATCCGAAATTCAAACCGATGTCCTATTCAAAATTGTATCCAACTAAAATCTGAAACCACATCAAAAATCATATCCTTATCTAACCGGTTTCAAATTTTGGGAACCATATCCGCATCTGTTTTGGATACGGTTGCGGATCGGTTCGGATATATTCGGACCGTTTTTCACCCCTATCGTCAACCTTGGAAATTCTAGCCTATAGAGATGATCATCTAATATAAGTGTACTTGTTTGTTTGCGTAAGATGTTAGGATGTTCTGTTCTTGATATCCTTTATGAACAATTTTCTCTACAATATTACTATCAAAGCTTTTCTGCCACTACAATAAAACTCCAAAGTCATGATAAAAACTGAGAGATATAATTTTATACTTTAACATACATCCACAGATTGAAGACCTTTTTATGAGTTGAAACCTGGTTTCACATAGCAGTATTCTTTTTAAATCCTCTTAAGAAATTCGTAACACAAATTTCTTTGATATTATGTCAAAGGTCCCTATCACTACACCAAACCTCCAAATATTTGAGGAGTATAATTTTATACTACAATTACCAATACATGCATATGTGCATTAAAGATAATGTAAACAAATAAACCACAGTTGTAGTATAATTTTATACTACAATTACCAATACACGCATATGTGCATTAAAGATCATTTTCAGCATGATGTGAAGAAATAAACCACAATTGTAGGCATCTTGGTGAACCTTCACATAGTACTATTATAAAAGTGGGTTGCTATGTTAAAATATTTTTTTCCAAAATGCCCTCCAACGCATCCATCCATACATATATGAAACACACAAATACTTAATTTTTCATAACCTCACCATTGACTACACATCCATCCATTCATACATACATGATGACACATGCATACTCAATTTTTCATAACCTCCATATTTATGACCATCAAATTTTCATTTAACCACAAACTCATAACATTCATCCACTAACTCTTGACACTAAATATAACTTTATTCACATTAATGATGAAAAAATTATAACTATTCATCTCCCACCAATCACTATAAATAATAACAAAATCTTATCAAATTTCACCAATCAAAATTTTATTCGTAATCAAAATTTAGATGAGGAAGAAAGAAGCCAAACATACACGTCTCACAACCCACAAGAATCAAGTTCATTTCTCTCACGAATGGAACTTGACGCTTGAGAGTATATCAATTTGCACCTCCAAACCTATATAAGGATCTTCGACTACCCCCGTCTAGGACCTCAAAGACGCTATTGATCGCGTGAATTGCATAACTAATGATGTATTTTTTAGAAACAAACTAAGCATATCATTACATGCGATTTATTTTTAATTTATGTTTACCCTTAGTTTGGTCTGTATCCATAAAATAAGAATATGAATGCATTTATCATGCATTGTCAAATATGAATGCATTGCATGTGCATGATTAGTTCACTCATGCTAGTTTTGACTATAAGTTTGAGAAATTTTGCTATTTCCTCTTTAGATATGAATGCAAATATGAATATCAATGCATCCTTGGTTTGCGTATTGTACTAGGTATAGAAGCTAATGTGGTATATATTTACAATTAGAAGTTTTCTTTCCTTTAGGTATGTAAGCCCATTTTGGAATTCTCCTTTTAGACTCGAGAAAATAAAATTCCCTAAATATGCATTAATTTTTAAATTCTCTTAAACATGTTGTATCTTCTATGCAACTATCATTAAGTAGTTCAAACTAAGAAAAAAAAGAATGCAAGCGGTAAAGGAGGAAGAACGAATATGTGTTTATGAAGAAATTTAAGAGAAGAAAAATTTTAACTGGTACACCCTTCAAATTTTCTTATCACTTATACTATAACCTCAAACAATTATTTTGTTTATTTCATGAAGTGTATCTCATTCTTTAATATTTGGCTTTTAAGTATATATCATCCAAAAGTAGCATTTTGCTTTAAATTATTTAAAAGTATCACACTTTGCATCATTTTTATAAATAAAAAGTTATAGATTTTCGAAACTCGTGCAAAAATAATCCCTTTCATGATTGAAATGATCAAATACTAAAAATCACTAAGCCTTACTTCCATCCAAAATCGGTTAAAACTTGGATTTTGAAACTTCTTTTAATTTGTAGAAAAGTTCTATATTTTAAATGTGTTTTGATCCTTTAGTTAAAAAAATCGACAAGTATGAATACATGCAACACAGCACTATACTAGTAACTATAAAAATTGATTGGAGGAATTTCTTCACAAGCGTTAGACAATATGAAAGAAGAAAGTCTATGGAAATGAATGATTCTGACTTAACAAGGAGATGTAACAAAGTGTGATATCCTAATATTTAATCCTGCATCAAATATTGATTGAGTAATTGAATGATTTATAATGCAGGTCCAAGGAGTCAAGTGCAACATTAGCTAGCCAATTTCGGCGGTAGATTGAGCCAAACCACGTGTTGCACTCCCTGAGTCCTAGGGTTACATTACGCCAATGTGATTGCAGACTTGCGGACGTGACAAATGGTATCAGAGTAATTAGCCAGCCGAAAATGTAGAGCTAAGTGCTATACGGGACTAAGTGCTACACTGTGCGAGTGCAGTGGGAGCCACCTCTAGAGTCCACACATAGCAATTAGCCAGCCGAAAATATGGAGCGAAGTGCTATACGAGGCTAAGTGTTGCACCGCATGAGTGTGGTGCGTGCTACCTCTAGAATGCACATCATCTGATGGTGATACTGGGATGGACCAATACTCATGCAGCAATGAGGACGTCGTGTAATTAAGGTGGAGTGATTGTGATACCCCAAGATTTAGTCTCACATTAAATATTGATTGAGTGATTGAATAGTTTATCATGTAAGTCCAAGGACTCAAATGCAACATTAGCTAGCCAATTTTGACAGTGAATTGAGCGAAACTACGTGTTACACTCAGTGGGTCCAAGGGTCTGCCAATGGGCTCACGGGTAGGGAAGGCTAATGGGTGGGTCAAACCGTTTTGACCCGCCCAAATTCGTCCTGTGAACCCGCATGAAGCAGATTCAAACGGGTACGAGACGGGTCTATACGACCCATCTCATTTAATAGATGGGTTCACCTGATTCATCTCATGAACCATAAACAAGATGAGTCTGACTTCTCTCGTCACGGGTCACGAGACGAGGTGGGTCGGGGTAAATTTACTCAACACCCTGTAGTAATTTTTTTTAAAATACCCTTCTGTACAAGTATTTTGGCCTTATTTGCTTAGAAAGGTAAATTAACGGGCAACCCAAAATGAAAAAAAAACTAAAACACCCCAATGGCTAAAACGTCTCGTGAACCGTAAATGAGATGAGTCTGACTTGTCTCATCACGGGTCACGAGATGAGGTGGGTCGAGGTAAATTTATTCGACCCCCGTAGTAATTTTTTTTAAATGCTCTTCTGTACAAGTATTTTGGCTTTATTTGCTTAGAAAGATAAATTAACGGGCAACTCAAAATAGAAAAAAAATTTAAAGGCCCCCAATGGCTAAAAAAAGAGTGAGAGGTTGCCAAATTGAGGCAACCCTAAATGATTTTTTTAAAGGCCCCTCAATGCCTAAAAAGAGAGTGAGAGGCTACCAAATTGATAGGCACCCAAAACAAAAATATTATTTTTGAAAGACCCCAACGGCTCAAAAAAGAGCCGTTGGGGAGTGAGTGGCTGCCACATGTTAGAGACAATATTTTGAAGTGATGCCTAACTTATTTTATTTAGCTGCAATAATGGATCCTAGAGTTAAAGTTACTAATCTAAAGTATTTGATGACCACTTTTTCTGATAATATGCAATACGGTCATGATGTTGATACAAAACTCTTTGAGATTAACAAAGTGTTAGAGATAATGTATTCATTATATAGCACTGAATTATCGCCTCATTCTGTGGATGCTCGGATGGTACCGTCACCAACTTCTTCAAGCAAAGATGGTGGAAGTTTGATTATGTGAAGTAAACTTGTTACTATTTTATGAAATAATATTTTTCTTCCATTTATTTCTCCTTATTTCTTGTAATTGGTATACTTGTATTTTATTATTATAAAATATAAAATACATAAAAATAATAAAATAAAATAATATTAGTCTAGAGAAAAATTTGAAAAAAATTGGAAAAAATTAAAAGAGGAAAAAGGCAAAAAAAAATGCCTCAATTTGTTAGTCTCGTGACGACGAGACAGGTCATGAATTGGGTCCAAGGCCCAACTCGTGACTAGCTTAACCCATTTGTCTCGTATGAATTCAGAATGAGATGAATCCGATTTGTCTCGTTCTATATTCGTATGAGACATGGGACGAATCATCTCGATTCGTCTCGTTGGACATCTCTACTCACGGGCTCGGGGCGCAACACAAAGTGCCTGACCAAATTCTTTTTGAGTTCCATTTCTTGATGGTTGGGGGATTATTTTTTTCTTCCTTTTTTAAGGAATTGTATTGTTCAACTAAAAAGATTGTGAAGTAACAAAGGTTGTAATTGAATTCTGAGGATTTTTAGATAGTTATGCTCCAAAGTTATCAATTTCGAGACCTTCTCAATTGGAGACTGCATGCATTCGCCCATGAACTCCAGCGGTAGCTCACATTTCTTTACCTGAAAAACCTAATGCATTACAAAAAAAAATTGCCCGAGGAACTACAAAAGGAGGAGAGATGAGATTAGAAAAATTGATCGTACGATAAAGCAGAGGCTCGAAAAGGTAATGACGGATCAATTGAGAGAAAAAGGTAATAATATCATGTAAATTTTTTTCGTGTAAATTAGTGAGCTTTCATAGTTATTTGATCAGTTAAGTTTGCAAGAAATTTATTTCTTTCTATCTTTGTAGGGCTGAAGGACTATGAGAAGCCGGGGTGTACCAAAGTACCTCCCAAAGGTTACCAGGCCGTTTTGGAGTGGTCCAGGGACAATGTTCCGATTGGGGATTATGTCATCAAATTTAATAATTTGATCGGCTGTTTAATCAAAGACCCAAACTCCATCAACATTGCTCATAATTTTGAAGAACAAGAATGGAAATGCATAAAGAAAATCTGGGATAGTCTCATGGTAATTATATATTATATTGCTTCTTTCATTTACTATTTATTTAATTATTCTTATAGTGTATGTTTTTCCACATGTAATTTGTAGGATCATTATTGTCTTGAGGACAACCCGAAATCTTGGGATTATGTAACACCTAGGGTGAGCAAGATGATTCGAGAGTGGATGAATAAACTCAAGAAAAAATACATTACGGATATAATCGTCGATTGGCAGAGGATGTATGAGCTTGATAAGAGGGTTTCTCCATATAATTGGATGACTCTCATTGTCGAGTGGGAGCGTGTTAAGAAGGTGACCTATTTTTTATTCATGATATTACCATCACACATACTAATGAAGTGCTTTATTTTAAAGAAAAAATGTAAGAAGGCCTCGGAGAATTTCAATTCGAAGAAATACGATCAGCTTTATTATTACCCTGGCATTAGAAATATCTTTTGTTGTTACCGTTAATTTATTTTGCATCTTTTTTCCTAGTTATGCTTTTTGATAAGCTATCAAATGTCATTATGTACCTGATGTAGGACGCTTAACGGATAATTTCATGAAGGAGTGGGACAATCACGAGCTAAATCCCGACTCATACGTATTATTGACTTTCGCAAAGAAATAATCATATCTTCTAATCCGGAAGGCGGATTCTAACATATTATATATGTAAATCACCTATCTCGATGAGACGGAGCCAACCAGAATGAGATGAATCCGATTTGTCTTGTTCTATATTCGTATGAGACATGGGACGAATCATCTCGATTCGTCTTGTTGGACATCTCTACTCACGGGCTCGGGGCACAACACAAAGTGCCTGACCAAATTCTTTTTGAGTTCCATTTCTTGATGGTTGGGGGATTATTTTTTTCTTCCTTTTTTTAAGGAATTGTATTGTTCAACTAAAAAGATTGTGAAGTAACAAAGGTTGTAATTGAATTCTGAGGATTTTTTAGATAGTTATGCTCCAAAGTTATCAATTTCGAGACCTTCTCAATTGGAGACTGCATGCATTCGCCCATGAACTCCAGCGGTAGCTCACATTTCTTTACCTGAAAAAGCTAGTGCATTACAAAAAAGTTGCCAGAGGAACTACAAAAGGAGGAGAGATGAGATTAAAAAGATTGATCATACGATAAAGCAGAGGCTCGAAAAGGTAATGACAGATCAATTGAGAGAAAAAGGTAATAATATCAAGTAAATTATTGAGCTTTCATAGTTATTTTATCAGTTAAGTTTGTAAAAAATTTATTTCTTTCTGTCTTTTTAGGGCTGAAGGACTATGAGAAGCCGGGTGTACCAAAGTACCTCCCAAAGGTTACCGAGCCGTTTGGAGTGGTCCAGGGACAATGTTCCGATTGGGGATTATGTCATCAAATTTAATAATTTGATCGACTGTTTAATCAAAGACCCAAACTCCATCAACATTGCTCATAATTTTGAAGAACAAGAATGGAAATGCATAAAGAAAATCTGGGATAGTCTCATGGTAATTATATATTATATTGCTTCTTTCATTTACTATTTATTTAATTATTCTTATAGTGTATGTTTTTCCACATGTAATTTGTAGGATCATTATTGTCTTGAGGACAACCCGAAATCTTGGGATTATGTAACACCTAGGGTGAGCAAGATGATTCGAGGGTGGATGAATAAACTCAAGAAAAAATACATTACGGATATAATCGTCAATTGGCAGAGGATGTATGAGCTTGATAAGAGGGTTTCTCCATATAATTGGATGACTCTCATTGTCGAGTGGGAGCATGTTAAGAAGGTGACCTATTTTTTATTCATGATATTACCATCACACATACTAATGAAGTGCTTTATTTTAAAGAAAAAATGTAAGAAGGCCTCGGAGAATTTCAATTCGAAGAAATACGATCAGCTTTATTATTACCCTGGCATTAGAAATATCTTTTGTTGTTACCGTTAATTTATTTTGCATCTTTTTTCCTAGTTATGCTTTTTGATAATCTATCAAATGTCATTATGTACCTGATGTAGGACGCTTAACGGATAATTTTATGAAGGAGTGGGACAATCATGAGCTAAATCCCGACTCATACGTATTATTGACTTTCGCAAAAAAACAATCATATCTTCTAATCCGGAAGGCGGATTCTGACATATTATATATGTAAATCGCCTATCTCGACAAGACGGAGCCAACCAGATTGTTAAAATTTTAAAATCTCATCAGTAATATCCAGTTTTGGCTGAAATCCGAAAATAATCAGCATTTAGTTTATTTTAGTAATAAAGTTAGAGTCAATTTAGATTAGGAAATAAAATCAATTTTGATTTAATTAGGACTAATTTATTTCCTATATTATAGGGAGTCTTTTAGGGTAGGATTTGATACTTTCTATTTTTTGTAATTCTAGTCTTACTAGGAGTCTATTTTGTTTTTCTATTTAAGAAGAGTCATATAACCCTAGAATCAATATATCTTTTTATCAATAAATTTATTTATTTTTAATATTTTCTTCGTGGATTCGGAGATCGTTCTTTGTGGATTCAGAGAGCACCCCTTGGTGGATTCCGAGGTTATCACTTCCGCGCCGCGTTAGTACCTTTTAGATTAAACGCAAAGCAAACACCCAATTCAACTGTGACTTGGTAACTCTGGTGGCTTCGTTCAGTTATGGGAGGAAATAGTTGCAGCCATCATACATGGCTCCTCTACGTTGTTCTATATACTCCTAATGGTTTGCGATTTCTTGTTTGTTAACATATTGTCTCACTAAATCCTGCTCAAATATAAGTATATCGTAGTTAAATCGAAAATCACCGTTCATGTCCATGTATTTCAAACATTACCTTGCGGCACATATAAAGAGATGAGATAAAAAATCATGGTGTCTGTAGAGGGATTTCTTCTCAAACCTGCATTTAGTTAATAGGATAAACGATCCCGAACAAATTTATTTTGTTTTCCAAGAAAGGGAATAAAAACTTCTTCCATTATCTTGGTCACTTTTGGAGTTGCTCAAATTGCCTTTTCTTGCAAATGACTACTTCCTTTTGTGCTCATTGCAAAGCTCTAGCTTTTAAGATGTTTGGTTGGAAGAATAGAAATGCAAACGCGTCTGTGACATTTGAAATTTCAGCTTTTTTTTAAAAAAAAATTTGGTGAGGAAATCAACTTAGACATATATTGGCGAGTAAATGGTGGGCTAACGAACTCCTGCATATACTTTGGGTGGTATTCCTATCAGCAATATATTCTGAATATATTCGGAATCATTTAGCATAATAATTGAGAATCAAACTTCTTCATCATCATCGTTACTACTACTAGACCACCACCGGACCTCCCTCAACCTGAGCAGCAAGTACACGACAATCCCAGTCCCGAACCCGAGCGCAGCACTCGACCCCGTCAGCGACACCGCCGCACAGACCAGCATCACGAACGACTCCTCTTTAGTCCCCATATCCCTCGACGCCATCGCCAGCTCCACCCCCGAGAACAGCAGCAGCACCCCGAGAATCCCGATCGGGAACTGACCCATTATCCTCACAAACGAGTTCCCAAACACCAGCCCCAGCACCAACTTCCCGATCGCCAGGAACAGCACCGACGCCCCACTCCGCCCCCCGAACCTGTACTGTCCGGCCAGCCCTCCCGCGCCGTGGCAGACGGGCATGGCTCCGAACCAGCACCCGACGAGGTTCATCAGCCCCACGCTGACGGAGACCATCGTCGCCGATGTTTCCTTTTCGGGGAATAAGTCCGACGACAGCTTGCAGACTGCGATGACGGAGTTGAGTACCGAGAGCGGAATCTGGGGGATGGCGGCTCTAACGAAGCCGGTCTTCCAGTCGTGCCAGGTTATGCTGACGATCCGGATGGGAGAAGGGCCGAATTTCAGGTCTTTCAGGATGGAAGGGTCCCGCGCGAAGCAGAGGGCGAGGCCGAGCACGAACACTATTAATGCTGCGGGAACATTCATTCTCCTTCTATTTCTGTTGTTGTTGTCGCCGGAGCCGGTGGTGAGGATGACGAAGAGGAGGGCGGAGAGGGCGAGGACGAGGCCGTCGAGGCCGAGCCAGGGGCGGGGGCCGCCGGACTTGCCGGTGGAGAAGTTCTGGTTGAAGCGGATGTACTTGACGGCGGAGAAGGCGAAGGAGAGGCCCTGGGAGAGCTGGATGCCGCGGACGACGGGGAGGGGGATGAAGCGGTAGAAGAAGGACATGAGCCCGGTGGCTCCGAGGAGGAAGAGGACGCCGGCGGTGGAGAGTCCGGCGGCCATGATCTGGGGGATGGTCAGGGGGTCGGGCTCGGTGATGGCGACGGCGGCGATGGATTTCATGGGCTGGACGGGCATGGGGAGGGAGAAGAGGAGGCCGGTGGCGGCGTTGTAGAGGGCGGTGAAGATGAGGGTGGTGCCGAGGTCGAGGTGGTTGACGAGGGTGAGGGCCAGGACGATGGGGATGTAGGTGCCGAGGTCCCCGACGGAGCCGCCGAGCTCGGACCATATCGAGGTCTTGAGGGCGAAGGAGGCTGTCACCGACGGGAGGCGGATGCGGCGGCGGGGATTGGGGAGGAGAGGGGATGATGACGATGGTGGCGATGACGGAGGATCCATGAGATTTTTTTCCTTTTGCTTACTTTTTGGGTGTTTTTTTAAGGGTGAGACTTTAGATTCAGTGAGAGGCGTGGCTTTTGAGGGGAGTGAAAGGATGGGTGTGTTTGGGGAAGTCGTTCATTCGCTCACGGAAGGAGAGGTGATTGATGGATAAACTGGGATTCTAAGGAATGTACTCTTCATGATGATGGATATTTTTTTTCCCCTTGATTTTCGTCGTTCGAGACGACAATAGGCCCTTTTTTAACTATAAAATCTAGATATTTGATCTTGAGAGTAGTGATAAGTGTAATATATTTTCTATACTATTTTGATATTACTGTTCATAAAAGAGTGACGCCATGATGAGTTATCAATATAATTTTTAAGTGAGGCCTCACTAGTTTGTGAATAGTAGTGCCAAAGTAGTAAAAAAAAAGTACAATTACCATTTTTCTTTGATCTTTCGTCAAAAATCACTAAAAAAAGTAGTGGAAAGAGTACTATGTTTAATTTTATTTGTTGATTTTTTATTGTGATATTATATAAATCTAACACTTAGAATACCCTCGTGTATTGCACTCATTCCTAATTTTTACTTTTAAAAATAAAATCGTATCCAAAAAATTATAATCTTTGTAATAACTTTTTTAGGCCAAAATATCAAATTGGTTTTTTTGTTGACCCATTTGATAGTTTGATTTTACTCCGGTGACAGTTTAATATTTTTTATTGACTCGATGGTCAAATAGGTGGCTGATATGGCATTGTTTAACTATTTTGGAGGGAATAGAAGGTAGTTCTGAAATAAAGCCCTAGGGTTAACATTTGGGTGAAATCTCAAATTACTGATTTTAAGGTAGCTGACAAAGGAAAAATTCTGTGGGGGAACTCTACAATGTCATCTTCATGCTCAAACTCAAGAACAAACTTCAAGCGAGGAAATGCGGGATTGCAAGCAGGTTTGATGGAGTAAAGCTTTATGGATGTGGGTTAGAGTGCGTGTATCTAACCTCCTTCATAGATGAAAATCCAAACAGAAGTGTTGATGTCAGTTATCAAACAGGGGAATTTGAGGCTGGTCTTGAAGAGCTTAGGGTCCCTTGACCTCCTTTGATGGCTGATTCCCCAATAGAAATGCTCAGTTTCCTGCAAAACTGCAACACGTTAGAGGAGGGGAGTTGGGTTCTCCGGTGATTCCTCCGACGATCAAGTCAGTATTTGAGCTTGAGTGGAGAAGAAATCAATGAACTGATCAAGTTCTCAGTCTAAGTGTGCAGAAATTGCATACCTTTATGCTGTAGACAGTCCCTCTATTTATAGTAGGTTCAGAGGGGCAATTCTGTAATTTTGACCGAGTCCAAGTAGACAGCTTAGTCGGTAGTTGCTTTACATGTCACGTGGGTGGCATGAGTCACCACCGATCCGATATGATGGCAATTGATGAGACATGGTGGGTGATGAGTCATGAGGACTCGTGGCACTAGTAAAGATGATAATGGACAGTTGTTTGTGCGGAGTTCGAGGACGAACCACACTTTGACTCGGCCTGGCGAGAAGGGTCGATCGAACTGGAGAGGGACGACCGACCGGCGAAGTGACGACTTCGGCACTGGGGAGAGGGACGACCGGCTAGCGAAGGACACCTCGGTGAGAAGGGATGACTTCGGCTGCGAGAAGGGACGATTATCGGCGAGAAGGGACGACTCGGCCTAGCGAGAAAGGACATCTGCGAAAGGGATGACTCGGCTGGAAAGGGGCGTGAAAGGGACGACAAGTACCGCCTTTAGTTGGCCTAAGTTGTCGACCGACACGAGTGAAGGGACAACTCGGCTGGCGAAGGGACATCTGTCGAGAAGGGATGACTCGGTCTGGTGGTGAAGAGACGCCTCGGCAAGAAGGGACGAATCGGCCCGAGAGAAGGGACTAGCCTACCGAGAGAAGGACACCTCCTAGCAAGATGGGGCTTACTTGCATGGTGGGAAGGGCGACTTCGGCCAGGCGAAGGATGCCTATCTCGGCCCTGGCGAGAAGGGTCGCCTTGCTCTACTGTTTAGGTCGAGTCATGGGCACCGCCTTGAGACATCTATCATCCAGTTGAATATTGACTAACACTTGCTTATTTCTATGGCACAACAAGAAGATTCTACAAACCTCAATGGGAACTCTACAGTGATTTTTTTTCTTTTTTATTTTTTGTTTTTTATTTTTTGGATTTTTTAAGGGTGAGATATTAGATTCAATGAGCAAGTGTGGCTTTGGAGGGGAGTGAAGGACAGGTGTGTTTGGGGGAAGTGGTTCATTCACGCACGGAAGGAGAGCTGATGATTGATGGATAAATGGGGATTCAAAGGAATGTACCGTTTGTAGATTTTTCTTTTTTTACCCCCTTGATTTGCGTCGTGTCAAGACGATAATAGGTCGATGCTTTTTAACTGTATAATCTAGGATATTTGATCTTTCCTTGAAAACCACTACAAAAAGTAATGGAAAGACCACCATTTTTAATTCTACTAATTGATTATCTAGTAGATGATTGTGATACTATGTAAATCTAACAGTTACAATACCCCCGTGTATTGCACTCATTCCTAATTTTTACTCACAGAAAAAATTGTAACCACTCACTAGATAATCTATGGTTGTGATTAAGTAGTGGTCCCTCCATTATTTTTTTGGTAGTGAAAAGGATCCGAATCCAAAAAATTATGGTGTTTGTAATAACTTTTTTAGGCCAAAATACCATATTGGTATTTTTTGTTGACCCATTTAACAATTTGGTGTTTTTATTACTCAGGCGATAGTTTAATTTTTTTTTTTTTGATGATCAAATAGGCTCAAAACTTGGTCTCCGGTGAGATTTAGTTGGTTAGGGTATCACGTGAGGTCATGTGAATGTAATTAGCCGTTAACAAGGGGCTAATGTGGCAGTGTTTAACTATTTTGGAGGGAATAGAAGGTCGTTCTAAAATAAAGTAATATTTGGGTGAAATCTCGATTAGGGATTTTCAAGGTAGTCGACAAAGGAAAATTTCGTAGGGAACTCTACAATGTCATCTTCATGCTCAAACTCAAGAACAAACTTCAAGGGAGGAAATGTGGGATTGCAAGCGGGTTTGATGGAGTAAAACTTTGTAGATGTGGATTAGAGTGCGTGTATCTAACCTCCTTCATAGATGAAAATCCAAACGAAGTGTTGATGTCGGTTATCAAACGAGAATTTGAGGTCGGTCTTGAAGAGCTTAGGGTCCCTTGACCTCCTTTGATGGTGATTCCCAATAGAAATGCTCGGTTTCTGCAAAACCGCAACACGTTAGAGGAGGGGAGTTGGGTTCTCCGGTGATTCCTCCGACGATCAAGTCAGTATTTGAGCTTGAGTGGAGAAGAAATCAATGAACTGATCAAGTTCTCAGTCTAAGTGTCAGTGCATACCTTTATCTTTAGAAACAGTCCCTCTATTTATAGTAGGTTCAGAGGGGCAATTCTGTAATTTTGACCGAGTCCAAGTAGACAGCTTAGTCGGTAGTTGCTTTACACATGTCACCTGTGGGTGGCATGAGTCACCACTGATCCGATATGATGGCAATTGATGAGACATGGTGGGTGATGAGTCATGAGGACTCGTGGCACTAGTAAAGATGATAATGGACAGTTGTTTGTGCGGAGTTCGAGGACGAACCACACTTTGACTTCTACTTTGAGAAAGGTCGATCGAACTGGAGAAGGGACGACCCTACCGGCGAGAAGTGACGACTCTACCGGGAGAGGGACGACCGGCCTAGCGAAGGGACACCTCCGGTGAGAAGGGATGACTTCGGCCGGCGAAGGGGCGATCTGGCGAGAAGGGACGACTCGGCCTAGCGAAGGGACACCTCCGGTGAGAAGGGATGACTCGGCCTAGCCGTAAGGGCGCTCGGCGAGAAGGGACGACAAGTACCGCCTTTAGTTGGCCTCGCAAGTTGTCGACCCTACCGGAGTGAAGGGACAACTCGGCTGGCGAAGGGACACATCTGTCGAGAAGGGATGACTCGGCCTAGCCAGAAGGGACGCCTCCTGACGAGAAGGGACGACAAGTACCGCCTTTTTAGTTGGCCTCGCAAGTTGTCGACCCGGCCTGGAGTGAAGGGACAACTCGGCCTGGCGAGAAGGGACACATCCTGTCGAGAAGGGATGACTCGGTCTGGTGAGAAGAGACGCCTCCTGGCAAGAAGGGACGAGTCGGCCTGGAGAGAAGGGACGAGTCGGCCTGGAGAGAAGGGACACCTCCTAGCAAGATGGGGCGACTCGGCATGGTGGGAAGGGACGACTCGGCCAGGCGAGAAGGGATGCCTATCTACCGAGAAGGTCATGCTGCTTTCGGCTGTTTAGGTCGAGTTGCGGTGCAGTCTGCTTGAGACATCTATCATCCAGTTGAATATTGACTAACACTTGCTTATTTCTATGGCACAACAAGAAGATTCTACAAACCTCAATGGGAACTCTACAGTGATTTTTTTTCTTTTTTATTTTTGGTTTTTTTCTTTTTTGGATTTTTTAAGGGTGAGATATTAGATTGAGTGAGTGGGTGTGGCTTTTGAGGGGGAGTGAAGGACGGGTGTGTTTGGGGGAAGTGGTTCATTCGCGCACGGAACGAGGGCTGATGATTGATGGATAAATGGGGATTCTAAGGAATGTACCCTTCGTGACGATAGATTTTTCTTTTTCCCCCCCTTGATTTGCGTCGTGTCAAGATGACAATAGGTTGATGCTTTTTTAACTGTAAATTCTAGGATATTTAATCTTTTCCTGAAAATTACTACAAAAAAGTAATGGAAAGACCACTATTTTTAATTTTATTCATTGATTATCTAGTGGATGATTGTGATACTATGTAAATCTAACATTTATAATACCTCGTGTATTGCACTCATTCCTAATTTTTACCCAAAGAAAAAATCGTAACCACTTGCTAGATAATCTATAGTTGTGGTTAAGTAGTGGTCCCTCCATTATTTTTTTGGTAGTGAAAAGGATCCGAATCCGAAAAATTATAGCATTTGTAATAACTTTTTTAGGCCAAAATACCAGATTGGCATTTTTTTTGTTGACCCATTTAACACTTTGGTATTTTTTGTTACTTCGACGATAGTTTGATTTTTTTTTTACCAGATGGTCAAATAGACCCAAAACTTGGTCTCCGGTGAGATTTAGTTGGTTAGGGTATCACGTGAGGTCACGTGAATGTAATTAGCCGTTAATAAGTGGCTGATGTCGCATTGTTTAACTATTTTGGAGGGAATAGAAGGTCGCTGAAATAAAGTAACATTTGGGTGAAATCTCAGATTAGGGATTTTCAAGGTAGCTGACAAAGGGAAAATTTCGTAGGGGAACTCTACGAAGTTATCTTCCAGCTCAAGCTCAAGCTCAAGAACAAACTTCAAGGGAGGAAATGTGGGATTGCAAGCAGGTTTGATGGAGTAAAACTTTGTAGATGTGGATTAGAGTGCGTGTATCTAACCTCCTTCACAGATAAAAATCCAGAAAGAAGATTCTACAAATGTCAAAACTATAATGTGAGTTTACTTTAAAACCTTAATTTCCTGATATTATTTATTTTGTTTGTTCAAAGATTGTTGAATTAGGTTTTTTTGTAATGTTGCTTCTGGATTGGTTCCCCTGCTAGCAGATGAAATATTTAAGATATCGTGCAATACGAGTGAACTTGATGGCTTGATCGAAGAGAATGGTAATCATCTTTTTTAAAGAAAAATAGGCCGAGATGCTCTATTCAAATATATATATATATATATATATATATATATATATATATATATATATATATATATATATATATATATATATATATATATAACATAAGAAAAGCATGTAAACTCAATCAAAGATTACAAGTCTTAGTCATACGAAGTTCACAACTCCGCTTTGAACTGTGATTGAAGAGAGGTCCTTGACGTCATTCAATACATGGTTATCAAAGGAGGTAGATCAATTCATAAGCCTAAAAACGCATAATCCCCAAAAGAGTAAAGATGTAGAGATGAGTTTTTGAGCTGACATGCCCAACTCGTGGCAACTTACAAAAGCAAAAAAGTTCAAAACTGGTGTTATAAGTCTTTCCAGCAGCAAAAACAGGGGAAAAAAAAAGAGAGAACACCATAGATTTAGAAGTTTTCTCCCACCAAAGTTTCATCTTTACCCTGCAACAGAGTCGCAATTCCCTTGTCTTTGGCCATGTTTTTGATGATAAAAGCACTCTTCTTCATTGTGTTCCCTGCCCAAAACATGGTAAAGTACGTTATATTAGATGCTATTGCTGAGGTGCAATAGTGATTTCATTGAAGATAAGGTTGTTACGAGCCCTCTGTATACACTAACATATTGTTGGCAACAGAACTGACCAACATTTGTGCTCTCTACTATAAGTTAAGAAGGTACCAAAAGAGTCTATCATGTCATGAAAAGAAGAAGGCCTCTAAACAAGTTGCAGCTTGGAGAAGAACAAACTCCATACTTTTTTCAAGGGACATAAATAAAAATTATGACCATTTGATTCTAGTTGAGATTGGCAAAATGAATATGATGGATATCTCCCATCCCTTAAAATCTGATTCTAGTTGAGCTTGAACTTGAAGAGCGCATTCTGGAAATACAAGAAAATTGAAGAAATTTGCGCAATTTGTAAGTGAAATTGAAAAGGGGAAAATATGAAATAAGCCCTAAACCTAAAAACTGCCCTAATTTTGAATAGAAGAGGGGAGAGGAGCACATGAGAATCACGTGCTCCAACTAACACTAACTATCATATTAGATCTCCTTCTATTTCCTTTAATACACTCCACATTAGCAGTAAAATGTCGTCAGGTGAGATTTTGCTATGTAATCTTGCCAGGAGCCAAGTTTTGGGCCTATTTGACCACCGGGTCATTAAAAATACCAAACTGTCACT
The DNA here is from genome assembly GCA_012295165.1 of Asparagus setaceus. NCBI lineage: Eukaryota > Viridiplantae > Streptophyta > Magnoliopsida > Asparagales > Asparagaceae > Asparagus > Asparagus setaceus. The sequence continues at coordinate 78,554,104 of CM022706.1, forward strand.
GGAGTAACAAAAAATACCAAAGGGTCAAAAGGGTCAACAAGAAAAATACCAATGTGGTATTCTAGCCAAGTTTTTATGATTGTTTACAAATTGATAAATTTTTATTTTTGTTGATAAATTAATAATATGATAATTTCATATGTAACTATGATAATTATAAACAATTAGATTTTTTTGTTAAATTACCACATGACATGATGATAAATGTTCAAATTATTTTCTGACCTTTTTCTATTGAAATTATAAAATATATGATATGTTCCACTTTAGAGTGGTGGAGGATCACAGAAATTCAACTTACACAAAAGGCTTCAAAAGAAGTCCAGCAATATGATAGCTTTTGGACCAAATAAAATTTAATTTCCCGTTCCTTCACAAGATACAATTTATTTATTTATTTTCAATGAAATATTCCGAATGAATCTCCAGTCACTCAATGGAAAACAACTAATCCTTATAAGAATGATTTCATATTTTTTTCTTTTAAGTGTAACAATTATAATGATTTAATTACTAATTCCTAATCAAACTCTAAATTGCAATTCCTATGCAGCACCACATCCTAACTCCACAGGAACATATACCTATCTGTTCGGCTTGGAACCCAAAAGCAGCCGCAACGCAAGCTCCTTAAATAAAAAGCAACTCTCTACTATGTGATAATCCTACACCACATCTTAACTCCATAATGAAAGTTTTTTCTGTTATGGTTTTCTTCGAGAAACCAAAATAAAATTAAAAATCATAATTGGAAATAATGAGGGGTAGGATAGAATTGTCTTTTCAAAGTTTATCTCACAAAACTTTTAATAGAAAGTTAAAATAGGACTAAGTTGATATCTAATGAGAGGTATAAGGACTAAGTTGTTAAAAAAGTGAAGAGACCAATTTAAAAATGAAGCCTAGTACATGGACCAATTTGATCTTTTAGCCTTTTTCTATTTCTTTCATTTTTATGAGATTGGGTTATTATATTTCTAGATTATCTAATAGAGATATGTATATTTTCATGTTTAAATAATTGATAGTTCTAAAATTGTCAGCCTTTGAATATTTTTGGAATACTGACAATACATAATGTACAAGTACTTACTGTAGAAATTTCTCTCCTAATTGTGTCCTCTATTATGATTTTATAACATTTTGATGTAGCTCTAGAGACACTACAAGTCTGCAACAAAGGTTGAACGTAACTACACTAATTTTGCAACACATCTAATGAGTATAGCCGTGATTGGAAACCATAAGTATATAACAACACAATTAAAAAGTATAGGGACTTTCAACACATATCAACTACTTCTTTTCATAAAAGCAAAACTCCAGTATCGTGAAATTTACAAAAATGCTACAAGATCAAAAATAAATCTCTCGTGCACTTTTCAGCTATTTAAAATTGTTATCAGTAGCAACACAAGAATTCAAATTTAAATTCTCCTGCAGCACGGGCTGCATACTAGTGTGTTGTGATATGCAAATCATAATCAGATAACAACACAAATTAAAAGCATAAGGATTTTCAATACATGGCCATTTTTTTTAAATAAAACATCCCTCGACACAAAGATGTGTCACGGAGAATATCACATGGTAGTCCATATGGGGCGTGATTATAATGGATCCCTTTGGGATCCGAAAATTCGGATCCCAGGAGATCCATAGTTCAAAGGAAGAACGCAGCCATGGATCTCCCGTGTCGCTTGGTAGATTTTCATTAAAAGAAATAAAACATCCCCAAACACAATGATGTGTTGCTGGACAGAAAATATAAAATATTAGTAAAAAGAAAAAGAAAAACTTAAAAGCATGTGACAACACATAGTGTCGGGATGCTGACACATTTTTTTGTCGCAAATTTCGCGACCCATTACCACATGTGTTGTTGGCTTTTCTCCACACATGTCCTATCTACACAATAGGTTTGTGTCGAGCTCCAATTGTACGACACAAAACTATGTCACCGATTGATGAAAAAAGTATTGGGAGGTACAAACTTTGTTGTAGTTTCTAGACTCTAGCCTATATGGAAGAATACAATCCTATTAGGGGCAAGTATACGGTCAGAATCGCGCAAATCATCAGGATTCGAGGCTCTTGCTATAACAATCCATTAACCTCCATCGGGGTTCGCAAAATTCCATCATTTTGGGGCTCAAAATCATAGTTAAAGATTTTCTTCCTATTTTCAGCAGGTTTTAACTGTTCAATTTGGAGGGGGCAAACCTAGTTCATTTTGGCTAAAATTTGATATGGAGGATTCTATTTTTCCAGTATAAGAATATTTTCTAGTTTTTGATACTTTCTTTTTTATTAAAATATCATTTTTATTTTTATTTTTATTTTTAAGTTTATAAAAGACTTTTTCCTGGATGTAGGCATATCGTTAGGAGATTCGACAAAGGAGAAGAGATTCGGTTCCTAATGATGCTTTTCTTTGTTCTAGGTGCAAGAGCAAGATCTCGAGGATGTCTGATATTCAAGATCATAAGGAGCGTACCTCTATTCAAAAGGAAGAGAAAACCCTTCGTGAAGAGGATATGAAGAAAGGAAGCACCTAAAGAAGAAGGATCCATCAAAGAACAAATAAGGTTTGACTTTAATTCTGTTGAAAAGGTGCTTCGAGTTCCACTAGCACTTTTTGTAATTTGGCTTAGTTAGAGACCGATTTGTTGTTAGGTTTTTTTCCTTTTATTTATTTATATCTTTCTCAAAAGTAAACTTTGCAATCTTCGTTACTGGTGTCGACTCTGTTAGCCTCTCGGTCCGACCATCATAAGCTAATTCCTCATGAATATTTGAGCCCATGAATATATACTCTATCAGGACGGATCCATAATTTATTTCTTATGGGGGCACATGCACAATAAATCATGTGAATTAATAACTTATATTATAAAAATTATGTCATAATAAGCATAAAGATTTTAACACAATTTTCATTATTGTTTTCATAATAATACATGATTATCTTCATTTTTATTTACATAAAAATAACAAAATACTACTTAGTTCCTCCAATAGTATTTATGCATAATTGCTCTCTGTGTGATCTCGTCTCTTGATACTGTTCGATGATTTTCTCACTTTCTATAATATCAAAAATGTCTTTCTCAATGTACAAGTAACTAATCCAACCATTCATATCTCATACAATGGCATAATCAACTCTTTATAAGTTTCATCGTGAAGAAAGTTGAACTTTGAGATCCTGGCACCAGAGACATAAGTTATCAATTAATCAGTTTCTCTCTAAAAGAATATGGATCATTCTGAATTGGATAGATTAAGAAATCTCTAATAAGATTATTCTCAAAGTTTCTCTTAATTAGGTATTAATTAAATTATAATCAGCTGCAAATTACAAGAATAGATCTTCAATTTCTAAAGTTTAAGGACATGTGAAACTATCGTCAGCTAAAATAAATAAGGCTAATTGCACTTAAGTGCCCTATAGTTTCACAAACCTTGCACTTTAATGCTCTATTTTAAAACCATTAACTTAAATTCCCCAAAGTATTTAAGTGTTGCGGATAAATATTCTGAAGTTTCAAAATGTTGCACATTGGAGCATTCATCTGCAACACTTAAATATTTTGAGGCATTTTTTTGCTCGGCTTTAAGATAGGAATCACTTAAATGCAAGTAGGGGTCCAACAGGAGTGGGTGAGGAAGAGTGCAGGACCCAGGGCCCAAGGTGAACCCAAAACTAGGGGTTTTATTTTTTTGCTTAAAATTAATTTATTTTGTAAAAATTGAAATTTCAAGAGTAATTAAAAATAAAATATGCTAAATTTTGATAAAAATCAATCATACTAAGTGTTTACTAAGTAGTAGAAAATTACATTCTATTAGTATATAGTTATATATTATATGTAAGTATATATAAGTATACATTAATGACCATATCATACTATAATTATATATAGTATACATTAATGACCATATCATACTATAATTATATATTAAAAATATAAAAAATATATATAATATATATAAAATTAGAAGCTAGGAGTAGAACGTGAGACTTCACCACCTCGACTGGGGCAGTGGCAGTTCGAATTGACCGAGACGCAGACGCGTCAGGGCCTCGAGACCGTTGGACACCCCTAAATGCAAGGTTAGTGAAACTTTAGGACATTTAAGTGCAGTTTAGCCAAGAAATAATCATTTGTCTTTCTTAATTCTCACGGACTAAATCCAAGTCAAGTCCCCACATGGTACCTCCTACTCTACAAAAAGTGCAACTTATAATCCATAAATAATAATCTCTATTAAAAACCAAATCAAAGTACACATTTTAAGTTTTTCTCAAAAAAACATAAACTACATAAGCCCTAAAGTCCTCTTGTATGGAAAGTGGAAACTAAAGTCAGTAACCAGTAACTACCAAATTAAAGAGATCCCCACCCCCCCAAAATTGAAAATGAGAGTGAGGGGGAACTCACCGGTTATTAATTGAAATGCACTGGTTTGGAAACTCAAAAGTTAAAGATGGAGCGGTGCTATTCTTTGGGATTTTGGGCTGAGATCAATGTGGGCTCATTTTGAATTAACAAAATAAATAGGCTGAAATTGTTATGCGTTGTGTAGTGAATTGATTGGGGGCACCAGTTAAACTTAAGTGGGGGCACCTATTTCGGGGGCCTACTCTTATAAAGTTTACCAACATCTGTCGGGGCACGTGCCCCCAGAGCATTCTATCTACATTTGTTTCCGTATATAGTACAAATACGTAAATATCTTTTGACTCTAAGTATGTGTTTGGCAACTCTTTACTAACCTGGTTAAGACCTTAATCAAGTTAGTTTTAAACCACGTAGGGGGTGGATTAATCTTAACTTAGATAAGAGCCAAAAAATAAACTAACAAAACTTGGTTTAGAGTTGGCCTATTTTAGCCAAACAAAAAACAAAGCCTTATCCAAGTTAGCTCCACTAACCTGGTTAGTGATGGAGTTGCCAAACATTCCCTAAATCTAAACCATTACGCCCATTTATTCATTCTTCTCTATCTTCCTCCTCTGCTCCTATGTGTAGTCTCTCTAGCTTTGTGGTCTCTCCTCCTTCTTCACTATCATCTCCCTCCGCTACCACTTTACTCCATTTAACATACTTTGCCTCCTTGTCATTTAATGTAATTTCACTCACTAAGAGGTAACATCTAACGAATCTAATAATTTATAACAACAATGATATTTACAGCACTAAGAGGCAACATCTAACGAATCTAATAATTTATAACAAAAGTGATATTTATAGAGCAGTTCACAGGAAACATAAAAGATAACATCTTAATAAACAAAAGCAGCAGTTTTATGAAGCGTGGTAACCGTTTATGAATAAAAAATAACTTTATGAAGAAAGATAATATGTTATGTACAAAATTTACAAATATAAATTCAAATGTGGTAGTTTCTCAATAAATGTAATATTTCACGACATACATTGAAGCAAATATAAAGGTATGCGTTTAATAAAGCGAAGATAATTGGTTTTATGAATAAAAGTAATATATTATATACAAAATGTAACAATTTTATGAACAAAGCTAACATATTATGTATAAAATATAACAATTTTATGAATAATGATACTAATTTTTAACAAAAGTGATATTTTATAACATAAACTGGAGGAGCATAAAATGTAGTAATTTTATGAACAAAAGCAACAGTTCTTGAATAAAACCAAAAAGGACAATAACTCTCTTTTCCTCCCTATTCCTCAATCATTATTCTCTCACCCTCATCGTATATCTCTTCTCCCTCACCTGATTACCTCCTTAATGATAACTGTTTTATGAATAAAAATATAAGGTAACATCTCTCTACCTCCTTAATGATAACTGTTTTATGAATAAAAATATAAGCGATAACATCTCTCTCTCTCTCTCATGCATCTTTCCCCTTGTTGTCTCTCTACCCATCTCTTCTCCTTCACCTGATTACCTCCTTAACGATAACCGTTTTATGAATAAAAATATAAGCGGTAACATATCTATCTCTCTCATGCATCTTTCCCCTTGTTGTCTATCTACCCCCCTTCCCCCTTCCCCCCCGACGAGTGGTCCACTACCACTCCCAGAGTTGGGAGATACGATGATTGAGGAAAAAGATAAAATTATGAGTCTCTAGGACAACGGATTAATCAGAGAGATAGGGGGGAAAACATAAAGAGGAAGAGTAATTTAATAATTTTAAAAGTTCACATGATGACTCGACGGTGAAAGCACATTTTTTGGGTCAAAAGGATTTTGGCATGACAAAATAGCCAAGATGCATCAGTAGGGATGCCAAAAATATTTGTATCTGGGTATTTATCTATATCTACTAAGATATGGATATGCTTATTAATATCTATATCCGATAGGATATGGTTATACAAGTGTAATTATTTTGAATCTTAGATTAATGAATTGGAGGTTGATTTGATGATCAAGAGATCTAATCTTAGCTTTTGGATATAACGAACATATTAATGAACTCTCTTGTATCATATGAACTATATTCTTTTCAATATTATGTGGTTTTCTCATAGTCGTTTCGTATCCGCATGTGTATGCGCATGTATATCTATAACTGTATCTGAATTTGGTGAACATGGATATGATTTTCCTTACCAAAGCATACCCATATTCGCATCCGCATTCGTATCTGTCATTAGTGAGTGGATACAGGTTTGATATGTATTATGTCCGAGCGGTGTCTGAAATTATGAGGTTTAATTTTTCTTTGGGTTTAATTTCACATAACTCTCTTTAACTTTGGGAATTTTTCACATACACACATAAACTTTGGGGTGATGTGAGATAAACAAAGTTCAAGGGGTTATGTGAAAAATCCCCATAAATTTAGAAAAATATCATGATTGTTAAGGATTTTACAGAAAAATATATATTCACTATTTTTATATATTATTTGTCCAATTCTGATGTACAGTTTGAAAGATACGACCCGTTCTCCGTTGCAAGTCAATTCCTCTACCGCCCCCGTTTTGACTTCTGACGGTTTAGTTTTTCCATGAACGCATCCGCAGCATGTTCTACATCAGATCCTACCAATGATGGTATAGACATGATAAACTTTAATTTAATAGTGTAGATATCCAAAACAAAATTGAATGAAAATATATAGTTTAGGTAGCTGACCCTACAAACCAGTTGTAGGCGTTGAAAAATACTTACAAGATCCCCGAAACCAACTCGTGACAGGGAGTCGGCGAATGACAACCCATCGAATGATATGGACGTCGAATCGTTAAGACGCGAACTCGACGGCGAACCCACGTCGTACAAGCACGGTTTAAACCGGACTTGAACAGACGATCGGATCCAGTGACCGTTGAACCGAACAAACCAAGAGTTAGCCGAACTAAATCTGACGGAACCTAAGTCCGAGAAGGCCAAGAGTCAATAGGCAGGCCTAAACCCGAGACCGAGAAAACGGCGAAACGGCAAAAAACGGCGAACAATACAATTTCGGCCTGGTTGGCCGAAGTTACCACCAAGTGGCGTCGAAGTGGTTTTACCATACCGGCCGAAAGCAACCTACTTGCCCAGCCGAGGTGCTCTACCAAGTGGCCGAAGTGCCACCACGCGAGCCACCTCTACCAACTTGGTGAGGTGCCTCGCCAAGTGGTCGAAGCCGCCGGCGACCCCTATTGTATAAATAGGGGGTCTTGTCGGATGACTCGGTCTTCTTCGGGGATTTTTGGGACTTGGGGCCGGAGGACTTCGGATGACGGCGGATTAGAGAGGACTTGGGCTCGGGATTTTCGGCGATTTTCGAAGAGTTCTCACGAGATCCGCGGCCGAGTAGGCCTACCGTTCAGAACCGTGAGCACAAGTCCAACCGACGTCGATCTACAAGTGGAAGGTAATTGAATTCGGTCGAACTACGATACCCTCTAGGTTAAGCCGTCTTAACCTCGGGGATAGCTGTGATTTCTCCTAGTAGATCTCACCGCTCGTGATCCTCTCCTTCGTGAGTGTGATCCCCGCAGCGATCCTCTCCTTCGTGAGTGTGATCCCCTCGAGCCGTTTCCTTCGTGAAGCGAGCCCTTTATCTGTAGTTCGAACCGGGTCTCTACTTGGATTGGAATTGCGGTGGTCCACGGACACAAAAGTCCCCCGGACAAAGAACCCGCATGGCGAGGACCTCGATATAACAGAGATCCTCGTGTTTGTTCACAAGGATAAAAGTTGTAATCTTTTTGATTTTCATTGTAAGCCTTAAAATAAAAGCGATATTTCTTTTGAATTTTGTTGTAGGCCAAAGAAGCCGTAGCAAGTTCAAATCAATGACAATCATCCCAACTTTTCCTTGAACAAGCGACCACCGATTAGAACCCGCAGGCTCCAGTCGAGATCGTCGTCTGCCGGCCGCGGATTCCTATCCCGGTGGAGGAAGAGGTCGAGTTCGAGTTCGACCAGCAGAAGTACGAGGAGTATCTTTCCTCGTCTTCCAGATCCAGTTCCCCCCGCCGCTCCAAGAAGATCTCCGCTGCAAGGAGAACCCGATGGGCCTCCGATGTAGAGCCCCAGGACGGCGAGTCCAACCCCGCTGCCGCAGGTAGCGAGAAATCCCCTTCGGCGCCCGAAGTCCAGATGGCGCCCGAGATGAACGCCGACGATGCGCCGGCGCTCTCCAAGCGAGCTCGCCAAAGGCGACGACAAAGCATGGCGCGCAAGCTTGCCAAGGCCATGCAATCCGTGGATGGGGTCCGCTACGAAGCGGATCTAAGATCCAGGCTTACGCAGAGGCTTCAGCCTCAAGTGATCGACGGTTTATCCAAGCCGTCAACCAACGAGTGGGTCCGTGTCAAACGGAACCGCTCCACACTTCAGGAGCGCATCCGGAAGCGCCGCGCACTCCTTGCGCAAGCACGAGCTTTGGTGCAGCAGGCTCGTGAGTTGAAGAAGGAGGTGGCAAAGAAGCCACCAACGTACCACCAGGTTTGGAGACCCAAGTCTAATGGTGTCCCAACCTCAGTTGCCCACACTCCTGTCTCGGCACTTAAACCGAAGGATACAGGCGTTGCAAATCCAACGCCAAGGTCCAAGACTGACGGCGCCTCAAAGTCAAAGGCGTCTGCATCTGAATCAGTGGTGAAGCCAACACCCGTCACCACCACCAGACCGACTATCAAGGATCGCTTGGGTCCTCTGAAGGGATCGCGGGTCACTCCTCATATAGGGGCGCCTCGACCAAGTGGCGGCGGCTAACCACCATGGCGAGCCACCTCGACCAACTTGGTGAGGTGCCTCGACCAAGTGGCGAGCGGCGCGCACCCCCTATTGTATAAATAGGGGGGGTCTTGTCGGATGACGGGGTCTTCTTCGGGGATTTTTGGGACTTGGGGCTTGGAGGACTTGGATGGCGGATTAGAGAGGACTGGCTCGGGATTTTCGGCGATTTTCGAAGAGTTCTCACGAGATCATGGCGTAGGCGCACGTTCGAGCACCGGCGAGCACAAGTCCAGCCGACGTCTGATCTACAAGTGGAAGGTAATTGAATTCGGGTCGAACTACAGATACCCTCTAGGTTAAGCTTCGTCTTAACCTCAGGGATAGCGTGTGATTTCTCCTAGTAGATCTCACCGCTCGTGATCCTCTCCTTCGTGAGTGTGATCCCCAGCGATCCTCTCCTTCGTGAGTGTGATCCCCTCGGTAACCGTTTCCTTCGTGAAGCGAGCCCTTTATCTGTAGTTCGAACCGGGTCTCTACTTGGATTGGAATTGCGCGGTGGTCCACGGACACAAAAAGTCCCCGGCACAGGCAAAGAACCCACGCAAGCGAGGACCTCGATATAACAGAGATCCTCGTGTTTGTTCACAAGGATAAAAAGTTGTAATCTTTTTGATTTTCATTGTAAGCCTTAAAATAAAAGGCGATATTTCTTTTGAATTTTGTTGTAGGCCAAAGAAGCTGTAAGCAAGTTCAAATCAATGACAATCATCCCAACTTTTCCCGCGAACAAGCTGGCGACCACGATTAGAACCCGCCGGCCTCAGATCGGAGGTCGTCGTGCCGCAGCCGCGGATTCCTATCCCGGTGGAGGAAGAGGTCGAGTTCGAGTTCGACCAGCAGAAGTACGAGGAGTATCTTTCCTCGTCTTCCAGATCCAGTTCCCCCCGCCGCTCCAAGAAGATCTCCGCTGCAAGGAGAACCCGATGGGCCTCCGATGTAGAGCCCCAGGACGGCGAGTCCAACCCCGCCGCCACAGTAGCGAAATCCCTTCGGCCCGAAGTCCGGATGGCGCCGAGATGAACGCCGACGATGCGCCGGGGCTCTAGCTGCGCCAAAGCGACGACAAAGCATGGCGCGCAAGCTTGCCAAGGCCATGCAATCCGTGGATGGGGTCCGCTACGAAGCGGATCTAAGATCCAGGCTTACGCAGAGGCTTCAGCCTCAAGTGATCGACGGTTTATCCAAGCCGTCAACCAACGAGTGGGTCCGTGTCAAACGGAACCGCTCCACACTTCGTGAGCGATCCGAAGCGCCACAAGACTCTGGCGCAAGCACGAGCTTTGGTGCAGCAGGCTCGTGAGTTGAAGAAGGAGGTGGCAAAGAAGCCACCAACGTACCACCAGGTTTGGAGACCCAAGTCTAATGGTGTCCCAACCTCAGTTGCCCACACTCCTGTCTCGGCACTTAAACCGAAGGATACAGGCGTTGCAAATCCAACGCCAAGGTCCAAGACTGACGGCGCCTCAAAGTCAAAGGCGTCTGCATCTGAATCAGTGGTGAAGCCAACACCCGTCACCACCACCAGACCGACTATCAAGGATCGCTTGGGTCCTCTGAAGGGATCGCGGGTCACTCCTCATATAGGAGGCCGCACCCGTTCCAGAAAGGACCGGGAGATTCCTGCAACCCCACCAACCAGATTAAAAATCGAAGTCCGAGAGTCCCCTGAAACTTCACGCTCACATAAGCGGAAGTCAAGGCGAGTTACTTTCGGTAGTTTTGGCCATTCTCGGAAGGAGACGCTCTCGTCTGATGACGACGACGTTATACCCGGGAGATTACGCCAACACACGGCAGATTGCTCCGGTACACCCACCGACGAGCTGTACTACCGTGCAAGGGGTACGAGAAAATCTCGAAGGGATTCCCCTAAATTGACGCAGTCATGCTTGTGCTCCAAGCTCATCAAGACGGTGCTCTCGGAGTGTAATTGCCATCTAGAAGCTCCAGAAAGGGTGTCAGTCTTTCAGAGGCTTAGCACCAACGCGCCAAGACCTAGGTCAAGGCGATTCCGCAAAAGGATGACATCCCGAGAGGATGAGTTGCCAGAGGTCACTAATAATATGACCAGCAAAGAACCATCGTCACGGGCTATTCCCAGCGCATCGCAAAGGCTAACTCGTTTGCGGTCCGGGACTATCCGACGGTCCAGATACGATAAACTTCTGAAGGGAATACCCGCGGAGGATGATGCGTCGGATATTGGCTCATGTCGCATCGATCATCTTGTATCTAGCGAAGGAAGCCCCAAGAAACGCTTTATGATCGCATGCATCAAGTGGCCAAAATGCTAGACGAAGCATTGAATAAACAACGGGAAAACTTCAAGTTAGAAATGGAGTTGGCCATGCAGACGATGAGAGAAATGCATGACCAACAGATCCAAGCCTTGAAACATCAAGGTGAATCGAGTCACGATCAACGCCGATGAAGATGATAGCGATTCGGTCGGGAGGAAGCACAAGAAGATGATAACCCTCACGAACCCTCAGCGCGGGCAAAACATAGATGTTGTTGCTCAGGAAAGCGAGAAGATCAAAGACTTGGAGAGCAAAATCAACTTATTGATTTCCGCTCAAGAAGTAAAGAAGACGGGTATTCCTTGCCCATACCCGAGGGAGTGGGAATCAATCCCGTAGCCGTCGAAGTTTAACTTAATAAACTTCACACCATTTGACGGGAAGGGTTCCCCGACGCAAAGACTTGATTTATTTCAAGTCACACCTCGGAGTTATTTCGCAACGAACCCACGATGGTTCGGTCATTCGTCGGCACCTTCGCGGGGTCAGCTTCGAATGGTACCGCCGTCTCAAGCCGGGAGCATTCATACCGGAAGACATGGAGTCTAGCTTCCTTACCAATTTCTTTGATGACGATACCGAGGTATCGATCGGGACATTGCTCGACGAGAAGCAGAAAGACGGAGAAACCGTGGATATCTTTGTCAAACGATTCCGGAACAAGGCAATGAACTGTCGGGATCCAATAACAGAGGAGTTCATCCTCCAAACCTGCCACAGTAACTTATCGATAGATGTGCTTGAAGCAATGGGTACAGCACCATCGATAACGTGGAAGGACTTGAAGGTTCGTGGAGAGCAAGCTGAAAGATTCCTTAAAAGGAAAAAGGCGGAAAGAGGCCACCGACAAATGAAGTCTGCCGCATTTGTCCCACGCCGCAAAGGGAAAGAGCAAGCCAAGACGGCGGTTCGCGAACCAAACGTTCAACTCAACCCCAAAGAATGCCAGAAGCAGCAGAACAGCCGGCCGCATCGTGCACAATCAACGTGGCAACCTGGGCCACAAAAACAGAAGGCCTTAGAGCCGAGATTCCCGAAGTCCTATTCCTTTAGGGACGACGAGATTCCCGGTCTCTTCAAATATCTTGTGGAAAATAACAAGATCAAGCTCCCTCCGATTCAGAATCAAGAGGAGGCAATGAAGACGAATGACCCAAGATACTGTGCGTACCATAGGGCAGTTCATCACCCCACTAAATCCTGTTTCAGCCTTAAGGACAAAATCCAGGCTTTAATTGATGTAGGGGTCATCACTATGAAGCCGTCCAAAGAAAAGAAGGTCGGAGCGAATGCGGTGTCCATAAGCTTCGGGTCGGTGCCGTTGACATGGTTTGAACCTGAACCAGTGGTCAAAGTCGCAGTGAAGACGGTAAATGACGACCCACACAAGCAACGCCAGAAAGGACTTGTATCGTATACAGCCCCGAATGGCGAAGTCTTGTGGGTCCACCCAGACCTACTTGAAGATGAGCAATGGGTAGCCTCTTCTTCGAAGAAAAAGCCGAAGCAGAAGGGAAAGGCATGCCATGCTACTTCCGCAATTCTGGAGGGAGACGATGAACAGGTGGTAACATTCCAGCTGTCCGAAGGGGACTTCAGGCTTCGGAGGACTTCGGATGACGGCGGATTAGAGAGGACTTCGGGCTCGGGATTTTCGACGATTTTCTGAAGAGTTCTCACGAGATCCGCGAGCCGTCGACGCACCGTTCCGAGCACCGGCGAGCACAAGTCCAGCCGACGTCTGATCTACAAGCGGAAGGTAATTGAATTCGGGTCGAACTACAGATACCCTCTAGGTTAAGCTTCGTCTTAACCTCGGGATAGCCAGATTTCTCCTAGTAGATCTCACCCGCTCCGGCGATCCTCTCCTTCGTGAGTGTGATCCCCGCAGGCGATCCTCTCCTTCGTGAGTGTGATCCCCTCAGGCGCTTCGTTTCCTTCGTGAAACGAGCCCCTTTACATCTGTAGTTCCAGAACCCGGGTCTCTACTTGGATTGGAATTGCGCGGTGGTCCACGGACACAAAAAGTCCCCGGCACAGGCAAAGAACCCACGCAAGCGAGGACCTCGATATAACAGAGATCCTCGTGTTTGTTCACAAGGATAAAAGTTGTAATCTTTTTGATTTTCATTGTAAGCCTTAAAATAAAAGGCGATATTTCTTTTGAATTTTGTTGTAGGCCAAAGAAGGCGTAAGCAAGTTCAAATCAATGACAATCATCCCAACTTTCCCGCGAACAAGCCGGCGACCATCGAGAGGCACCGCTAAAGTGGTCGAGGGCTTCGACCATGGCGGTTTCTGCTTGGAGCAGTGGCTCCTTCATTGCGGGTCGTTTCAGCCTCTCGCCACTTGGCCGAGGTAATTCGCCAGTGAGGGCGCTATTGCTTTCGGCTTTTCCGCCGCTTCGCCATTTTTCTCGGTCTCGGGTTTAGGCCACGCTATTCGACTCTTGGCCTTCTCCGGACTTAGGTTCCGTCGTATTTAGTTCCGGGGCTAACTCTTGGTTTGTTCCGGTTCAACGGTCCTGGGATCCGATCGTCTGTTCAAGTCCGGTTTAAGCCGTGCTTGTGACACATTAGGTTCGCCGTCGAGTTCGCGTCTTAACGATTCGACGTCCGTATCATTCGATGGGTTGTCATTCGCCGACTCGCCACGAAGTTGGTTTCGGGGATCTTGTAAGTATTTTTCAACGCCTACACCAGTGTTACAATTCTCTACAAATTACTAGTATACAATTCTATATGAAGAAACCGCTCCATAGTGAGAGAGAACATGCCATAGGACCATAGACACTTGGGAGTGTTTGTTTCGATTCCCAAAATATAGAAAACCATTTCTAGGAGTAAAAAACTTATTTCCACCCTTTTACGTGTGTTTCTATGAAACATGTTTCTTTTTTGTTTGTTTCGGCATAAAAATGTGGGGAGAAAATATTTTCTATCCCATCCCATTGTTTGGTTCAAAAGCCAAAAATAAGAAAACATTTGAGTTGGAAACATTTTCATCATTACTTATTACTTAACTATTATATTGTAACAAGTCCCCACATCATTCCATTATTTAAATATTAAAACTCACATTTCTAAGTTTTCCCAGCCTATTTCCTCACTTTTGAAAGGAATTGGTTTCCACCCAACAAAAAATGATGTTTCCCCACTTTTAAGAAAATCTTTCTTAAACATTTTTGTTGAGACGCAAAGGAATTAGACACCCTTGGAAACTTTTTTTGTGTTTTCCGACGGTGTCAGAGGCTTTCTAAGGCTTTCCACTCCAAACAAACACGCCCTACCATCCTGTACTTTTCACACCCACTTCTATATATGTCATTACAAATTGAACAAGGAAGAAGCAAGTATTTCAAATCTGGTAAATATGTGCATAGAAATTGAACTATCAATGTAAGTAGTTGTTAGCTCTGTTCACCGCCAGTTTTGGCTTAATGGAAGCAACCTATTGTGATATTCTTCTCTCCTGCCACAAATCACACATATATCCTCTTTATTAGATCTAAAACTTATCATAAAAACAAACCATAACTACTTGGAGAAGGACCAATCAGTAAAGACACATAATTATTAGATGTTATGTCGCCAACCAGGATTACAACATGTACTATGAAAAATTATGGGTTATTGTAAATAATATAGCAATAAAAATTCTCCTCGAATGTGAAAAATATGCCCCAAAGAAGAAGAAGAAGAAGAAGAAGAGGAAGAGGAAGAGGAAGAGTATTTCTTCGAATCCGGTGCTATCTTTTGTTGAAGTTAAGGAATTTTATCCCTGCAGCGAAAACAAGAGCGAAGAAGACACCAAAATATGCAATCACAATTGCTACAATCGGCAAGAAGTCATGTCTGAACCCGAAATAACTCCTCAAGAACTGTTCTACAGTCTCCCCACTCTCGAGAGTATCCTGTACATCTCCAAATTGTGATGTAACCATTCCATATAATGTCCACGCAACAGGACACAACCAATAATACCATCTCCACCACACAGGCATTCTCTGCAATAAAACCATAAACAAATTATTTTTATCTCATATTATGTCAAGAAAGATAGGATAAATTTCATGAAACCTCTGAACTATGGGGTTTATAAATTAGAGAAAATTGCTTTGAACTTGTTTCGCTAATGTACCATGACCATAGTTGTCGGGGATTGTGGGATGCTGTAGCGAACGGCAACTCAGGTTCAATTATCTTGAAATAAGAAACATTAGTGAATTGGAGCGTGATGGAACAATACCTGGCTCGCTAATTCCAGTAACCCGATTTAGAATTAAATTAGTTAAAGTTTTAACAAAATAGCTATTATTTAGAAAAATAAACAACAAAAAACACAACGAAATAAGCAAATAAAGTATCCATGTCTTCATTGCAACATGATTCTCAAAGTTGTTTTAACATTACTGATATCAACTAACATATTTCTTGAATTTAACTCTTGTAGAACCTCAAATTCCTATATTTAAAGAGCTTTGCTTTGGTGTTCCAATAATAAAGGTTTTTTTTAAAAAAAAAATTAATCGATAAAAATGGAAAATGGGCTTTAAGATGGGAAGGGTACATGGGTCTTTTCGTTTATTTTATCTTAATTTGTTTCTATCCAAAAACACCGTTTAGCTATCCCTTTAAATTCAAACTTAAACTTCTGATTACTTTTAGGAATAATTTCATTTATAAATGGGTAGAGAGGATTCGAAATGTTTATCTATATATGCGGAAATTTTACAGGAAAAAATTATCCAGCTTTAATTAAACGGAAGGGGAAAAGAAAATCTATGATATCTTATCTGTACTAATATTGTAAGTAGGTAGAATGTAGAAAGAAAAGACTTAGTTGATTTATAGCCGACCTTCAAAATCGAAAAGCCATATTGTGGAATCTCATCTATAACGAAAATTGAAAGGAAATTAAAAATTTGGTGGAGACTCTTCTTATTTGTTCTTCCTAAAATAACGTTATTATCTAAGTGAAATTACGATTTTGGGTGTGGAACACCTCTCAACATCTTATCCCTTAAATTCGGGATGTGAGAGAAATTTTGACGGGGAAAATTTACAAAATATACCGTCGGTACTCAATTGGAGGACAGAAGCTATTGGAATATTTAAAAACCTAACCTAAAGCATACCATGTTCTGGAGCGTACTCTATAAGCCTACCCCGTCATTCCTAATCCAATGAATCAAAATGAACCACATTCCATGCAACTAAGACCATGACTGATGACTGTGGTTAGTTTAAGTTGGCATGTGCTTTGCACATGACATGTTTTGGATGATTTGCCCTTGTGTACATTTAAAATTTAGTGTAGGGAGCCTAATTTTAAAAAGTTAAGTGAGTTTATGTAAAACACGCCAAAGTTCAGAAGTTTTATGAAATTTACCCAAAAAGATAGGAAGGAAAGAGTTCAAAGGACCTTTACCGTTCTTGGTATGACAAATCCAGAGAAAAGGCTCCATAGCCCGTAAAATGCGGAAGAAACTATAGCACCAACGGTATATGTAGGAGTCAAGCCTACTGCCATCACACCGTAGAATGTGTAGTATAGAAGTGTTAGAAACGAGAAGAGCAGGTACCATAAGAACTTAACCGCCTTCCATTCAAACCCAATCATTGAATACACAATAAAAGAATACATCGTAGACTGAACAAATACGTATGGGATCTCAACTGCAACCTGAGATGATCATGTGAGGTATCAGATGTGCTAGGTCCTTTCAAGAATAAACAAAAAATTTAGATTGTCTAGAGTATGAAGAAGGATATGTACTTGTCCAAAGGCATATGGAATTGCTGAATACATTCCTGCTGCCCGTTCTCTATAAAAGACAGTTTTCTCAACAGCCACAACTGGTTGAACTGATGATGCATATGAAATACCCATAAAGAGGACAGCTGCATACATAGAACCCATAGCCAGTGTTGTAAAAAGCGGCCTAGGCGGACGCCTAGGCGTCCGCCTAGGCCTAGGCGGAGCCTTGGCCGCCTAGATTTGGCCTGAGCGGCCAGTCTAGGCGGCCGCTCCGCCTAGGCGCCGCCTAGGCGCCGCTAGGTCCGCCTAGCGCCGCCTAGGCTCCGCCTAGGCCCCCGCCTAGCTTTTTACCCGAAAAAAAAATCTAATTTTAAACTAAAACCCACCTAAACCCGAACTCATAACCCAAACCCGAGCCCATTACTAACTCTTAACCTATTTTCATCTTTTTTTCCTTTGTTTTATTTTTTTCAATGTGATTAACGATTATGTTGGACATGGTTATGTTTCTTAACATTTGGTTACTATTTTAGTTATTTAGTATTTATGCATGGTTGATTATGGATCTAAGATTATTATTTATGTTTTTACAATTTGATATGAACTTAATAGTTAATACATATTTTTGTGAATTATTATAATTAAATAAATTAGAAAATAGGCAACGCTTAAAGCGCCGCTTAAAGCATGCGTAAGCGCCTAAGCTAGGCCCGACTCGAGCGCCTAGTCGCTAGCTTATACGTAACATTGCCCATAGCATTGAACAAGTCCTGATGTTTGGTCCTGCATTAGAGTTACAAATCAAAGAATGCGGTTAAATGAAAATATTTTGTATGGTAAAAAGTTCTTAGATTGACCTACCTTTTTGAGCCAATACCCCAGAATATGGACCCGAACAGTATTGCTATCAGCAATGTGAAGAAAAATCTTACTAGAGTGTATGGAGGATTCCTCCAATATGACAGCCACTGCTTCCATAGGCAAGCTATGCACTGAGTACTGAAGGATTGTGAGTACTGAGTTAGGAAATTGAGGTCACTTGATCCAGGAGGAGGCACACTTAGATCGTTAATCAGTGCTTTATTCCTCCTGTAATGTGATAGATTGATATGTTAGAGCTACAGGTTTCGATATTCTAAAGGGGCATCAAATTGGTTACTCACTTATACAATTCCGAGTGTTTGTATACTTCAACAAAATTGATCCCCAGTATCTCCTCTCGTGACAATGCCGTCACTTCCAACATCCATGTTGCTGGATTGTGTCCATCTTTGATCTTACTGATTCCTTCTATACTCTAAATAAAATAAACCCAATATGTTATGAACTAAAGCAAGAGTGATACACATAATTGAAAAAAAAAAATTTGAAGGAGATGATAAGGTGTAAGACATATACCATCAACATTATGAGAGTAACTACTCCCATATGTTGAGAGGGGGTGGAAGGGATACATCTAATGTTAAAAAATGGGGAGGAAAAAGAAGAAAAAGGGGGAAAAACACACACCTAATGTAAATCATCAAGTTACCTTACCTCATAGTAATTGATTAGATGGCAAGAATGATGCCCAAGAGGACCAACATATATCTCCTCTCCTCCTCGCTTCATCAAGAAGAGCTGAAAATCAAGCCGAGATTAAATATAAAAAGACCATGCCCTGTTTGAATTAAAAAATTCACACATATAGAAGGGCTAATTGCGAATAGATCCTTGTGCTATCGTCAAGTTGAATCTTACTACCCCTGTAGTTCTACAATGCAGATAGACCCTCAGGGTGAACTTTTTTTTTTTGGCTTATTCAGGGGGACTATCTGCAACAATAGATTTTCATTCACTGGGATCTATCTGAAACAATAGAACTCTTTCAGGAGGTTTATCTGTAACAATATAACTCTTTCAGGGGGTCAATACGCAATTAACACATATAGAAATCATAGAGAAAAAGACGCTAATTCACTTCAGCAGTGACTAACCTCATCAAAAGCCTCAAATATATCAATGCTAGGCTGGTGAATTGTGCGGTCGGAGCCAGAACACCACTGCTGCCTCCTCCCAAAATGAATGAATATTTCTTTACTTTATATAAAGGTAATTTCTACGGTGAACTTTACTATCTATTCACTGAGTTGTTTTGATTTTATTTTTTGGCTTTTTTTGAATATTTTTTCCTTGAGATTTTCAGTTATTTATTAACAAAGATTTACATAAGAAGATTTTTTTCAACTATTAACTAACAAAGATTTGGTCTCCTATTAGAAAACATTAAATAAAATAGAAAGCAAGAGCTCTGGTAACAGACGTACCATTTAAGTTGATCAGTTCAACCAAAATGAAGACCGTATACAAGATGTAACGGCTAAAAACACAAAACAATAGTTATGAAATGTTGAGAGAACATCAATAAGGAAACATAAGGAATTCAAAACTAATATGAATGTATTGATTGCATAGCTGACTCATGTTGACAACTTTGCCAAAGAGAATCATAAGAGTTACAAACCAAAAAATTATTTTCTAAATGAAGGTAAAGCCTCCGTCAAGCAACTAGGTGGGCAAAGAGGGATGCAACCAAAAAATTAAATGAAGACTACAATAACCCAGTCAATGCTCAACCAGGAATCTACATATTTAGCACAATCCAAAGGAAAATAATTGAAAAAATGACACTCAAAACCTGAATAAGAAAAAACAGAATGAATTTCATCAAATCAATATCCAAGCATAAGTAATAAGCTAAGAACAAAAGCATTCCCTAAGCCAACACAAAACCCTTAGACCAGTAAAAAGACGTTAACTTACTGAAAGGAGTAAAAAGAAAAAAAAAATTAGAACATCCCAGAAAAATTCAAAAATCCTCCCAACAAAGAGAGCCACCTTTTACTAAAATGAATCTAGGTGACATTTGAAACAGTAGCATTATCCAGTCAATCCAATACAAGTAAAGGTAATACAATACTATGTGCAAAATTTAATGAGAATGATATCTCCATCTTCGAGACAATAGCTACCGTCTTTATACAGATAACTTTTGCAAGCCTTAACAGCAGCAACGCTGCGCATCGGTTCAAAATCCTTGTATTTGATTACCTGCGAGAAACTGTCTCAGTGTACATTTTATACAGTCGTGATCAATCAACAAAACGGAATATGATCAAGTGCATTTCTACGCCTATGTTCTCTGTTGCCATTAATGGATCCATCTGTGGTTACTTTGCAGGTGAGAGGGGTTTAAGGCAGAGTGACCCTCTCTTACCTGTCTATTTGTCATCGTTATGGAGTATCTTATCAGACTTTTAACTAATATGCATGAGTTCAAGGGGTTCAGATATCATCCCAGGTGCAAGAAGCCCATTATAACTCACTTGTGCTATGCTGATGACCTCTTGCTATTTTGTAAAGGAGATATTGGTTCTGTGAAAGCAATGACCAGCTGTTTTGAAAATTTTTCGAAGGTTACAGGTTTCTTGGCTACTAATGAGAATAAGAGTAAAATATTCTTTTCGGGTTTCAGTGGAGAATAGAGCAAAATGTGTGTTCTTGTTCATTTCCTGAAGGACATCTCCCTATGAGGTACCTTGGTGTGCCTCTAACTGATAAAAGGGTTACTATCAATGATCGTAAGCCTTTGATAGAATTACTGCTAGGCTCACCTCTTGGACTGGAAACCTATTGTCCTATGCTGGTAGAGTACAGTAGATTCAGTCAGTGTTATTGAGCATTCATAGCTACTGGAGTTCCATACTTTTGTTGCCTAAGAAGGTGCTGGAGTTCCATACTTTTGTTGCCTAAGAAGGTGTAGTGACTGTGGAGCAAATTTGTATGAAGTCCATGTGGAGTGGATAAGAGCTAAGTGGAAGAAAAGCCTTGGTTGCTTGGGAGGATGTATGTAAACCTAAGAAATCTGGATGCTTGGGTTTCAAAAATCTGATAATGTGGAATGTTAAATGCGTTAATGAAACCAGACACACTGCGGGTGAATTGGCTTCATAATGTGTATTTAAAAAACCAGAATATACGGGAGATTTATAAGAGGCAAGGACAATCATGGAGCTTCAAGAAATTATTTGAGCGTGAGAGATGCATTTAAGGAGGATGTCAGCAAAATGGTGATGGTTGCTTGTGGCAGGATAAAACTGCCAACCATTTATTTTTCACA
Organism: Asparagus setaceus; assembly: GCA_012295165.1. Classification (NCBI taxonomy): domain Eukaryota; kingdom Viridiplantae; phylum Streptophyta; class Magnoliopsida; order Asparagales; family Asparagaceae; genus Asparagus; species Asparagus setaceus. Next base: position 78,575,569 of record CM022706.1, read on the forward strand.
AAATCAGTTCAGTAGAGATGTGTGAGTAGAGTTAGAGATTTTTTGCAAGTATCAACTACTCATCAAGATTGGCGTGAAGTTTTGCACTGGTTGGACAAAAATGTTCTGGAAAGGGGATAAACAACAAAAGTTAAAAGCAGGCCCTGCAGCAGCTGTGCATAGTATATGGAGAACTAGCAACAAACTGATTTTTGAGCAGATACAACCACATATTGAAATGTAAGAGAATCAGCTTTTCTATGAGTTGAAGATTAGGCTTTTAATTCTGTGCAGAGGATGAAAGATACCATAGAAAATAGGATGTAGTATTCTCATGCTTTGGTAATAAAGTTCCCTGCTTTGCCAGACAAAAAACAAAAAGAAATATGTGAATAGAAGGGTATAGCTCCATGGACTTGAAATCCTTATCAGACTCTACAATTGCTGCAGCCTTGCGTGCCGTAAAACCTTGGGAAAACTGCCAGCATTGAACCTGAGAGTAACAGGAATAATGACTTCTCATAATATTGTAAATTGCAAACCCGCCCCCACCCTCCCAATACCCTGGGGGTATAACAGAAGAATGCCATATGATAATAATAGGTATTGTACCTTATATTGTACCTGAGAGTAACAGGAATAGTATATTGTACCTTATATTCATCAGCAGTATAACAGAAGATGGTTCCACTAGCAGCTACTGCAGCTTTAATAATCCTAGGCACCGCACTGCACATAGTTCTTCAACAAATAAGAATTTCTTGAAGACACTTCTTATATAATAAAAGATTTACTACCTATTGAATTGGTGTTGTGACCAGTCAGCCTCCAACTTAGCAAATCTTGTTTCCAAATTCCCACAAAAAGGAATGATAGGCTCTGCACCATTCTCCATAACCCTGAACAACAGAAATTCGGCTCTTCATATTCTCTTCTTGAAAAAAATCAGAAAAAGCAAAAACTTCAAATGATTGGAAAAGATATACCATTTGTGAATGGATGCTAGAAAAATGTTACTCTTAGAAATATAATCTTTTTCCCTCACATTTATCTGCATAAAACACAAAGGAAAATTACATTTTGAATATTTAAATAGAATCAGGTTAAGTTTTAACATACCAGATACACAACGGGCTTTGCAGTTATCAGCTTCATCTCCTTCAAATGAGGAATATACTTCTCTAACCAGTCACCAAAACGAACATTTTGTCCATCATTTAAGCACTCCTTAATCTACACAAACGAGATTTAATATTCAATATAACTAAACAAACCATTGAAAAATGAAATTGAAACTAAATTTCCTTTCTCTCCTACAAAGAAAAGTATAACTAATTATTTCCATGATTAAATTGGTCCTCCCATTCTCTTTTTTCTCAACTTAGTCCTTGTGGCCCTTGTTAGATATTAACTTAGCCATTATTTTAACTTTCCGTGACTTTCCGTTAAAACTTCCATTGAACAAATATTGATGAGACAATCCTAGATAACACATTTATTGAAAAGACAATTCTGGATAACATGGATACTAACTAGCAAGTCATCAACATTATTTAGACCTTTCCACAAATATATGGCTAAGATGTTGTTACTGTCTTTGAATTTGATGTCAAAACTTCTGATTGATGCTTGAAGTCTCACCACCAAAAGCCATAAAATCGAATGGACTCTCATTTCTTTTCTTTTTCCTCTTTTTAATAAACTACAATATGAAAAGAACAGTTACCTTCACTTTTACCCGAAAGATGTCAAGCAGATAAATTTCATCTCGTTGAGGATGCTACTTAAAACTTGTAAGCATATATGAAAAGTATTAGTAACCTCAATAAGCTTTGCTGCCTCTATTAATATATACTTTAAGAATCAAATCTTTTTCCCCTTTCTTTTTTTTGAGAAAAAGCATGATTAAGAATCAAAATCTTGATCTAAGAGGTCTTCCTAACCAGGGTTAAAATTCTCTTTAAGAGACTGGAATGGAAGAAAGAATATGATAGACTCTCAACTGGTATTTGCTCAAAGAGAGAAGCATGAAATGATTCGAGAAAAGTTTCAGATTTAAACTTTAGTTTTCACCAATTCAAGGAAATGCACCTACATCTGCCAGAATTTCATATTTAACTTTGGTCAGCTAATGCATCTACATGCACTATGTTATCTAGATAACATGGATATAGCGAATAATGTGCACGATTCAACTGAGTATCCTATGTAAGATTAGTTAATTTGGTAGGGTATAAAATTCAATTTACAGACCATTTGCTTATAATAGTGAGTCAAAAGTTTTCGAAATATAGTAGATTGGAGAGAACTTAAATTTTTATCAACGATTGGTTGTAAATGGGTTCGAAAGAGGAGTTGTAAATCACAAGTACATTCGCCTCTGTTGTAATGTAATTGAGGGTAATATGGTCATAAACAAAAGATTAATACACATTTTCGAGTGGATGTTAAAAAAATGACTTAGTTCGTAAAGAGGTGTGGTACGAGGACTTAGTTCAGAAAAAAGTAGTAGTGGAACCAATTTGTGAATGAAGGCCCAGTCCAAGGACTAAAGTTGCCTTTTAGCTTTAAATAAGTTATCTGAAATATCAATTGTGGTGCCAATGCGAGCCAAAGGAAGAACAAACAAATATAAAAGATGCAATGCTCACCCGCTCACAACAATCATGTTTTTCTTGAAGGAATGGACTTCTTCTCCATGCAACTAATCCTTCTATATCACGAAGAAGCAAATTTATGTGTTGTATGTCCTATAAGAAGAACAGTGAAACGTCCAAATAAATTAAACGAACTAGATTGACCTTGATATCATGCAAAAAATTAAAAACAACAATAAAGCAATGTAGATATTCACACTGGTCGTGAAAATAACAAGTAGACCCTCTCGTTCAAAAGAGAAAAGAAAATAGGAATAACCTATAATTGACCACTCTCATAATAGTTATTCAATTTTTCCAACATCTATAATAAAGGATTGTATCAATGTTATGTTTTTCCTTTTTTAAATTTGTGTTGTTGTGGCATTGCAGATTAAAATCTCTTCAAAAGAAGGCAAAATTATACCCCTAAACAAACAATACATTTTAAATCAAACAGACTAGAGTGGCATGTAAAGCTTATATAATACACTTTGTATGTAAGTCATGATGGAGTTAGGTATATGTATTGTTCCTTTTAGGTTAACTTCGTAGTTTAGAAAAGAGAGGCTACTTTTTTCAGCAACAATATTCCAAAATAATAATTAAAAAAACCAGGAAGACAAGAAGAGAAAGCAACATCTTATTTTATCCTTATCTTCCATACATAACTTACACCTAACAATCACCCCATTTGAATCATTCCAATCTCTAAAATTTTCATTCACCCCTAACTCTTTGGTTCTCTTCATCTAGTATAAAAAATCAACAAAACTCAAAATAAATGGGTCTTGTCTAATGCATGGCATCCTCTACCTCTCTGCAGTCCTAGCCATCGGCCACCCCTCTAATCGACTCTCAACCGTCGCCCTCAAACTCTTTGCTTCTTTTCATCTAATATCAAAAATCAAGAAAAGTAAGTATCAACAGTTCACATTGAAGGCATTCCATCCTCCATCTCTCTGCAGTCCTCGCTATTCCCATCCCTCTAATCAACTCTCTTATCACGACCCTTATCCACTCTACACCACTAGTTGCTGTCGAGCTCAAGCAAAGGTAGGAGAAAGAGTACGAAGACTATGATGCAGGACCATTTACATATCTTAGTTGTGCTCGTTTTTTGGGTTGGGGCTTTGCTCCTCACTGGTATCTAGCTTAGAAAGATTTAACCAGGTTATGGGTTTATTTATTGGAGTTTGGGAGTTCAACACATTCAAACAGTAATGTCATCTACTGAAGGATTGCTCTATTATGATGAATTTACTCCTGCTATGTATAACTTGTAAAAATGTGACTTGGTTTGTAACTTTGTCGTATAGTCTTATCAATGAATCTATAGTTCATAGTACAATTAAAACAATAAACCAATGTAGAAAATAGCGCGTTTCGTAGCGCAAAATAGCGCTTAACGTAGCGTGGCGGCTTATGCGCTACATAGCGTTTGAAAATAGCGCCGGACAAAATAGCGTCGCTATTTTAGACATAGCGTAAGCTACGTAGCAGCGTCGTCGTGGCTTCTAGCTTAGGTTATATTGTTCAATGGTGGGATTGCTTTTAAAGGATTCAATGGTCGTGATTGAGTTTAAGTGGGTGGAACCCACTTTTCATAAGTTAAATACAAGCCCAAAACCCACTTTTCATAAGTTAAAAGTTAAAACTTATGACTTAGAAATGCTTGTTTTGTTAAAGCGTCTATGATTTGGTTTTGAACTTGAAGTATTTCATGCTTTTGGATTGATTGTTAAGGCAAACATGATTGATTTTGTTGTGAAATTGTGATGATATATCAATCTGTGATAGTATTTTTATGATGATATGTTTGAGAATTGCGATTATTAGTCATATTTTTGATTTTGAATGTTATGTATCCATAAAATATTTAAATAATAATAAATTATTTAACCTACATTATGAGTTACACTATTTTGCGTTTTACGTTAACCAGAGGTAAGTGTTACGCTATGCGTTATCGCTATTTTCAACATTGCAATAAACTTCTGTAATTAGCCATCATCCTCATCTGAATCTCTGTACTCAATTCAGTAAGATCACACATAAATTATGGACAACTGCAATATTATGAGATTTTGTGATTAATATGCAGAGTCAAGAGATGCCTTTCTCTTCAGCAAAACAGTAAATTGGATGTCTTCTATTATGCGATCATATGCTTTCTATCTTCTGCTCCCTTTCATCAATCAGAAACATCCCTTGTGTCTTTCCGCCTACTTTCTCCCAAAGCCTGATTATGCAAGCAAGCTTCCTTTCTGCACTAAAATCAGATGCTCTCTATCATCTAGTTCCCTTTTTATGTAGCCTAAATTCTATTCTTTTTGCAGATGACTTCCTAAGGCTTGGTTTCTAACTTTCTCTGTGATCTATGTTACTTCACATGGTTGTGACTTATATTAACCAAATGACATGCAATAAAGCTGTGTATTCAACACATTGCATACCAATGCATAATGACTAGTCAAAGGTTCACCAATCCATAACATCTCAGGGCGCCTCCATATTGATCTTGTGTAAATCCACTTGTGAAAGCAGATGGACACTTTCATGTCGAAACATTATATCTATACTGTATTAAAACTACAAACTGCAAAACATGAGTGCATTACTCATTCTGAGATCCTCTCTACCCAATCCCAAATGTGGCCTCCAAAAGATATCCTCTCAAATTCTGATAGTTCTCATAGCAACAACAAAATTCACACTTCACTAACTCAGAAACATTCTAATTCTATGTATTAGAAGGCTAACACCATACCCAATTTAGTTCTTGGTACCACATGAACCCTCAAGCAGGTTTGTATTTTTTCAAGTCACTAAGTAATTTCCTAGATCATAGTTATATTTAGAAATCTGAAAAACAGGATACATTATATATCTTGTATGATTGACTTTAAGATATTATTGCTCTTAGTCACTTGATAATTGTATTAATCTTAAGGGATTAAATTTTTGTCAGTTCATAAACTAACTTCCTCCCTCTCCTCTTATAACTAGTTCTTCCACTGCAAATGTCCAAACCCTTCCCAACAAACTACTCAGTTTTTTCAGTTCATAAACTAACCTCCTGTCCCTCCTCTTAATTAGTATGTCCAGTTAGCAGATTTCTAAATGTTATGCAGGAAAAAATCTGTATCCTTAGGGTCAAAATGAAGATACAAAAAAACTCAAGACAGGACATGTAAATTGATCTCTCGTAAACTTCAGCTTATAGGAAATTATAAAACAATATATTAAATCAAAACTAGTAGTCATTAAGGCATTATATTAAACGTATATTATCGTATAATACCTTGAGACGAAGTTCGTGCGATAAATTTTCAAGATCCCTGAGAGGATCCACATTTCCCTCATAATGTTCGATGTTATCATCTTGAAAAGCTCCTATGGAACCATTAAATGTTAAAATAGAAGCATGATATTACATTATCCTTGTGTTTGTGTATGAAGTGTTCTGGGTTATTTGGGTAACTTACTAAGTACATGGAAGACAACATCACAATCTTGAATTGATGATAAGACTTCATCCCCCAGCCCATGCCCCTCAATTGCTCCACTTACCAATGCGATTCCATCACACACTTCCATAGACAGTGCGACCTATGAAGAAAACATAATGAATGGCTTATTAATCTTTAAGAAATCTTCAAATTGTCAGTTTCTTAAGTATCTTGATGCATGTGTTTCAGGTTCCCAATTACATGATCTTTTATGCATGCAAACTTAAAGATCAACATTAAGGAAAAGAAAGTGCAGCATTAATGAAATCAAACTAACCTTTTAGTTGGCCTATATATTTCGCACAGCAACTCGAATCTTATATCTGGAATTTTATGTTCTGAATAAACAGTATTCACCTAGAGAACATGAAATTATCTACAGGAACATTTGGTAGCCGATCTGCAATTTAGTGATTAAAGATTAATATTTTAAAGATCTTTTTTCTTGAAGCTAGGTGTGTATCAAAGTCTCACCAAGCCAATCTTAAGATAAGAACGCAAATTGCCAAGTTTTGATGCCTGAGGTTCAGGCTGATACTCAAATAGGGATGCCACTTCAAATTCATCTTCACTGTCTTCTGCAAGAATGGGATTTTTCTCGAGCTTCTTTATTTGGAAATCTGTTAATGCAGTGGGGACAAATAGATGGGAGCTTTTGAAGGAGATTCTTGTGAAACTGCAATTAAAAAAAATAAAAAAATAAAAACCCCAAAGTAAACTACAAGAAGGTAGTTATTGCAGAGGGAAAGATTGGGGTGATTAAACCTGATTTTTCAGGAAACCCAAACAAAAAGCTAATATTTAAGGGAAAATACGAAATTAATGTAATATTTCAGAGAATAAAGAATGGTGATTAAACCCTAAAATTTTCAGGTTAAAACCCTAAAAATTTTAGAAAATCCAAACAGAAATCTTGTTACAACATGAGAAAAGCCGAACCTAAGAATATAGTTATTTCAAAAAATAAAGAATGTCTGTTGGGTGATTAAACCCTAGAAATTTTTTCAGGTCAGTAAACCCTTTTTTTTCCGTAAATATTTCAGGAAATTCAAACAAAATCCTAATATTGCACGAGAAAATAAGAAATTAATGCGATCTGTATTTAATTCAAGAATGTCGGTTTTGGTCATTAGCCCTAAAATATTGTCTTGGTATTCAAAAAGAAAATCTCAAAATTAGGGCAAAATTACTCACATTGTTATAGTGTGACTCCATTCCTTTTTGATCAAACGATCTAGCTTTCGTCCAGCCATACATCTGAGCACAAAGTACGCATGAGCACTTGCCGTTTGGTTTTCTAATACTCTGCATCATCATGAAGAATAACGAAGACGAAGGAGAAAAGGGGAGAGAATTTTTCCTTTTTTCTTTATTGGAGAGTCGAAGAAGACAATGACGAAAGGGGGAAGAAGCGCGCTTTTTTTTTCTTCTTCTGCTTCGATCTTCTTTATTTGGAAATTGGACACGTGCAAACACACGTGTTATGAGCGCATCATACCTAGTATATTTGCGTAATGAGATAAACTATTTAAAATATATAAACTATGCGATTTCAAAGAACTCTAATTTTGATACAAGAAAAAATATAGAAGGTTTTTACAATTTTGGAAATTCTAATTTTGTATAGATAAATATACAAGGGTTTTTCCAGTGAATAATTTTGGACAAACAATTCTAATTTGCTATATATATATATATATATATATATATATATATATATATATATATATATATATATATATATATATATATATATATATATTACACCCATGCTCGCATCGGTGGAATTTTTATTTTTATTTTTACTAAAGTTAAGTGAGGAATAAATTTGAGGAATTAAAATAATTTGGAAGAAAATTTACAATTATCATAACTTGTAGGTAATTTTAAAAATGCATACAATTTGGGGTTATGTATAGAAAATATTCAAAACTAAAATATGGGAAAATTTCAAGAAATTTCAAATCAGTTTGGTGTTTGGAACTAAATCTCCAATATCTTTGAAACTCTGAATAAGCCCTAATATCTTTTGGTAAAACCCTCAAAATTAACATCATTAGTTTATGTACAGTTAAATGACCAAAATACCCCCAATACATTTTGGAGGAAATTCCAATAAATTTTATGCTTTGCCACTTAATCCCTAATAACTTATGGCGAAACTCCTAATAATGGATGTTCATAGATTTTTAAAATTTTTGAGACGTTTGTTTGTAATATTTAGTTTTTTAAGTGGTTGTTTATAATTTTTAAATTTTAAAGGGGTGTGTTTGTAAATTTAGATTTTTAGGGGTTGCTTGTAACTTTTAAAATTTTAGGTTTTGAGTTCTTTGTATTTTTTTAATTCAAATGGTCTATTTGCAAGTTATTTATTTTTTAGGTGGCTATTTACAATTTGATTTTTCATTATACTATTTGTCATTTGTTATTTTATGGGTTTTTGTAATTCTCATATTTTTGGTGTTTGTTTCATCTTTTCAATTTTTGGGGAGTCGTTTGTAATTTTAGAGTTTTCCAAGGGTGTTTGTAGTTTTCATATTTTCTAGGAGTTCTTTGTAATTTATAAATTTTTGAGGGTCATGTATTTTTAGGGTCTTTTTGCAATATTTACATATTAAGGGATTTTGTTTTTAATTTCATATTTTCTAGGGGTTATATATAATTTTTAATTTGCAAGGGTTTGTTTGTGATATCCTAATTTGTTCGGAGATTTCTATAATTTTAGTAATTCAAAGGAAATTGTTTGTATCCTTTAAAATTTTCTCATTATTATTTGTGATTGTAGATTTTTAGGAAGCTATTTGTAATTTTTATATTTTTTAATAATTATTTATTATTTTATGGGTTAACATGCAAATACAAATGATTTGAGGGGTATATAATGGTCTTGAGGGTTAATTTTGTCAAAAAATATAGGATAACCATATTTATGTAGGTTAAGTGCAAAACAATTAAATATTTTGGGGTTTTCTGTGAGTTTCAAATATTTTGGGGTTTAGGGCTAAATCGCAAAGATATGAGCGGTTTATTGAATTCACTCTTTAAAAATTAAGAAGGGCTCTATGACAATTTTTTGAATTTTTAATTATAAATTGTTATGACTTAATTAGAATTAACAAAGATTTGATTATTAGAGTTTTCTAATTTTTATGGGTAAAATTTTCTAATTATGAACATGAATAGTTTTAATTTAATAAGAATTCTTGAAAGATGAAATTAGTTGTACACATGTCATTTTCTAATAGAATAGAGGGAAATATGATAATTTTTATTAAGGATTTAACACTTGGCACGTTTTTGTACACATGACATTTTATGGTGCATCTAGGGATAGTTTACCAATTTCTCTTTACTATATAAAGGAGGATATATATATATATATATATATATATATATATATATATATATATATATATATATATATATATATATATAGAAGGCTCCTATAAACTTAAGTTGATAGGAAGGAGTGTCCACCAACTTTTATATCCATTGATTTTGTCTTGGGATCCGTGAAATCAAGATATGCACAAATCTCAAAGGTGAACTTTATATCTTTCACGGATCCCAAGGCAACATCAATGGATAGAAAGTTGGTGGATGACTATTCCTATAAACTTAAGTTTATAGGAGCCTTTATATATATATATATATATATATATATATATATATATATATATATATATATACTCCCTTTAAAGAGGGAGTACTAGAAAACTTTCCCTACCCGAAAATGCCCTTCATCTATCATAAATTTAACAAAGTTATCCTTTTTTTTTTACGTTACACAGAAATTAGAAAAATGAAAAGCCCTAAACCTTCGTTTCTTTCCTTCTCCATTCCATCGGTTACGATTTCGCTCCGGCAACGCCGTCCCACTCTCTCTACCTTCATCAATTAACAATTATGAGTTAAGGGATTTGAAGGAGATGAAGAGTAGAGAGAGATGGGGTTCGATTGGTTTGAGAATATGAGTTAAGGGATGAAAGAGAGAATGGGTTCATAATCTTGTTTCTCTGGTATGTTTTAAAGGAAGAGAGAGCTGAAGATTAAAGAGGGCAGAAACAACAAAAGAGGAGACGGATAATTGTGTAAACATTTAGACCCCTTCATCTAGACACACCCGAACAGTTTCTCTGATTAACAATTCTCAATTAGACGGGACAATAAACTATTGTGGTGGGCATGAGTGAGTCTCAATAAGTTGATAATAATGTCAATAACTTCATGTTTCAAATCCGCATAATAATAGTAATAGTTATTGCCAAAAATTACCAATTCCTGTAATATAGAACTGAGTTCAATTAGGCTATCAGAATGATGAATATTTTAAAACATTAGTAGCTAATAGATATATAATACTAGGTGGAGTGTTCTTTACTCTTGATAGTATAATATATCGTCACTTTCATACTGCAAGACACGGGATAGTCTTGAAACTTCCCAATGCGAATTTTCCTACACAAATTATCTATATAATCAAAACTAACAAGCTAAAAGTCTAAATTGAAATGCAAAGGATCCAGAACTGATGTATTTAAATCTCAATTTTTATTGAAAATATTTCTCAAGAAAATATTGTATATTATTCATGAAGCCGTGGACAAAAAGAAAAAGCTGACTATATTTGAATCAATTTGAATACCAACTTTTCAAATGCCCAAATTTTAGATTTACTTTGGTTAACTTTCTAATCATATTCACGAATGATCTAAGGGATGACTTGAACATAAAAATTTATAACCCATTCTAAGATAGTGCCACGACTTAACACTAATAATATTTCCCTAATCCAATATATTTGTGGAAGTGCTGATGAGGATCCGATGAGAGTTTGTTTTCTGAAATATTGAGAGATAAAAAAGGCACAATGATTTATTTATCAATTATCACCGATATAAGTGAAAAGCTGAAAATTACTCATAATAGAAGGAACTTATTCAGCATTGAATCGGGTATTCAAGAATAGCATGATATTCCGGGTTGATATCATCAAGAATTCTTGACCACGTCATCGGACATATAAGTTTGAGAAGCATTTTTATTTCTCAATAGATGCTTCCCTGTTCTTTGTTATTGAAACTAATAATACAATGTGAATCATATATTAATCAGTACCAATGTGTAACGTCAAGAAGATCCTCTCCTTAGTCTGATAAGTAATGTTTAAAGCACTAGGCACTTCTACGCGCCGGACCAAGCACCTAGCGTCTAGGCGTCCAGGCGGGCAGATAAGTGGCACGTAGGCATTTTAGCATCAAAAGAGGAAGGTTTCTTGCTTTAAGTATCAAAATCCCATGCTCGAGGTTGGATGTAAAGTTTTGATTCGCTTCAGCAAACAATACACAACCCTTATTAATAAAAGTAAGACCGGAGGGTTAGGAAGCAGACGCCGGAAGAGAATCGATCAAGAACACTGAAGAGTTTGGTTGAACCGATGACAACAGTACAAACTGTAAGTTTAGACAATACACGCTTCACATGTTAAGCTGAAGGTGTGACAAAAGATAGCTGAAACGAACCTTAGTTCGCCTACTACTATTCTTAATAGGTCGGGTTATCTAGAAGTATTGCTTTCAACTTCCCATGGTAAAATTTGAACTATATTTGCCAATATTAATTATGTTTTTGCACTTACAAATGCTATACGAGCTTATATATGCTATGATATCTAGAATTTATTTTTATTATAAATATTTCATCACATTATCTATCAACATTGGCCATGCATACACACTTGGCTGTCACCAATATTTGCCATACATACACACTTAGCTGTCCTATTATATGCGGTTCTAGAAACAGAAAGAAATAGCTCTAACCTGTCATGTGTTGCAGTTAAGGAGACTTCACAAACAAGATTATGACTTAACTGCTAATTTATCCTCATTACCTCCTTTAATCAACCAAAATGCTCCATCCTACCCCTAACAACATCATCAATTTCAGGAACCTGCTCACAATACTTAACCATGTATCTCTACAAGAACTCCTCCTCCCCCATCATTATCTGCCTAGCTCAGTACAATAAAGCGGTCATAAGCTGGAGTTATGAAATATCTAGTACACGTATTTGCGGTATACGTTTTTTCTGGTAAGTTTTCTCTTCTTTGAAAGACCATAAACTGGTTTTAGATTTGAGATATCTTATAATACCATGCTCCACCTTAGGTTTGTCGGAAATATATGTACCCATATTTTTCCATCACGACGCGCATATCGTGTCATTGCTCTTCGCTCTGCTTCTATTTGTCCAGCTATGATCCTAGCAGGTTCAAGTGCTTGGAGACTGTACTTGCCGAGACTAATGTGGTTGCCTCGACAAGATATTCCCTTCATTCACCCTCTATGTTTCTTACGAAATCTTGTCCTCTCGGGGTTATAGTTGCTCTACTATAGAATTGGACATGAGAATTTCTTCTCATCCAGCTCCTCGCATATGAAATGAAAGGATTCAACAGCAATACAGATAACATGTATCTAATGCAATTGGTTAGATTTTGTGATGAGCAGAAAGGGTGATCATATTATAATTTCCTTCACCAGCAATTCTACTGAAATCGTACGCTTAAGTTCTAAAATTCCCTTTTGGATCTTAAAACTCTATGTATGCACCTCATAATTCATCACATGATGCCCAAATTAGCTTGCTTGCAACAGTAATATATAATATATAACAAATAGTAGTACAAGAAGGTTCATCGATGTAGTCTCATAATACAAAAGCCTCATACATAACTTACCCAAAATTAAAATAAGAATATATTGATATAAGAAGTTAATGTTGTAGACATTGGGAAATTACCTTGCCGCTATCATAGCATAGGAGCGAACCATATCGGTGGTGGCCAATTAAGCTTCTGAAGGTCAAGATCAGAACCTAATGGACGGACGGTTCCATCTTCCAGGTTAAAAACTCCAGTATCACCCACTGCGTCCGGATTATTAAAGTACACCTCCCTGTAATCGTCGGTGAAGTAGATGTCGCCCTTCTTAAGGTTGGTAAATTCGTAGGTAGAGAAAGAAACAGAAGAGTTAAAACCCAGAAACAAAGCGCATTCTCCCATGCTCTGGACTCGGTTCCACTGAAGACTAGTACGGTCTAACTTGAAGACCTGGCATGTCTTAGTCCTGGGCTTTACATAATCACCATTATGTTCTTTGAGTACCAAGAACAAGTCTTGGCTGTCCGGAGATTCGACCAAGAACCTTCTACATTCGCCTCCCTCCGCCATCAATGGGCCTGGAGGCGATAAGAAGAGTGGATGCAAGGGATCATCATTGTCGCCATCGATATCAAAGGCAGTGAGGGTCCCATAAAAGTCGATAGCATGAAGGAGGCCTTTATGGAAGATAATGTCGGTCGCGCCTTGAGTGGGGGAGGGAAGGGCAGACCATGAGGTGTCCCCTGGCCTAGCGAAAGAAAGAGCTTCAAACAAGCCGGCATGGATGACTATAACTGTCCTTGAAGATGGGGCGACAATGGCTTTGGTGTAAAACCCATGCATGGAGTCGAGATCAAAGGCGTAGGTACTTTCGGGGCAGGTGTACGTGTTGAGGTAAATGTACTCCGTGGGTTTTCCAGAGGAATCCCGGGCGACGGCTATCATGTTGGGCTGGGTGGCAATGGAGGGGAGAGGAAGGAGCGCCCCCGTGAGAGGATTCAGGGCATGAATCTCACCAAATCTGTCGACAGTGAAGACGAAGCCCTCCGAAGACCCGATGCAGGGTTGGCCTGCAATCCCTGGGAGACGAATCTCATGATGATATTTCTTCTTCTTCTTCTTCTTCTCCTCCTCGTCTGGTTGCTGTTGTTCTCCTGAGTTGAGTCTGTAGAAGTAGCGGGAGTCGGGATTGGAGGGAGAAGACAGCATCAGCCACGGGAGTTGGGGTTTGGGCCGACAATCGATAGCTTTCTTTGGGGTTGAATTCCACCAAGAGCAAACGGCACGGGCTCTGATGAAATCATCAACCTCCAGACGCCGCATGAGGTCACAGAGAAGGTCAGCTTGGAGATCCGACCAACCAAACTCCGAACTTGACATGATTGTTTCCCTTAAAAATTGGATCTTTTTTTTCTTTTTCAAAGAAAAGAAGCAAAGATGAGGCTTTTGAAAAATTAAAAAGAGAGAAGAGAATAAATTTATAGGATCAGATTCAATCCAATCCGAATCCTGGTCAGAATCCGATCCTAACTCGAACTGGAAACGCAACTCCGGCTACCTATTGCGATGCGATGGAGGGAGATGGAAGGGATTCGACCTTAAAAATTGGATTTTTTTTTTTTTAATTAAGGCGATGGAGATGAAGATGGCGACGGATATCTGAGGAAGAGGAAGGGGAAGGCGGTCGGTTCAGTTGATCGAAAGGGGAGGAGGAGGAGGTGTGGAGGTAAAATAAAATATATAGGGAAAATTTCCTTTAACCCCCTGAACCTCAAATAACACGTTTAGTCTTATCAGGAGAAATTTGATAATTCCAATTCTAACCCTCGCAGTCGTAGCCTCTTCGCACCGGTGAGCGCTTTCGTCATTCCCAAAAAAAAAAAAGGAAAATTGTTTTTAGCCTCCAAAACCCTAATCAGTATTCCGTCCCCACCCAAGACTATTTCAAAGCTTCCAAAACCCCTAAAATCAAAACTACAATTCACTAAGTCCCCAAAACCCAAAATTCAAGAACTCATGTGTACTTTCAAACGTTTAAAGACCATAATACTCTCTCTCTCTCTCTCTCTCTTCATGATGATTAGAAATGGATTTTGGAGGGAAAAAATTCTAGTTTCCTCCAAATTCTTCCAACAACGTCTTGAAGAACATTTCCTTGATGATTAGAAATGGATTTTGGAGGAAAAATTCTAGTTTCCTCCAAATTCTTCCAACAACGTCTTGAAGAACATTTCCTGATGATTAGAAATGGATTTTGGAGGAAAAATTCTAGTTTCCTCCAAATTCTTCCAACAACGTCTTGAAGAACATTTCCTGATGATTAGAAATGGATTTTGGAGGGAAAAATTCTAGTTTCCTCCAAATTCTTCCAACAACGTCTTGAAGAACATTTCCTGATGATTAGAAATGGATTTTGGAGGAAAAATTCTAGTTTCCTCCAAATTCTTCCAACAACGTCTTGAAGAACATTTCCTGATGATTAGAAATGGATTTTGGAGGAAAAATTCTAGTTTCCTCCAAATTCTTCCAACAACGTCTTGAAGAACATTTCCTGATGATTAGAAATGGATTTTGGAGGAAAAATTCTAGTTTCCTCCAAATTCTTCCAACAACGTCTTGAAGAACATTTCCTTGATGATTAGAAATGGATTTTGGAGGAAAAATTCTAGTTTCCTCCAAATTCTTCCAACAACGTCTTGAAGAACATTTCCTGATGATTAGAAATGGATTTTGGAGGAAAAATTCTAGTTTCCTCCAAATTCTTCCAACAACGTCTTGAAGAACATTTCCTGATGATTAGAAATGGATTTTGGAGGAAAAATTCTAGTTTCCTCCAAATTCTTCCAACAACGTCTTGAAGAACATTTCCTGATGATTAGAAATGGATTTTGGAGGAAAAATTCTAGTTTCCTCCAAATTCTTCCAACAACGTCTTGAAGAACATTTCCTGATGATTAGAAATGGATTTTGGAGGGAAAAATTCTAGTTTCCTCCAAATTCTTCCAACAACGTCTTGAAGAACATTTCCTGATGATTAGAAATGGATTTTGGAGGAAAAATTCTAGTTTCCTCCAAATTCTTCCAACAACGTCTTGAAGAACATTTCCTTGATGATTAGAAATGGATTTTGGAGGAAAAATTCTAGTTTCCTCCAAATTCTTCCAACAACGTCTTGAAGAACATTTCCTTGATGATTAGAAATGGATTTTGGAGGAAAAATTCTAGTTTCCTCCAAATTCTTCCAACAACGTCTTGAAGAACATTTCCTGATGATTAGAAATGGATTTTGGAGGAAAAATTCTAGTTTCCTCCAAATTCTTCCAACAACGTCTTGAAGAACATTTCCTGATGATTAGAAATGGATTTTGGAGGAAAAATTCTAGTTTCCTCCAAATTCTTCCAACAACTCGTAACTTTCACAACCAACGCGTAACCTTCACAACAAACTCATAATCTTCACAACCAGCTCGTAATCTTCACAACCAACGCGTAACCTTTATAACCAACTCTTATCCTTCACAACCAACTTGTAACCTTGACAACCAACTCGTAACCTTCACAATCAACTCTTAACATTGACAACCAACGCGTAACCTTCACAACAAACTAAGGTTAGTTAACAACAATCACAAGTAACTCATTGCCGAGGTTCACAACGAACTCATAACCTTCACAAACAACTTGTAACCTTCACAACCAATGCGTAACCTTCACAACAAACTCATAACATTCACAACTAACTCGTAACCCTCACAACCAACGCGTAACCTTCACAACGAACTCATAACCTTGATAACCAACTCGTAACCTTCACAACCAACGCGTAACCTTCACAACGAACTCATAACCTTCACAACCAACTCGTAACCTTCACATCCAACGTGTAACCTTCACAACAAACTCATAACCTTTACAACCAACTCGTAACCTTGACAACCAACTCGCAACCTTCACAACCAACTCGTATCCTTCACAACAAACTAAGATTAGTTAACAACAATCACAATTAGCTCATTGTCGAGGTTCACAACTAACTCATAACATTCACAAACAACTCGTAACATTCACAACCAACTCATAATATTCTTTCACAACCAACTCATAACTCATAACCTTAACAACATACTCATTACATTAAAATAACAACAATATGTAAAATAAAAAATATATATAGCACTCAGATTCAACCATTTCCAGATCTTTATCATTAGTTTCTCTTTGCAGCTCACATCGGGAGTCGCCGGAGTGCCTTTTTCTTGGGAACGGCGACTCTGAATCCATCACAACTCACCTCAGATTCGCCAGCGCCGTCAAATTGACACTCTGTCCTTTGCTCGTCACCAACGTCTTCAAGATCGCAGTGTTCTTCACCTCATGAACGAACGCCGGGAAAGCTCTGTCGCCGTCATGCCTACAATGACATCATGAAAAGAGAGAGGGGGGGGTATTATGGTCTTTAAATATTTGAAAGTGTTGGGTTTTGTGTTTTGGGGGCTAAAAGAATTGTGGGTTTGACTTTATGGGTTTTGGGAGCTTTGAAAAAGTCTTGGGCGGGGGCGGAATACTTGTTAGGGTTTTGGCGGCTAGAAGTAATTTTCCCAAAGATAAAAGATGGTTTTAAGAATAGAAATGTCTTAATGATGAACTTTATAAAGAACAATGGTATCATCCACAAATTGATGTGATCTAATGTTATTTAGTTCAACTTTAAGATGAAGTTCAGAGAGGGTACTAGCTGCCATACTATTTTGGAGTGAGGACATCTGTAGCTAAGATGAAGAGTGTAGGAGAGAGTGGGTCTCCTTGTTGAAGCCCTCTATAGTAGTTGAAAGTTTTAGAAGATGATCCATTGATCAAGATGGAGGACTTAGAAGAGGAGAGGATATGGTGTACCCAATGACACCATTTAGGATCAAAACCCCTGGCTTGAAGAAGGGAGAGAAGGAATGGCCGGCCGGTGCAATAAAAGGCCTTCATGAAGTCAATCTTGACCATGCAAATTTTCTTTTTCTTAGAAGAGGAGTGGTGAAGAATCTCATGAGCTAAAAGAATAGAGTTAAGGGTGGATTTGCCACTCTGGAAGGTAGATTGAGAGTGATCCACCAAAAAAGATAGAAGAGGAGCAAATACGTTGGCCAAAGCTTTAGTAAAGATTTTGAAAAGGCCATCATCTTAGTTCATACCAAGGTGAAATTTTACAGCTGAAGAATGATATGAAGTTGTACAAGGGTGAGAATGAAATTTTGAAGTAAGAGAAAATGAGGTGTTTGGAAGAGATTGAAAGAATGAGAGTTCTATTTGATTTACAGAAGAAGGATATGACAATGTACAAGAGAGCTACAAAGATGTTAGGAATAGTTGTAGCGTTCATATTTGCTTGTATATTAAAATTTTGAGACATTGGGATGTGATTAAACATCCAAGATATATATAAGTAATGTAATTGAAGTGGTTAATTTAATGGTTAATGTAATGGTAGTGATTTAATTAATAGTTAACACAATGCAATGTTATGTCTGTATATGCGCTTATTCACAGCCTTTGTCTAGATTTTGTGTAATTTTGATAGGGTAATTGGCACATATACAGCACATATATCCCATAAGCTATGCATGTACATGTTTGTTGTTTGTGTTTATGCTTAGATGACGCCTAGTTTTGGTAAAAATTTTAACGTCTTGCTTGTATCTTGTTTGTTACCTGTATCATAATTCAACTAGTAGATATTTGAGCATCCTAGATGGAAAAATCCGTCTATGATGCCTATAAATCCGTCTAGAATGGTCATCCTAGACGGATATCCGACTAGAATGTTGCGTCTAGAATGTTTTCATCTAGGATGTCACATCTTAGACAGAATTTCCATCTAGAATGAACATCATAGATGGAAATTCATCCCAGATGGAAATTTCGTCTAGGATGGGCATCCTAGACGGATTTTCCATCTGGGATGTTCTTTTTTTTTTTTCTAATCTAGGATGTTCTATTTTTTTAATGTACAAATTTAAATTGACACCCTCTGCCATCTAGGCTTTGCTTTTTCTTCATATTCACTCACATACATACACGCCACATATATTATTTAAGAAATTATATCACTTATCCAAAACATTCATGCAAAAAACCAAAATAATTGGATAATATATAGAAATATAACATTACAATTGATAAATACAACATAAAAGTTCCAATACTAAATTGTACATATAAAACACAAGGGAATGTAAAAGTTCTCCATCTTCATCCGCTCATCTTTTGAAATCACTATACACCTCCATCACATTCAACTAGTTCAAGTCCATCTCCCAACATCCCAAATTTGTCGATAGAATAAATAGTCTTCATGAAAGAGATGACTCAAATTCAGGGACCTCAAAATCAACTCTAGAAAACGCCTTTAGACTTCTCGAGAACCTGCATACAACAAAAATATCAGAACCAAGAAAATTTCTTCCAAACGTTAAAATTAAGGAAAATTTTAAACCTATCAATTGAAAATTACAAGCAACTAAACTAAAGCTCCAAGGCTGCAAAAAAGAGGAATAAATTCAACATAAGTCTTAATTCTTCAAAACTAGATATGGCTCATGCAAAATTTAAGTGCTCTTCAAGTTTGGTTCTTCTGAAGAGACCACTTTACAAGCACGTTAGGTTACTCAATACTTACGAGACCTTATATTCGATGTGCAGTAGATGCAAGTCTAATTGTTGGACTAATAATCTTACGCATTAGACAATTGTCTTATTAAGCTCATTTACAAGTTTTTTTTTTTTCGTGGATACTCCTGTGCACAAGACATGGATAACAATTATGTCTTATTAAAGCTAATTATTTTGTAGTTCAACTAGTAAACATAACCTGATTACGATGTGAAATGAGTATTCACAAGCCAAAAAACAATCTAAGACAGATACATGAAACCTTGATCAAATGATTTAAGTTTTCTTACATCAGTTTGCTTGTAGGCAGAGATCGATGTGAGTTCTGAAACTCGATATTTCTCCCCATACACTTCCTATGTGAGTCACTTCAACTTTCACGCCTCTAACAGCCTTCTTCATCTGCTCTTTTGACAAATACAACCATGAGCACACCTTTCAGCTATATAATATCAAAAAAAGAAGTCAGAAATTTATAGGGACCAAATGACTATGTATTCTCTAATTCTTTTGATACGTGAACTTTTATTTCAGGTGTTTATCTAGTGATTATATATCAGTCCCTAATTTGTAAAAGGAGAAAACATCGAACCATAAAGAAGCTACAAGATATAAAAGCTAATATAACCCAAAATGCAATACAAGAGTAGAATTTTTCATGGTTAAGAGCTATAAAGGAAGACATGCTAACTGTGTTAATATATAAAAGTATGTAAGGAAGATTTTACGGTTAACTTTAAGAAACTATATGAATAAGGAGGAGACAAGTAATAGAATTAGCCAAATAAAAAAATAAAAAAGACTGCCACTATAGATTTATCAAGTGTTAGTTTCATCCATAAAGTTAAGTAGTAGACATTGAATGTTTCTACCTTTCTCTATGGAATTAGCAGATTGGTGCAAAATGTTTCATTCAGTCCTTTTAGATGGAGGAGTTACCTGTGAACAACTCAAATGCAGTAAGCAATCGTCTTCTCTAATTTACTTAAAGCATATCAGATTGTTTCGACAAAGGAGAAGAGATTCAGTTCCTAATGATGCTTTTCTTTGTTCTAGATGCAAGAGCAAGATCTCGAGGATGTCTGATATTCAAGATCATAAGGAGCGTACCTCTATTCAAAATGAAGAGAAAACCCTTCGTGAAGAGGATATGAAGAAAGAAAGAACCTAAGGAAGAAGGATGCATCGAAGAACAAATACGTTAAAAACTACTCAAGAATATTTGAGCCCTTGAATATATAGTCTAATCAGGGACGGATCCAGAATTTATTTCTTATGGGGCCACATGCACAATAAATCATGTGAATTAATAACTTATATAATAAAAATTATGTCATTGAAAAAATTATTTACATAATAAGCATAAAGATCTTAACACAATTTTCATTATTGTTTTCATAATAATACATGATTATCTTCATTTTATTTACATAAAAACTAGCAAAATACTACTTAGTTCCACCAATAGTATTTATGCATAATTGCTCTCTGTGTAATCTCGTCTCTTGACACTGTTCGATGATTTTCTCACTTTTAACAATATCAAAATGTCTTTCTCAATATACATGTAACTAATCCAACCATTCATATCTCATACAATGACATAATCAACTCTGTAATAAGTTTCATCGTGAAGAAAGTTGAACTTTGAGATCCTGGCACCAGAGACATAAGTTATCAATTAATCAGTTTCTCTCTAAAAGAATATGGATCATTCTGAATTGGATACATTAAGAAATCGCTAATAAGATTATTCTCAAAGTTTCTCTTAATTAGGTATTAATTTAATCAGCTGCAAATTACAAGAATAGATCTTCAATTTCTAAAGGTTAAGGACATGTGAAACTATCGTCAACTAAAATAAATAAGGCAAAATTGCACTTAAATGCCCTATAGTTTCACAAACCTTGCACTTTAATGCTCTATTTTAAAACCATTCACTTAAATTCCCTAAAGTATTTAAGTGTTGCGGATAAATATTCTGAAGTTTCAAAATGTTGCACATTGGAGCATTCATCTGCAACACTTAAATATTTTGAGGCATTTTTTTGCTCGGCTTTAAGATAGGAATCACTTAAATGCAAGGTTAGTCAAACTTTAGGACATTTAAGTGCAATTTAGCTAAGAAATAATCATTTGTCTTTCTTAATTCTCACAGACTAAATCCAAGTCAAGTCCCGACATGGTACCTCCTACTCTACAAAAAGTGCAACTTATTATAATCCATAAATAATAATCTCTATTAAAAGCCAAATCAAAGTACACATTTTAAGTTTTTCTCAAAAAAACATGAACTACATAAGCCCTAAAGTCCTCTTGTATGGGAAGTGGAAACTAAAGTCAGTAACCAGTAACTACCAAATTAAAGAGATCCTCCCCAAAATTGAAAATGAGAGTGAGGGGGAACTCACCGGTTATTAATTGAAATGTACTGGTTTAGAAACTCAAAAGTTAAAGATGGAGCAGTGCTATTCTTTGGGATTTTGGGCTGAGATCAATGTGGGCTCATTTTGAATTAACAAAATAAATAGGCTCAAATTGTTATGGGTTGTGAAGTGAATTGATTGGGGTCACCAGTTAAACTTAAGTGGGGGCACCAATATCGGGGGCCTACTCTTATTAAGTTTACCAACATCTGTCGGGGCACGTGCCCCAAGAGCATTCTATCTACATTTGTCTCTGTATATAGTACAAATACGTAAATATCTAAGGATGTGTTTAGCAACTTTTTATTAACCTGGTTAAGACCTTAATCAAGTTAGTTATGAACCACGTAGGGGGTGGATTAATCTTAACCTAGATAAGTGCCAAAAAATGAACTAACAAAACTTGGTTTAGAGTTGGCCTATTTTAGCCAAACAAAAAACAAACCCTTATCCAAGTTAGCTCCACTGACATGGTTAGTGGTGGAGTTGCCAAACATTCCCTAAATCTAAACTATTACGCCCATTTATTCATTCTTCTCTATCTTCCTCCTCTGCTCCTAAGTGTAGTCTCTCTAGCTTTGTGGTCTCTCCTTCTTCACTATCATCTCCCTCCGCTACCACTTTACGCCATTTAACATACTTTACCTCCTTGTCATGTAATGTCATTTCAATCACTAAGAGGTAACATCTAACGAATCTAATAATTTATAACAAAAATGATATTTATAGCACTAAGAGGTAACATCTAACAAATCTAATAATTTATAACAAAAGTGATATTTATAGAGCAGTTCACAGGAAACATAAAGATAACATCTTTCTTAATAAACAAAAGCAGCGGTTTTAATGGCGAGGTAACCGCTTTATGAATAAAAATAATAACTTTATGAAGAAAGATAATATGCTATGTACAAAAATTACAAATATAAATTCAAATGTGGTAGTTTCTTAATAAATGTAATATTTCATAACATAAATTGAAGCAAATATAAAAGGTAACGGTTTAATAAACGAAGATAATTGGTTTTATGAATAAAAGTAATATATTATATACAAAATGTAACAGTTTTATGAACAAAGCTAACATATTATGTATAAAATATAACAATTTTATGAATAATGATACTAATTTTGAACAAAAGTGATATTTTATAACATAAACTGGAGGGAATGCAAAATGTAGTAATTTTATGAACAAAAGCATCAGTTCTTGAATAAAACCAAAAGGACAATAACTCTCTTTTCCTCCCAATTCCTCAATCATTATTCTCTCACCCTCATCATATATCCCTTCTCCTTCACCTGATTACCTCCTTAATGATAACCGTTTTATGAATAAAAATATGCGGTAACATATCTATCTCTCTCATGCATCTTTCCCTTGTTGTCTCTCTATCCATCTCTTCTCCTTCACCTAATTACCTCCTTAATGATAACTGTTTTATGAATAAAAATATAGCGGTAACATCTCTCTCTCTCTCATCTTTCCCCTTGTTGTCTCTCTATCCATCTCTTCTCCTTCACCTAATTACCTCCTTAATGATAACTGTTTTATGAATAAAAATATATGCGGTAACATATCTATCTCTCTCATGCATCTTTCCCCTTGTTGTCTATCTACCCCGCTTCATGCTCCTTTAGTTTATTCTTTGTTTATGCCCCCCCCCCCTCCGAGTGGTCCACTACCACTCACCAGAGTTGGGAGATACGATGATTGAGGAAAAAGATGAAATTATGAGTCCCTAGGACAACGGATTAATCAGAGAGATAGGGGGGGGGGGAATAAAGAGGAAGAGTAATTAATAATTTTAAAAGTTCACATGAAGACTCGAGGGTGAAAGCACATTTTTTGGGTCAAAAGGATTTTGGCATGACAAAATAGCCAAGATGTGTTAGTAGGGATGCCAAAAATATTTGTATCTGGGTATTTATCTGTATCTGTTAAGATATGGATATGCTTATTAATATCTATATCCGATAGGATATGGTTACGGATACATATATATAATAAAATATCTCAATCCGTATTCAAAATATCTGAGTATATATTAACTGGTTATACAAGTGTAATTATTTTGATACGTAGATTAATGAATTGGAGGTTGATTTGATGATCAAGAGATCTAATCGTAGCTTTTCGGATATAACAAACATATTAATGAACTCTCTTGTATCATATGAACTATATTCTTTTCAATATTATGTGGTTTTCTCATAGCCGTTTCGTATCCGCATGTGTATGCGCATGTATATCTGTAACTGTATCTGAATTTGGTGAACATTGATGTGATTTTCCTTACCAAAGCATACCCATATTCGCATCCACATTCGTATCTGTCATTAGTGAGTGGATACATGTATGATATGTATCATGTCCAAGCGGTGACTGAAATTATGAGGTTTACTTTTTCTTTGGGTTTAATTTCACATAACTCTCTTTAACTTTGGGAATTTTTCACATACACCCATAAACTTTGGGGTGATGTGAGATAAACAAAATTCGAGGGGTTATGTGAAAAATCCCCATAAATTTAGAAAAATATCATGATTGTTAAGGATTTTACAGAAAAATATATATTCACTATTTTTATATATTATTTGTCCAATTCCGATGTACAATTTGAAAGATACGATCCGTTCTTCGTTGTAAGTCAATTTTCTTTGCTGGACCCCCCTGCTTTGGCTTCTGACGGTTTAGTTTTTCCATGAACGTATCCGTAGCATGTTCTATATCAGATCCTACCAATGATGGTAGTAATGTTACCTCTTCATTGTTAGCAGCTCAGACCAAGGCATATGGATCTTGTGTTATACTCACAAATGAAGGAAAAGATAGATGGAATTGCATGTTTGAGTATAGTACTTGAAAGAAAGTTGAAGGCTTAAAGCTTGTCGGAGATAGATGGAATTGCACGTTTAAGCATAGTACTTGAAAGAAATTCGCAGGACTTGAACTTTTAGTTTTCCTGTTGGATACAGTGTCAATGAATCCTTCCAACTATAATAATAATAATAATAATAATAATTCCAAAATTATGATGAAGATTGTGGATTATAACTTTACTATATCAAAGCTAATGCCTGGCATCTTTTTTTTTTTTTTTTTTTGATATAGCTTAGTTTTCAAGATCATTTAACTTTCTAGAGGTCAATTTCCTCCCAACAATGGTCTATCAAATCCAAGGATGCATAATGTGTCATGTTAGAAACTAGTTCTGTCTTGAAAGCGTTAATTAAAAGCGAGATATCAAATACATGGTCCTTATTCGGACAAGCAAATCGTATGCTCCATCAAATCTCTGTGTGGACCATGCGGTCTGTATAAAATCTAAGGTTCAATCTAACGTTTTTACATATAAAATATCAATATCAAATAGAGGAATATTGTAAAAGACACTCAACTCAGAAAATTCTCAGCTTGTTCAGTCTTTTTTTTTTTTTTTAATCCTCAAGCATCATCTCATGTATACTCCAAAAGTATAGAATAAAAATAAAAATACCCTTAAAAAAAGTGGATGCCGTTGACTGATGGCAGCTGTTGATCTCTCTCTTTCTCTACACCGTTCATTAATAAGTACACAGCATCCCAAACTCTCTCAATCATTCCCAATTACACCTACAAGAATATATCCGCCCTTTTAACTAATCTAAAGAGATAAGTTCTCCTTTTAATACAACTAATCCTTATTGGATCCTCTCAAATAAAAAGATAGCGAAGAGATTACTATTTTTAGTCCTAATCTATATTTGATGAATGATTGTGATTTTTTTAAAAATAGAAATAAGTGCAATTTATGCATGTATGGTAAGTATTATATTGAATGAACCACAAACATCCATAACCAATAATTAAATAATCAAGTATTTAAAGTGACAGTAGGTGAATAAGTGCAATTCATGCATGTATAAGAGGGGAGGAAGGGTGAGCTGGGGCGTAATGACGTGCAAGTACATACGCAAGGACGGATGCACATTTAAGGATAGAGAGCAATTGCACCACTAGCAATATGGTAAATGGCATTCTAAAGCCTTATAAAAATATTTGCATCCCATTTAAAATTAGTTATTTTAGTCAATTTAAGATGGGAATTTAGCTCATTTTTCAATAATATTATTTTATAACATTGTATTTAATTTTTCGATAAATAGATACTTTAACGCCTCGTTTGGTACGCGGGAATGGAGTCAAGTGAGAATAGAATGAAGATAGGAATGGAATGGAATTAATGTGGGAATGGAATGCTCATTCCCATTCTCATGTTTGGGTGCGATTAGAGAATTATGTGAGAATATCTTTAAGAAGGGTATATCCGGAATTTATTTTATTATTTTCATTCTCACTTAAGTGGGATATCAATTCATTGATAACTCATTGAGAATAGCAATTCCCACATTAAGTGGGAATTGATGAGAAGTGGGAATGTCATTTCTAACATCAAAAAACATATCATGTTTGGTAATCATGAATCAGAAGTTAGAATTGCATTTCATTCCCACTCATTCCCGCGTACCAAACGAGGCGTTAATGTCCGTTCTTCTAAGAAAAATTTTCTAGATTTGTCACCGTTCACATACCTTTCATGGAGGGGAGAAGAGAGAAGATGCCCCATTTTGCAGTTGCTTTGCTCTCCCCTCTTAGGTTCCTCTAATTTTGAAGGATTTTTTCTCTCCTCATTTCTAGTTCATTTTAAATTGTCCCTCGTCTCATCTGACTTCACCTCACTTTATCTTTTTCTCCACTCTTCACTAGAGACAATTTAGTTTTATGTCCCTCCATTGGCCTCACCTCACTTCACCTCACTCATCTTCCGTTTCAAAACTTCTTTACAGATTGCCATTTAGTTTTTTCTTCTTCCCCTCGCCTCACTTCACATTCTGTCAAACCAAGTCTTAGTGGAGAAGATTCAAATCAGGCTAATCCTTCAACTGAGGCAAAACTCTGAGAGTCACAATATGAGTTATATCCGCATTGTCCTTCAAATACAAGATACCATTTGGTATTTCTGGTCTATTATTGGGACTTTTAGATCTCACAAAAATCCCAAAAACCATCAAACGCAGCAAATAGAATTACACACAAGATTTAACGTGAAAAAGAAAAACCACAAGATTGAAAATAATTTACTATCACCACGAAATTACAATCTTTTTCACGGACAAAGACTGTGAAACCCTCTCACACACAATATCATTGAACCCGGTTATACCTTCTATTAAACCCTGATTACAAGAATATTGTATCTCTCTCACTCTCTACTAAAAAATCTTAGAATAAGATGCCTTATTTAAAGACACCCCAGACTTGCCCATCTAGTCAACTTGGCCTACAAGAAAACTGTTAACTTGACCTCTAAGAAAGTTACTAGGACTGAGCCTAGCCTTCAAATTCGGATCCAACTTGGAGTTTGAGTCAGCGTCCAACATCTACGCACCAAAAGGAATATCAATGCATGCATCTCTTTTCCATACCATTAATATTGTTGACTTGATACACCAGATACCTTCTTATTAAATACAAAGTATCTCAAACTCTTTTAATCATTTCCAAATACAACATCAAGTAATACATCCGCCTCTTAACTACTCTAAAGAGACAAGTTCTCCTCCTAATTTGGCTAGCTGATCTTTGACATTCACACTCAACTTCGAAAAGCATTACAATGGAGGAACAAACTCCTACAACAATAATACACAATCTCACCTCCTCCTGATCCTCCTCTTCTTCATAGCGCCATTGCCTCCGCCTCCGCTTCTGCCTCCCATTGGTGACCATCTCCTTCACCCTCAAGACTCCATATTATACTCAAATGTCTTCAAGCATATATTAAACTTAAATGAATGTTTGTTATTATTTAAACTAAGTCGATTTGTACGAATACGGTCTTATATGAACAATCATCCGACGTGACACCCCGATATTTTTTTACATATCTCTGATATATATCTCTGATTTTTGCAATCCGATGTGATTTTGGCCACCTTGTAGTTATCTGATATCTAATATTTAATAAATTGATTGTAATAACTAACTTGCTTCGAGATTTTGTTTATTTATTGAGGGGTGTGCCATCACGCTTTCAGTTGCTAGTTGCTACTCAATTCAGGCTTTGAATGCAACAAATTTAATACGAGGCGCTACTCTGTCCAGGCTTTATGTGATTGATTAATGCAGTTATTTTAGAGGAGTATATATAATGAAATTTTAATTCTTAGTTTGAGGTTGGTGCTACTTGGTTTGATTTCTATATGAGATGACAATATAATTATAATTTTTTTCAAATAATAAAAATATGAGATCGACTTTAAGGGTGAATATTCTCTTGTCATTGTCAGTTATCGTGTCAGACTGCGTTATTTTGTACGTGATGTAGACTTTTGAGATTGAAGCATATACATATAAAACTAGCTTTAAAGTTTATAAACTTTAGTTTTCCTGAGCAATTTTTGATACCTCTTCTTCATTAGTATTAGTAGTTGTATTTTATCTTGGATAAGATTTAGGAAAACTATCATGAATGTAAAGGATTTCGAATGACGATATTCACAAATTAACTTTATTAGACAAAATTAACATAAATTTCAAAAGCAACAAAGAAGTTGCTTTAACGACATTAATGCCTCGTTTGGTACGCGGGAATGAACTCAAATGAGAATGGAATGGAAGAAGGAATAGAATGGAATGTATGTGGGAATGGAATGGTCATTCTCATTCTCTTGTTTGGATGCGTTTGTAGAATGAAGCTAGAATGAAAATCTCATTCTCATTCTCATGTTGGGTATCATTAGTTCACAAGTGGGAATGAAATATTATTATCTAATAATGCCCTTATTACAACAACATAGATTTTTATAAAATAAACATTAATGATAATAACTAAATAATTTTATTTATGCATAGGTTATATTAATCTAGCTATGTGTTATATTAATGCCTGATTATCTCGGTGTATATTCGTTTATATTTTTAAAAATACTCACTATTTCCTACTCCTAAAATTATGGAAAAATAAATAAAAGAGTAGCATCTTTCATAGGTCCAAAAATAATATAAAGAATGATATTCACATTCAAAGTTCTAGATATATAAAATAACTCATTTGATAAAATCACTCATATCATAATCAATGAGATGAGATTTTTAGATTTATTTTATTATGAATGGGGTATAATTGAAAATTACGTAACTAATTTGATTCCCACTTGAATGGGAATGATCATTCCTTATCAATTCACTTGGAATGCTTATTCCCACATTCCCTAGAAATGGTCATTCCAACTTCTAAAAAATGGTTATGTTTGGTATGGGGGAATGAGAAGTGAGAATGTATTATTCATTCCATTTCGCACCAAACGAGGCCTAAGGAAAAAGATAAAAAGACAAAAATAGCATTACTTATAACTTCCTACCTACAACTAATAGATCCTAAGATATATGAATGATGATAGCCATGTCTCGGGTTTATAGTTTTTATTAGGATGAACTCAGGTAGGCTAATGTCTGATTAGCCCATAAACGATGGAAGAATTTATAGATATTGATGGTCATGCTGCTACGTCCATAGTTATTGGTTTACACTTAATTCACAGATGGTAGATGATGTCCGAGATTACCCACATGTTATGGAAAATCCTACTGATACTGATAATAATGTTACCTCTCTATGGTTAGAGATTTAGATCAGGTTATTGGATGTTCCCATGGATATTGAGCTATACTGATAAGATTTTAACTGTAAGTCCAACTTGAAAAACAGTTGAAGGCCCCTTGAAGTTAATACCTAATATCTCTTTCTCTTTTTTATTTCTCTTTTTTTTTCTTTTTTTTTCCCGCTAGGACAGTTCTGAATAATTCA
The DNA here is from genome assembly GCA_012295165.1 of Asparagus setaceus. Classification (NCBI taxonomy): domain Eukaryota; kingdom Viridiplantae; phylum Streptophyta; class Magnoliopsida; order Asparagales; family Asparagaceae; genus Asparagus; species Asparagus setaceus. Next base: position 78,605,300 of record CM022706.1, read on the forward strand.
AGAACATTTTGACTTTCTTTAGACCAATTTCGTGTACTCCATCAAATTTACGGTGAACCATGTGGTCAGTGAATCTAAGGTTCAATCCAACATTTGTCTCTATCAGCATCGAATGGAGGAAACGTCATTCCCAAGGATAGAGTGAAAAACTTAAATTCAGATAATTTGAGCAAGATGAGAACTCTCAAGTCTCTACTTATTTAATCTCTTTTTTGTCACGAAGTATCATATCATGTAGTCCAAAAGTACAGAATAAAGCACCCTTAAAAAATATATGATGCCGTCGACGGATGGCAGCCGTTGAAATCTCTCCCACAGTGCACATACAAGAATATATATGACAAGAGACAAATTCTCCTCCTAATATAACTAATCTTCAATCCATAGAGCCCTTAAGCACACTTCATATTGTCCATTAAGCAATAGAAAATATTCAGCATTTCTGGTCCATAGCATTAATAGTGCATCCAAGTAACATACATATCCTTTTGATGTACAATTAATACTATTGACTGGTTACACCAAATACCTTCTCGTTAAACACAAAGGCTTCTCAAACTCTTTCAATCATTTCCGAATAGAGCGACAAAGAATATATCCGGCCCTTAACTACTCCAAAGAGACAGATTCTCCTGTTAATATATATATAACCACTCTTTGAGATTTTGCATGATACTCTTATCACTAGAAGATTGAGACCATGGAGGAACCAACTTCAACAACGCAAAATGATACCAACACCTCCTGCTCCTCTTGGCGTCGCCGCCTCCCGTCGGTCACCGCCTCCTTCGCCCTCAAGACCTCGATATGGTCCGAGCTCGGCGGCTCCGTCGGGGACCTCGGCACCTACATCCCCATAGTTCTGGCCCTCACCCTCGTCAACCACCTCGACCTCGGCACCACCCTCATCTTCACCGCCCTCTACAACGCGGCCACCGGCCTCCTCTTCTCCCTCCCCATGCCCGTCCAGCCCATGAAATCCATCGCCGCCGTCGCCATCTCCGAACCCGATCCATTAACCATTCCCCAGATCATGGCCGCCGGCATCTCCACTGCCGGCGTCCTCTTCCTCCTCGGCGCCACCGGGCTCATGTCCTTCTTCTACCGCTTCATCCCCCTCCCCGTCGTCCGCGGCATCCAGCTCTCCCAGGGCCTCTCCTTCGCCTTCTCCGCCGTCAAGTACATCCGCTTCAACCAGAACTTCTCCACCGGCAAGTCCGGCGGCCCCCGCCCCTGGCTCGGCCTCGACGGCCTCGTCCTCGCCCTCTCCGCCCTCCTCTTCGTCATCCTCACCACCGGCTCCGGCGACAACAGAACCAGCAGCAGCAGAACCAGAAGGAGAATCAATAATATTCCCGCAGCATTGGTAGTGTTCGTGCTCGGCCTCGCCCTCTGCTTCGCCCGCGACCCTACCATCCTGAAAGACCTGAAATTCGGCCCTTCTCCCATCCGGACCGTCAGCATAACCTGGCACGACTGGAAAACCGGCTTCGTTAGAGCCGCCATCCCCCAGATCCCGCTCTCGGTTCTCAACTCCGTCATCGCGGTCTGCAAGCTGTCGTCGGACTTATTCCCCGAAAAGGAAACATCGGCGACGATGGTCTCCGTCAGCGTGGGGCTGATGAACCTGGTCGGGTGCTGGTTCGGAGCCATGCCCGTCTGCCACGGAGCCGGAGGGCTGGCGGGGCAGTACAGGTTCGGCGGGCGGAGCGGGGCCTCGGTGCTGTTCCTGGCGATCGGGAAGATGGTGCTGGGGCTGGTGTTCGGGAACTCGTTCGTGAGGATAATGGGTCAGTTTCCGATCGGGATTCTCGGGGTGCTGCTGCTGTTCTCGGGGGTGGAGCTGGCGATGGCGTCGAGGGATATGGGGACCAAGGAGGAGTCGTTCGTGATGCTGGTCTGCGCGGCGGTGTCGCTGACGGGGTCGAGCGCTGCGCTCGGGTTCGGGACCGGGATTGTCGTGTATTTGCTGCTCAGGCTGAGGGAGGTGGAGTTTGGGTCGGTGATGGGGAGGTTTGGTAGAAGAACTGTGACTGCCGAGAATGGAGATGAGAGGAGTACCGGAGTTTAATTAATGGTTAGTTGCAGAAAAATTGGAATTCTTTCCATGCATGTATCGTGTTGTTTTTGAAAAATTGGAGCAAGTTAGATAGATTACAATTCATGGGGACTTTACAGAGAACATGGGAGTAGAAATTTTATCGAACAACTGCACGGGATCAAAGTGTCCTAATTTATTCACGAAGAGAATGCAATATTCCAACTTTTGTCTTCACTGGAATTTTGATTTTGGTTGTGTTTGAAGTACTGAACCACCACCATATAGAGACTAAACTAGAACCAAAATAAAAACCAGATATAGAGACTTAATAGAATAAAATAATAGATTGAGAGCTTGACAGAAATGGATGATGAACCACAGGGACTTAACTGAATTTGAGTTCATACATATATGTATATTATCTAAATTAGTATGTATTTCTTAATTAATTAATTGAAATCCGTATATAGAGATGCTGGAAAAGAAAATAGAAATTAAGGTTTTGTGTACAAAGCATGCATGTTTGGCAAATAGCTTATTTTGGTTTATAAGTAACCAAACAATAAGCCGGTGTAGTACTCTAGCTTATCTTTTGATGGCTTATAAGCCACAATGTTTGTTTAATTAAAATTCCAATATACCCCTCACATCTCACAAAATTCACCCCTCACATCTCACAAAATTCCAAGTCCTATTTATCTCCCTCCAACCCAATAAATATTTTTTTGGTCATTTTGACAATGATGATGGCTTATAAGTCGCTCATTTGTCAAACACTCTACTATTAAAAATGGATTATAATCCACTAAATTTGCCAAACACTTTGACTTATAATTCGCTTGCTTATAATCCATTCATAAGCCAAATGAAGTATAATGCAAAGTTACGAAACATGCTCACAGTATCAATATAGGGAGGGAAAAAAATCAAAACATGTGCCCTAATACAAATTTCGTATATATTAGTGCAAATAATAAATAATATTAGTTTAATCACTTTTAGTGCAATCTTATACTGTGTCAATGCGCACACCACAGGGGCGCTCAGGTGGTTGGAATCATCGTTGCGCGATTCCCCGGAACCCCCTCGAACCGTCGTATAGTTCCTGAGAATCGATTTCTGATACACCAGTTTCCTAAAATTAGCGCACCACTTACAAGTATGCTAGATGCAAAGTCTCTTTAAGTGCACGTGCACAAGACGCAATGCAACGTGTGCAATTAAGTGAAGGGAGACACACAATAGAGTGTATGAGCCGATAACTTTACTGTAACTAAACACGTAAGTTAATTAAATGTAAAACGAAACCATGATCCTAAAACGAGCTCCGTGAAAAAAAACCGAACTAAGAAACAAACTCCATCAAAAAGAAGTATATAAGTATTTTGTATGAAAAAAATATTAAAATTCATAATTAGCTTTCTAGTTTTTTACTATATACTTTGAAAAACTTTAAGCGCAACCTAAAAAAATTTACAATGTACAACTAACCGAACTTGTGTACCGAAGCAAGCTACCCCCTAACAAATCCCAATTTTCTAAGTGGCGAATTGCGTACCCGAATTTATCTGTGACCTGCTACGTATCGCGTACGGTGTAACAATGGTTGGAATGCATGAATTTTCCTACCTCCCGGACCGACTGTCTAGATTCGAATCCCTGTCAGTGGGGCCCTGGTTTTCTGGAGTTTGTTTGGGTTGGGATGGGGTTTGAATTTAGGCTAAATTAAAAGGAGGCCACACCCTAATCAAAGTTTCTTCGTTACAAAAGGAAAAAAAAATTGCGCCAGTGCACTGACCAACTTTAAAATTTTGTGAAGAACACTTGTCATGATCATCTTACTTTGCAATTTTGTACATTTATATGTTTTCTCTCACGATTTTGGTAGAAGTTAAACCTTTAACAAAGGTCAAAGGAAAAGAGATTAATTAAGGATAGAGATGATATAGTTTTCTCATTTGTCAATTAGAAGGATCAAATTAGTTAACCAGTTAGTAAGATCTATTTGAATTTTTGTGAACTTTTTCTTAGGCCCCGTTGGCAAGAGTTGAAAGAATAGTTAAGCTTAATCGAAGGGCTAACAAACCCTCCTGAAGGCTAATTTGTTTAAAGTTAGTTAACTTGTCTTCTCATACGAATTTGTTAACCCCTTGCCTGATGCTGCCTTAGTGTTTGGAAAATTAGGAGGACTAATCCTCTTTTCTTGACTCTTTTACCCTTAAAGAAAGATATTTATTTTTAGATAAAGAGACGCCTTTAGGATAAAAGAGTCAAAAAAATTACTCAAGGGTTTTATCTCTAAAAAAGTCTAGAGTAGAGGCATAGTAACTTTAGAACAGCGATACCACAAGAGGTATATCCGCAATAAACCTTTCTTTTTAAGAAGATAGTGAGAATTTGAAAGTAACAAAACACCAAACTCTTGCCTTTTTTTTTTTTTTTTTTTTGTTACCAAACTCTTGCCTTGCTATCACAAGACAGCTGCATCTCCTGCAGTTCTATTGGTGCGGGTAGAGACCTAATCGCTAAGAGTTTTTATTCGCTGAGGGGGAGTCTCTCCCCACAATTAGAATTAAGGGGGGTCTATCCGCAATTGGATGATACTGTAGGGGGTCTATCCAAAAATAGGCTATATTATAGGATAGGAGAAATTTTGAAAACCAACCGTTTTGAGAAAAAAATAGGCAAAAACGACCGTTTAAAAACAAAATTAGCAAAACCGACGTTTGGTCGATTTCTTGAAGAAATTGCGGGACTAGTAGTCCCGTGCAATTCATCTGCGGGACTACTAGTCCCGCGTAATTAAGCCCTCGCTAACCACTCATTAGTCATCGCTAATCCACCATTAGCGGTGACTAATGGTGTTTAGCAAGCCCTAATTGCGGGACTAGTAGTCCCGTGCAATTCATCTGCGGGACTACTAGTCCCGCAGTTTTTCAAGAAATCGACCGCCGGTCGATTTTGCTGATTTTCTTTTAAAACGGTCGTTTTTGCCTAATTTTTTCTCAAAACGGTCGATTTAAAAAATTTCTACTATAGGATAATAAGATTCTGTGTTAACTTTTTCGAAGCATAATCTCTTCATTTAGAGGGCTCTGTGTTAACAATTTCAAAGTTCCTTTTGTTTTGTTCTCCTATCTTCCACCATTCCTTTCTCCACATTTTACGGCTCTGACCTGATCTAAGACTCAATTTACACATTAATCCTCTCAAACTTTTCCAACAATATTGAGACCAGCCACTTGCATGTCCCTTCGCCATTCTCTCCTTCATTCTCGTGTGTCAATGGTTCACAACATTTTACACTATCGTCCGCCATTTATCAGTTATTTATACTCTCAAGCCTTCTACCTGTTCGACAAAATGCCTGACTGAAGTCTTTTATAGCAAGAAAAGGTTCAGTCTTTACCAACAATGAAGTAACCTCATGGGTATTCTCTATTTCATCCCAACAAACCAAATAGTCGCGCGACTAAGGATAGATTTGTGCTTTGATATCAGATTAATGGTCATCATTCCTTATTGCTAAATACCAGACACTAATTACAATAAAATAAAATCATTTTAGGATTCTTTAGTTGTGAATGGATGCTCGGATATTATGAAATAATTGCTTTTATACTAGGTTATAAGTTTGCTTGCGGCAGTCGTAATAGTAGTAGTAATAAAATAATTGGAGTTTATGTGTTGCAAAATTTCTGTCTTTAGCTATGATCGCTTTCAAGCAAGCACAGTCAAAGACAGAATGATGCTAAGTACTAAGTTTGCTTGTAATAGTAGTGTCTAACCGAAGTAAGCTTCATGAGTAGTACTTCAAGGTGTCAAGTATGACTCTTCCAAGGAGCACCCACATCATGGAATCCCCGAGCGTGCTGGGGGTGCCCCATAGCCACCGGGGTTTGATACCCATGGTCGAAAGGATAGTGGGGAAGTTCCCTCGTCAAACCAGGAAAAAAGTAGTTGGAGTTGTTTTGTAACATTTCCCTCTAGATTGAAGGTTAGAATAAGACATTGTGTTAAATAGATAAGGTTTAATTCATCGTAATTAATTCATTTGTTCTTTTTAATTATAATCATTTAGAAGTCTATATCTCTGACTTGACTTGCGTTTTATATTGCTAATTATATGATTAATTTTTTGTATATTTGAGGCTATTATCCCTCTTGCTTCAAGTTTCTCTCATCACCATAGTCCTTTCCTTCATGCATGCTAACAACCTTCTTTCTTCTCGTCTTTCTCCAGCATTTCCTTAACTTATCTTCCTTTCTCATTTTGTTCCTCTATACATACAATCATCACCATCATCATCATCCTTTATCTCCTCCTCCATCTTCATATTATTCTTCTTCACCACCTTCTGTTCTTCATTTTGAACAAGAAGATTCAGTGAAGAAGATCCAAGCTCCATTGTTGTGAAGCTCTAATTTCTTCCTCTCTTTAAGTGCAGTCTTTTATTCCACCATTTTATTCTAATCTGAGTACCTTTGTATATTCTACTCATCGACATTTTCTTTACTAATTACATTCATTCTATTTTGTTTGCTAACCAAGGTGGTATAAATAGCTTATCTACCCAAAGTAACCATCTTCTAATCTTGCCTATCAATTGTAAAACCATGATCTGATTTGTATGTGGATCAAATACATTGTTGAGCACTCAATCCTTGGAGAAGTTTTACAATGGCGACAGAGAATTTTCTTAGAAATGCAAACTTCAACGGGAGCCTCAGAGCTAACAGTTCAAGTGTCTGGAGAGGAGATGATATCTTCTCGGTCTTCTAGGGAATCAGAGGATGATGAGGATGCTCTGAAATGGGCTTAGCTAGAGAAGCTCCCCACTTATGACAGGGTAAGGAAAGAGATACTGAACATAGGAGAAGGAGGACACATAGAAGTCGTTATCAAGGGCCTTGGGTATGAAGACAAGAAGAATTTGTTGGATAGGTTGGTTAGAGTTGCAGAGGAGGACAATGAGAAGTTCTTGTTAAAGCTCAGGAGTCGTGATTGATCGGTAAGGACTTGCTGCCCTTTCTTCTTTCTAGCGTTCTTTCATATTTTTGGGCAATGAGCTTGTTGAATATTTATTGATAAGCAATAGTTTTGGTGATTGTAAACATTTGGGAAGAGATGAAAAGAAAGATTCAATGGTTTGACAAAGAAACTCATCTAAGCATGGATAAGCATTAGTTGATTATGCTTGATTAACTCATCTAAGCATGAATTGAGCGCCATCATACATTAATGACTTGATTTGCTAATCATGACCCTTAAATTAATAAAGGCTTGTATGATATCCAGTTATATCAATACCATAGTTGCATGGCACACAGTTCATTCCGATTCATTGGACGGAAAGGAGCATGGTATGTCATTTATACGGAAGTGGGGATGAGCGGGTAGCCTACAATACGTCAGGGAATGTGATACGATTTAGATTCGGTTTTAGATATATGAATTTGAGTTTTCCCCTTCACTTATTCTTTCTTCCTTTGGTTACCCATACATACTATGAGATATTAGAAGCAACACAAATCACATAAATAGAAATGTTGCAAACCATTACATAACAAAACTGCAAATTGTGTCGGGTTGCATAACATCCAGAAATTTCTGCAAGAGTCAAATTCAAGAAATATGTTAGTTGATATCAGTAATGGCTAAAGAACCTTGAGAATCATGTTGCAATTGAGATATGCATACTTTATTTCTTTTTTAATTTCCCATGCTTTTATTTTAATTTCAACTGGTTTGAATTCTAAATCGGATACGAAGTTGGAAAAATGGATTGCCTTTCCCTAGCATTTCCCGTTCCAGGACATTGAACCCAGGTCCTGGTTCCCTATACCAATCCCATGATCGTGCAACTATGACTAATACTTATGGCTCATATGATGACCAAGATACTTCGAATATAAAATCATACAAGATGAGAACTCTAGAGAGGTACTTAAATTAATGACTTTTAAATCCAGAAAGCGAAACCTGCTAAATTCCTAGATTCATTGGCATGGCATCCCTTTTACTAAATTAAGTGCCTTTGTACCCAAATTTTGTCCAATTAGAAGTTAGCCTTATGTTCATCTTTGTATCTTTATAAACTCTAGGTACTTGAATGTTTTATTGATTTTTTTTTTCAATACGAGGGTTGGCCTTGACTTTGCTACCATCGGCACGCTATGAACACCTTAACATTGATGCTAATGCTTATGTTGGCAGCAGAGGCTTACCTTCATTGACCAATACAATTATCAATGCGCTGGAGGTAGTCAGATAAAAGTTATAATAGAATGATTGGTGAGGTTTTATGCTTAAATTTTTTTTTTTTAAAACATTTTGTTTGCCTGGAACTTTGGGCAACTCTCTGTATATATTACCAAGCAAGAAGAGATCATTCACTGTCCTTCATGATGTAAGTGGAATCATCAAGCCTCACAGGTATTGCAATTCATTTAGATGTGAAATATGATTGAATTTTTTATGTTCATATTCTTAATTCAATCAAACAAAGTTCTAAGACAGTTAACGTTTTTTGCAGAATGACATTGCTCTTGGGACCTCCAGCTTCAGGAAAGACCACCTTACTGTTGGCTCTGGCTGGAAAGCTTAGTTCAGATTTGAAGGTGAAGACTTTTTCGAGATATATTCATTGGTTCTCATTGTACTCTATTATTAATGGGGAAAACAGGTTTCAGGAAGTGTCACTTACAATGGCCATGAATTGAGTGAGTTTGTTCCTCAGAGATCGCTCTGCCTACATCAGCCAACATGATCTCCATATACCAGAAATGACTCTGCAAAAGGTGTAGGTCCTCTAGTTATGGTAAGTACTGACTGATTGATGATACATCTATAGAGTTTAATTGATTTATAATTAACTGCAAATATTTTTTTATTGCAAGCAGATATGTTGCTTGAGCTAGTGAGAAGAGAAGAAAGCAAACATCAATCCTGATCCTGATGTTGATGTTTTTAAGTAAATATTTTAGCAATCTTTTTTCTCTTTCAGTGCGAGTTTAAGGTTTTATACTCATGCAGGCAATATCGTAAGAGGTCAAGAAACTAATGCAGTCACAGACTATGTACTAAAGGTACTGATGTTAATTAACACGAGGAGTTTCTAAACTAAAACTTATACTAGTAGAAAAGGATTGGGGAAAATCTTACAATTCGTTTGCTTCTTATATCAGATTTTAGGATTGGATATTTGTGCTGACGATGGTAGGGGTGACATGCTGAGAGGCATATCCGAGGACAAAGGAAGCGTGACAACGGGTAATCCTCTGAAAATTAAAACAATAAGCTCATACTTATTTCACCTACATGGTTCTTTGTTTTGCCAAGTGCGAAATTCTGCGCTGCTGCTTAGGTCTGATTTAACAATGACAACAAAGACTTTATCTGAAATTTTGAGATGGGCTACATGAATCCTATTTTCCATTGAGCTCTCTTACGTCTTTTCTCATAATAAAAAAGCTCTTGTAGGTCTACCCCTAACCCCGCTTCTCTTGTTTCCTTTAATCTTATTTCTCCTAACAAATATGTTTCTCAATCACTCTCTCATTTTATCGTCAGTAAAAGGAATCTCTAACCTGTTATGTATGCATTCATTCTTATCATATCTCTTAGTTATGATATTCACCTATGGATAATTAATTATGCAGGTGAAATGATTGTTGGGACAGCAAAAGCACTATTCATGGATGAAATATCCACGGGCCTGGACAGTTCAACAACTTTCCAGATAGTGAATTCACTTAGGCAAGCAATTCATATTCTCGGGAACAGCTATCATCTCCTTGCTCCAGCCAGCACCAGAGACATATAATTTGTTTGATGACATTATCTTCTCTCAGACGGTCAGATTGTGTACCAAGGTCCCCGTGAGCATATCCTTGAGTTCTTTGAATCGATGGGCTTCAAATGCCCACAGAGGAAAGGTGTTGCAGACTTTTGCAAGAAGTGAGTTAAGGAAAGGAATTTTATTAGTATTTTCCTGCTTTACTCTTTGTTATGTCTAATATTTTTTGGATGTGCAGGTAACATCAAAAAAGATCAGCAGTAATATTGATACACCACAATGAATCTTACAGATTTGTTTCTGCCAGGGAGTTTGCAAAGGCATACAACTTGTTTCACGTCGGGCAGAAGTTAGCAGGGGAACTGTCAACCAAATTTGACAAGGAAGAGCCACCCTGCTGCCCTTAGTACATCTATGTATGGTGCAAGCAAGGTCGAAGTTGTTAAAAGCCTGTGCTGCAAGAGAATTTCTGCTGATGAAGCGCAACTCTTTTGTCTTTATATTTAGGACAGTTCAGGTCAGTAATGTTATGGCCTTTCTGAAAAACGCGCTGGTTTTAATTTTTCAAACGGTCGATAAAATTTCTACTATAGGATAATAAGATTCTGTGTTAACTTTTTCGAAGCATAATCTCTTCATTTAGAGGGCTCTGTGTTAACAATTTCAAAGTTCCTTTTGTTTTGTTCTCCTATCTTCCACCATTCCTTTCTCCACATTTTACGGCTCTGACCTGATCTAAGACTCAATTTACACATTAATCCTCTCAAACTTTTCCAACAATATTGAGACCAGCCACTTGCATGTCCCTTCGCCATTCTCTCCTTCATTCTCGTGTGTCAATGGTTCACAACATTTTACACTATCGTCCGCCATTTATCAGTTATTTATACTCTCAAGCCTTCTACCTGTTCGACAAAATGCCTGACTGAAGTCTTTTATAGCAAGAAAAGGTTCAGTCTTTACCAACAATGAAGTAACCTCATGGGTATTCTCTATTTCATCCCAACAAACCAAATAGTCGCGCGACTAAGGATAGATTTGTGCTTTGATATCAGATTAATGGTCATCATTCCTTATTGCTAAATACCAGACACTAATTACAATAAAATAAAATCATTTTAGGATTCTTTAGTTGTGAATGGATGCTCAGGATATTATGAAATAATTGCTTTTATACTAGGTTATAAGTTTGCTTGCGGCAGTCGTAATAGTAGTAGTAATAAAATAATTGGAGTTTATGTGTTGCAAAATTTCTGTCTTTAGCTATGATCGCTTTCAAGCAAGCACAGTCAAAGACAGAATGATGCTAAGTACTAAGTTTGCTTGTAATAGTAGTGTCTAACCGAGTTGGTAAGCTGCCTATGAGTAGTACTCCAAGGTGTCAAGTATGACTCTTCCAAGGAGCACCCACATCATGGAATCCCCGAGGCCGTGCGTTGGGGGTGCCCCATAGCCACGCCCGGGGGGTTTGATACCCATGGTCGAAAGGATAGTGGGGAAGTTCCCTCGTCAAACCAGGAAAAAAAAGTAGTTGGAGTTGTTTTGTAACATTTCCCTCTAGATTGAAGGTTAGAATAAGACATTGTGTTAAATAGATAAGGTTTAATTCATCGTAATTAATTCATTTGTTCTTTTTAATTATAATCATTTAGAAGTCTATATCTCTGACTTGACTTGCGTTTTATATTGCTAATTATATGATTAATTTTTTTTGTATATTTGAGGCTATTATCCCTCTTGCTTCAAGTTTCTCTCATCACCATAGTCCTTTCCTTCATGCATGCTAACAACCTTCTTTTTCTTCTCGTCTTTCTCCAGCATTTCCTTAACTTATCTTCCTTTCTCATTTTGTTCCTCTATACATACAATCATCACCATCATCATCATCCTTTATCTCCTCCTCCATCTTCATATTATTCTTCTTCACCACCTTCTGTTCTTCATTTTGAACAAGAAGATTCAGTGAAGAAGATCCAAGCTCCATTGTTGTGAAGCTCTAATTTCTTCCTCTCTTTAAGTGCAGTCTTTTATTCCACCATTTTATTCTAATCTGAGTACCTTTGTATATTCTACTCATCGACATTTTCTTTACTAATTACATTCATTCTATTTTGTTTGCTAACCAAGGTGGTATAAATAGCTTATCTACCCAAAGTAACCATTTTCTCTTCTAATCTTGCCTATCAATTGTAAAAACCATGATCTGATTTGTATGTGGATCAAATACATTGTTGAGCACTCAATCCTTGGAGAAGTTTTACAATGGCGACAGAGAATTTTCTTAGAAATGCAAACTTCAACGGGAGCCTCAGAGCTAACAGTTCAAGTGTCTGGAGAGGAGATGATATCTTCTCGAGGTCTACGAGGGAATCAGAGGATGATGAGGATGCTCTGAAATGGGCTTCGCTAGAGAAGCTCCCCACTTATGACAGGGTAAGGAAAGAGATACTGAACATAGGAGAAGGAGGACACATAGAAGTCGTTATCAAGGGCCTTGGGTATGAAGACAAGAAGAATTTGTTGGATAGGTTGGTTAGAGTTGCAGAGGAGGACAATGAGAAGTTCTTGTTAAAGCTCAGGAGTCGTATTGATCGGTAAGGACTTGCTGCCCTTTCTTCTTTCTAGCGTTCTTTCATATTTTTTGGGCAATGAGCTTGTTGAATATTTATTGATAAGCAATAGTTTTGGTGATTGTAAACATTTGGGAAGAGATGAAAAAGAAAGATTCAATGGTTTGACAAAGAAACTCATCTAAGCATGGATAAGCATTAGTTGATTATGCTTGATTAACTCATCTAAGCATGAATTGAGCGCCATCATACATTAATGACTTGATTTGCTAATCATGACCCTTAAATTAATAAAGGCTTGTATGATATCCAGTTATATCAATACCATAGTTGCATGGCACACAGTTCATTCCGATTCATTGGACGGAAAGGAGCATGGTATGTCATTTATCACGGAAGTGGGGATGGCGGGGTAGCTTCATACAATACGTCAGGGAATGTGATACGATTTAGATTCGGTTTTAGATATATGAATTTGAGTTTTCCCCTTCACTTATTCTTTCTTCCTTTGGTTACCCATACATACTATGAGATATTAGAAGCAACACAAATCACATAAATAGAAATGTTGCAAACCATTACATAACAAAACTGCAAATTGTGTCGCAGGTTGCATAACATCCAGAAATTTCTGCAAGAGTCAAATTCAAGAAATATGTTAGTTGATATCAGTAATGGCTAAAGAACCTTGAGAATCATGTTGCAATTGAGATATGCATACTTTATTTTCTTAATTTCCCATGTTTTTCGCTTTTTATTTTAATTTCAACTGGTTTGAATTCTAAATCGGATACGTAGTTGGAAAAATGGATTGCCTTTCCCTAGCATTTCCCGTTCCAGGACATTGAACCCAGGTCCTGGTTCCCTATACCAATCCCATGATCGTGCAACTATGACTAATACTTATGGCTCATATGATGACCAAGATACTTCGAATATAAAATCATACAAGATGAGAACTCTAGAGAGGTACTTAAATTAATGACTTTTTAAATCCGCAGAAAGCGAAACCTGCTAAATTCCTAGATTCATTGGCATGGCATCCCTTTTACGAAATTAAGTGCCTTTGTACCGCAAATTTTGTCCAATTAGAAGTTAGCCTTTTCTTCCTTATGTTCATCTTTGTATCTTTATAAACTCTAGGTACTTGAATGTTTTATTGATTTTTATTTTTCAATACGAGGGTTGGCCTTGACTTTGCTACCATCGAAGTACGCTATGAACACCTTAACATTGATGCTAATGCTTATGTTGGCAGCAGAGGCTTACCTTCATTGACCAATACAATTATCAATGCGCTGGAGGTAGTCAGATAAAAGTTATAATAGAATGATTGGTGGCGCTGTTTTATGCTTAAATTTTGTTTTTTAAAACATTTTCTGTTGCCTGGAACAAGGCTTTGGGCAACTCTCTGTATATATTACCAAGCAAGAAGAGATCATTCACTGTCCTTCATGATGTAAGTGGAATCATCAAGCCTCACAGGTATTGCAATTCATTTAGATGTGAAATATGATTGAATTTTTTATGTTCATATTCTTAATTCAATCAAACAAAGTTCTAAGACAGTTAACGTTTTTTTGCAGAATGACATTGCTCTTGGGACCTCCAGCTTCAGGAAAGACCACCTTACTGTTGGCTCTGGCTGGAAAGCTTAGTTCAGATTTGAAGGTGAAGACTTTTTGAGATATATATCTTCATTGGTTCTCATTAGGTACTCTATTAATACGGGGAAAACAGGTTTCAGGAAGTGTCACTTACAATGGCCATGAATTGAGTGAGTTTGTTCCTCAGAGATCGTCTGCCTACATCAGCCAACATGATCTCCATATACCAGAAATGACTCTGCAAGGTGTCAAGGTGTAGGTCCTCGTTATGGTAAGTACTGACTGATTGATGATACATCTATAGAGTTTAATTGATTTATAATTAACTGCAAATATTTTTTATTGCAAGCAGATATGTTGCTTGAGCTAGTGAGAAGAGAAAGGAAGCAAACATCAATCCTGATCCTGATGTTGATGTTTTATGAAGGTATTTTAGCACTATTTTCTTTCTCTGGGTTAATTTTCAGTCGAGTTTAAGGTTTTATACTCATGCAGGCAATATCGGTAAGAGGTCAAGAAACTAATGCAGTCACAGACTATGTACTAAAGGTACTGATGTTAATTAACACGAGGAGTTTCTAAACTAAAACTTATACTAGTAGAAAAAGGATTGGGGAAAATCTTACAATTCGTTTGCTTCTTATATCAGATTTTAGGATTGGATATTTGTGCTGATACGATGGTAGGGGGTGACATGCTGAGAGGCATATCCGGAGGACAAAGGAAGCGTGTGACAACGGGTAATCCTCTGAAAATTAAAACAATAAGCTCATACTTATTTCACCTACATGGTTCTTTGTTTTGCCAAGTGCCGAAATTCTGCGCTTGCTGCTTAGGTCTGATTTAACAATGACAACAAAGACTTTATCTGAAATTTTGAGATGGGCTACATGAATCCTATTTTCCATTGAGCTCTCTTACGTCTTTTCTCATAATAAAAAAAAGCTCTTGTAGGTCTACCCCTAACCCCGCTTCTCTTGTTTCCTTTAATCTTATCGCTTCTCCTAACAAATATGTTTCTCAATCACTCTCTCATTTTATCGTCAGTAAAAGGAATCTCTAACCTGTTATGTATGCATTCATTCTTATCATATCTCTTAGTTATGATATTCACCTATGGATAATTAATTATGCAGGTGAAATGATTGTTGGGACAGCAAAAGCACTATTCATGGATGAAATATCCACGGGCCTGGACAGTTCAACAACTTTCCAGATAGTGAATTCACTTAGGCAAGCAATTCATATTCTCGGGGGAACAGCTATCATCTCCTTGCTCCAGCCAGCACCAGAGACATATAATTTGTTTGATGACATTATCCTTCTCTCAGACGGTCAGATTGTGTACCAAGGTCCCCGTGAGCATATCCTTGAGTTCTTTGAATCGATGGGCTTCAAATGCCCACAGAGGAAAGGTGTTGCAGACTTTTTGCAAGAAGTGAGTTAAGGAAAGGAATTTTTATTAGTATTTTCCCTGCTTTACTCTTTGTTATGTCTAATATTTTTTTGGATGTGCAGGTAACATCAAAAAAAGATCAGCAGTAATATTGGATACACCACAATGAATCTTACAGATTTGTTTCTGCCAGGGAGTTTGCAAAGGCATACAACTTGTTTCACGTCGGGCAGAAGTTAGCAGGGGAACTGTCAACCAAATTTGACAAGGCGAAGAGCCACCCTGCTGCCCTTAGTACATCTATGTATGGTGCAAGCAAGGTCGAGTTGTTAAAAGCCTGTGCTGCAAGAGAATTTCTGCTGATGAAGCGCAACTCTTTTGTCTTTATATTTAGGACAGTTCAGGTCAGTAATGTTATGGCCTTTCTGAAAAACTAGAGGCTTGGATTTTTTTAATGGTTAATTGTAAACACACTCCCTGTATTATAACGGTTAGCCAATTATCATTCTAAACTGTTTTATTAGCTCGTACACCTCGTGACTGTTTTTCCCCCTGAGGGTAAAAAAGTTCAAGTTCAGTCAGGAGGTGTATGCGCTAATAAAACAGTCCATGGGGGTTCTATCTGTAGTTGCACTTTTTAGAAAAGTTGTGTAATTTACTCTTCAATTGTTTCTGACCTTCAGGTTATGATTATGGCATCTGTGACAATGACCCTGTTTTTCAGAACACACATGCATCATGATACAGTGGATGAGGGGGGGTTTACATGGGAGTCCTTTTCTTTACATCAAACATTCTCATGTTCAATGGCTTTGCCGAGCTTTCTTTGTTACTCGTAAAGCTCCCTATTTTCTTCAAGCAACGAGACTACCTGTTTTACCTTGCATGGGCCTATGCACTACCAAACTGGATTCTGAAGATTCCATTATCATTTGTGGAAATTGCTGGTTGGGTTTTTTTAAGTTACTATGTCATAGGATATGATCCAAGCTTCAAGGTGGACTAATTACTTCTTATAGATACCATGTTTCTGAATTTGAATCATTGTCATCCTGCTTCATAACAAATGATACTATAACTTTCTTGACTACAGGCTCTTTAAGCAATACCTACTTCTGGTTTTGTTAAATCAGATGGGTTCTCGTTGTTTAGGTTCATTGCTGTTGTTAGTAGAGACCTGGTCATCTCAAATACAGTGGCATCCTTTTCACTGCTTGTGATTATAGTGTTGGGTGGATTCGTTATATCACATGGTAGCGGTAGTAATGTAAAGTTGCTTCTTTCTAGAGTAAGAACTGTGAAATCCAGCTATTATGTGACCCTTTTATTGCAGACAATATAAAGAAAATGTGGATATGGGGTACTGGATTTCACGCTTAATGTATGCACAGAATGCACTGTCAACAAATGAATTCCTCAGGAAAAATGGAGCCAAGTATGGAAATTTCATCTTGTACTCAAATTCAAGAAATGTGCAATTATTGGGCACAAAATCAATAATGTTTCAATTTTATAATCATATCACAGATTTTACCAGGAACGAATCAGCCAGTCGGAGTGATTGTTTTGAAGGTTCGTGGAATGCTCACAGGAGCCAAGTGGTACTGGATTGGTGTTGGTGCTCTTATCGGTTATACATTATTATTCAATTCTTTAGTCTGATTGGGTCTTTCATATCTCAAACGTGTGTATCTTCTTACACTTCATAATTCTTCAGTGAACTGTAGTGTAATCAAAACTCTTAATGGCCTTCCTCTTTTATGCTTGCAGCACTTGCTGGTTCTCAGTCTACTGTCTCTGTGGAGTTTATAGAGGAAAAGAATGAGAATAGAAGGCGGGAAAGTCGGGATTATCAGCTACCACAAGAAGTAAGATTCACAAGCATTATGTTATTTCTCATGAAGTTCATTTAAAATGTAGTAAGTACCTACATGATTAATGCAGGCAGTAGTAGCAAAGCTTCAACAATAATAGAAATTGCAGATGCTAATCAGAACAAGAAGGGAATGGTCCTTCCATTCACTCCTCTTGCAGTCACCTTCGACAATATAAGATACTCTGTGGATATGCCACCTGTAATTCTTTCAAACTGATTCAAACTCTTATCTCACATAATTGTCCGCCTTTTATCACTTAGTTGATAATTTGCCTTCAAAATGTATACATGAATAGGAAATGAAAGCAAACGGGGTCGAAGGAGACAAACTGGATCTTCTGAAGGGGGTCAGTGGATCCTTCAGGCCTGGAGTTCTTACTGCTCTAATGGGTGTTAGTGGTGCCGGTAAAACTACACTAATGGATGTTCTTGCTGGGAGAAAAACCGGTGGATATATTGTTGGAAATGTTACGGTCTCTGGATATCCTAAGAAACCAAATAGTCGCGACTAAGGATAGATTTGTGCTTTGATATCAGATTAATGGTCATCATTCCTTATTGCTAAATACCAGACACTAATTACAATAAAATAAAATCATTTTAGGATTCTTTAGTTGTGAATGGATGCTCGGATATTATGAAATAATTGCTTTTATACTAGGTTATAAGTTTGCTTGCGGCAGTCGTAATAGTAGTAGTAATAAAATAATTGGAGTTTATGTGTTGCAAAATTTCTGTCTTTAGCTATGATCGCTTTCAAGCAAGCACAGTCAAAGACAGAATGATGCTAAGTACTAAGTTTGCTTGTAATAGTAGTGTCTAACCGAGTTGGTAAGTGCCTATGAGTAGTACTCCAAGGTGTCAAGTATGACTCTTCCAAGGAGCACCCACATCATGGAATCCCGAGGCCGTCGTTGGGGGTGCCCCATAGCCACGCCGGGGTTTGATACCCATGGTCGAAAGGATAGTGGGGAAGTTCCCTCGTCAAACCAGGAAAAAAAGTAGTTGGAGTTGTTTTGTAACATTTCCCTCTAGATTGAAGGTTAGAATAAGACATTGTGTTAAATAGATAAGGTTTAATTCATCGTAATTAATTCATTTGTTCTTTTTAATTATAATCATTTAGAAGTCTATATCTCTGACTTGACTTGCGTTTTATATTGCTAATTATATGATTAATTTTTTGTATATTTGAGGCTATTATCCCTCTTGCTTCAAGTTTCTCTCATCACCATAGTCCTTTCCTTCATGCATGCTAACAACCTTCTTTTTCTTCTCGTCTTTCTCCAGCATTTCCTTAACTTATCTTCCTTTCTCATTTTGTTCCTCTATACATACAATCATCACCATCATCATCATCCTTTATCTCCTCCTCCATCTTCATATTATTCTTCTTCACCACCTTCTGTTCTTCATTTTGAACAAGAAGATTCAGTGAAGAAGATCCAAG
The DNA here is from genome assembly GCA_012295165.1 of Asparagus setaceus. Taxonomy (NCBI): domain Eukaryota; kingdom Viridiplantae; phylum Streptophyta; class Magnoliopsida; order Asparagales; family Asparagaceae; genus Asparagus; species Asparagus setaceus. The sequence continues at coordinate 78,624,039 of CM022706.1, forward strand.
CTCCATTGTTGTGAAGCTCTAATTTCTTCCTCTCTTTAAGTGCAGTCTTTTATTCCACCATTTTATTCTAATCTGAGTACCTTTGTATATTCTACTCATCGACATTTTCTTTACTAATTACATTCATTCTATTTTGTTTGCTAACCAAGGTGGTATAAATAGCTTATCTACCCAAAGTAACCATTTTCTCTTCTAATCTTGCCTATCAATTGTAAAACCATGATCTGATTTGTATGTGGATCAAATACATTGTTGAGCACTCAATCCTTGGAGAAGTTTTACAATGGCGACAGAGAATTTTCTTAGAAATGCAAACTTCAGCGGGAGCCTCAGAGCTAACAGTTCAAGTGTCTGGAGAGGAGATGATATCTTCTCGAGGTCTGAGGGAATCAGAGGATGATGAGGATGCTCTGAAATGGGCTTAGCTAGAAGCTCCCCACTTATGACAGGGTAAGGAAAGAGATACTGAACATAGGAGAAGGAGGACACATAGAAGTCGTTATCAAGGGCCTTGGGTATGAAGACAAGAAGAATTTGTTGGATAGGTTGGTTAGAGTTGCAGAGGAGGACAATGAGAAGTTCTTGTTAAAGCTCAGGAGTCGTATTGATCGGTAAGGACTTGCTGCCCTTTCTTCTTTCTAGCGTTCTTTCATATTTTTGGGCAATGAGCTTGTTGAATATTTATTGATAAGCAATAGTTTTGGTGATTGTAAACATTTGGGAAGAGATGAAAAAGAAAGATTCAATGGTTTGACAAAGAAACTCATCTAAGCATGGATAAGCATTAGTTGATTATGCTTGATTAACTCATCTAAGCATGAATTGAGCGCCATCATACATTAATGACTTGATTTGCTAATCATGACCCTTAAATTAATAAAGGCTTGTATGATATCCAGTTATATCAATACCATAGTTGCATGGCACACAGTTCATTCCGATTCATTGGACGGGAAAGGGAGCATGGTATGTCATTTATACGGAAGTGGGGATGAGCGGGGTAGCTTCATACAATACGTCAGGGAATGTGATACGATTTAGATTCGGTTTTTAGATATATGAATTTGAGTTTTCCCCCTTCACTTATTCTTTCTTCCTTTGGTTACCCATACATACTATGAGATATTAGAAGCAACACAAATCACATAAATAGAAATGTTGCAAACCATTACATAACAAAACTGCAAATTGTGTCGGGTTGCATAACATCCAGAAATTTCTGCAAGAGTCAAATTCAAGAAATATGTTAGTTGATATCAGTAATGGCTAAAGAACCTTGAGAATCATGTTGCAATTGAGATATGCATACTTTATTTTCTTAATTTCCCATGTTTTTCGCTTTTATTTTAATTTCAACTGGTTTGAATTCTAAATCGGATCGTAGTTGGAAAAATGGATTGCCTTTCCTAGCATTTCCGTTCCAGGACATTGAACCCAGGTCCTGGTTCCCTATACCAATCCCATGATCGTGCAACTATGACTAATACTTATGGCTCATATGATGACCAAGATACTTGAATATAAAATCATACAAGATGAGAACTCTAGAGAGGTACTTAAATTAATGACTTTTTAAATCCATGAAAGCGAAACCTGCTAAATTCCTAGATTCATTGGCATGGCATCCCTTTACGAAATTAAGTGCCTTTGTACATAAATTTTGTCCAATTAGAAGTTAGCCTTTTCTTCCTTATGTTCATCTTTGTATCTTTATAAACTCTAGGTACTTGAATGTTTTATTGATTTTTATTTTTCAATCTGAGGGTTGGCCTTGACTTTGCTACCATCGGCACGCTATGAACACCTTAACATTGATGCTAATGCTTATGTTGGCAGCAGAGGCTTACCTTCATTGACCAATACAATTATCAATGCGCTGGAGGTAGTCAGATAAAAGTTATAATAGAATGATTGGTGACGCTGTTTTATGCTTAAATTTTGTTTTTTTTTAAAAACATTTTCTGTTGCCTGGAACAAGGCTTTGGGCAACTCTCTGTATATATTACCAAGCAAGAAGAGATCATTCACTGTCCTTCATGATGTAAGTGGAATCATCAAGCCTCACAGGTATTGCAATTCATTTAGATGTGAAATATGATTGAATTTTTTATGTTCATATTCTTAATTCAATCAAACAAAGTTCTAAGACAGTTAACGTTTTTTTGCAGAATGACATTGCTCTTGGGACCTCCAGCTTCAGGAAAGACCACCTTACTGTTGGCTCTGGCTGGAAAGCTTAGTTCAGATTTGAAGGTGAAGACTTTTTCGAGATATATATCTTCATTGGTTCTCATTCGTACTCTATTAATACGGGGGAAAAACAGGTTTCAGGAAGTGTCACTTACAATGGCCATGAATTGAGTGAGTTTGTTCCTCAGAGATCGTCTGCCTACATCAGCCAACATGATCTCCATATACCAGAAATGACTCTGCAAGGTGTCAAGGTGTAGGTCCTCGTTATGGTAAGTACTGACTGATTGATGATACATCTATAGAGTTTAATTGATTTATAATTAACTGCAAATATTTTTTTTATTGCAAGCAGATATGTTGCTTGAGCTAGTGAGAAGAGAAAAGGAAGCAAACATCAATCCTGATCCTGATGTTGATGTTTTTATGAAGGTATTTTAGCACTATTTTCTTTCTCTGGGTTAATTTTCAGTGCGAGTTTAAGGTTTTTATACTCATGCAGGCAATATCGGTAAGAGGTCAAGAAACTAATGCAGTCACAGACTATGTACTAAAGGTACTGATGTTAATTAACACGAGGAGTTTCTAAACTAAAACTTATACTAGTAGAAAAGGATTGGGGAAAATCTTACAATTCGTTTGCTTCTTATATCAGATTTTAGGATTGGATATTTGTGCTGATACGATGGTAGGGGGTGACATGCTGAGAGGCATATCCGGAGGACAAAGGAAGCGTGTGACAACGGGTAATCCTCTGAAAATTAAAACAATAAGCTCATACTTATTTCACCTACATGGTTCTTTGTTTTGCCAAGTGCGAAATTCTGCTTGCTGCTTAGGTCTGATTTAACAATGACAACAAAGACTTTATCTGAAATTTTGAGATGGGCTACATGAATCCTATTTTCCATTGAGCTCTCTTCGTCTTTTCTCATAATAAAAAAGCTCTTGTAGGTCTACCCCTAACCCGCTTCTCTTGTTTCCTTTAATCTTATCGCTTCTCCTAACAAATATGTTTCTCAATCACTCTCTCATTTTATCGTCAGTAAAAGGAATCTCTAACCTGTTATGTATGCATTCATTCTTATCATATCTCTTAGTTATGATATTCACCTATGGATAATTAATTATGCAGGTGAAATGATTGTTGGGACAGCAAAAGCACTATTCATGGATGAAATATCCACGGGCCTGGACAGTTCAACAACTTTCCAGATAGTGAATTCACTTAGGCAAGCAATTCATATTCTCGGGAACAGCTATCATCTCCTTGCTCCAGCCAGCACCAGAGACATATAATTTGTTTGATGACATTATCCTTCTCTCAGACGGTCAGATTGTGTACCAAGGTCCCCGTGAGCATATCCTTGAGTTCTTTGAATCGATGGGCTTCAAATGCCCACAGAGGAAAGGTGTTGCAGACTTTTGCAAGAAGTGAGTTAAGGAAAGGAATTTTATTAGTATTTTCCTGCTTTACTCTTTGTTATGTCTAATATTTTTTGGATGTGCAGGTAACATCAAAAAAAGATCAGCAGTAATATTGGATACACCACAATGAATCTTACAGATTTGTTTCTGCCAGGGAGTTTGCAAAGGCATACAACTTGTTTCACGTCGGGCAGAAGTTAGCAGGGGAACTGTCAACCAAATTTGACAAGGCGAAGAGCCACCCTGCTGCCCTTAGTACATCTATGTATGGTGCAAGCAAGGTCGAGTTGTTAAAAGCCTGTGCTGCAAGAGAATTTCTGCTGATGAAGCGCAACTCTTTTGTCTTTATATTTAGGACAGTTCAGGTCAGTAATGTTATGGCCTTTCTGAAAAACTAGAGGCTTGGATTTTTTTAATGGTTAATTGTAAACACACTCCCTGTATTATAACGGTTAGCCAATTATCATTCTAAACTGTTTTATTAGCTCATACACCTCGTGACTGTTTTCCCCTGAGGGTAAAAGTTCAAGTTCAGTCAGGAGGTGTATGCGCTAATAAAACAGTCCATGGGGTTCTATCTGTAGTTGCACTTTTAGAAAAGTTGTGTAATTTACTCTTCAATTGTTTCTGACCTTCAGGTTATGATTATGGCATCTGTGACAATGACCCTGTTTTTCAGAACACACATGCATCATGATACAGTGGATGAGGGGGGGTTTACATGGGAGTCCTTTTCTTTACATCAAACATTCTCATGTTCAATGGCTTTGCCGAGCTTTCTTTGTTACTCGTAAAGCTCCCTATTTTCTTCAAGCAACGAGACTACCTGTTTTACCTTGCATGGGCCTATGCACTACCAAACTGGATTCTGAAGATTCCATTATCATTTGTGGAAATTGCTGGTTGGGTTTTTTTAAGTTACTATGTCATAGGATATGATCCAAGCGCTTCAAGGTGGACTAATTACTTCTTATAGATACCATGTTTCTGAATTTGAATCATTGTCATCCTGCTTCATAACAAATGATACTATAACTTTCTTGACTACAGGCTCTTTAAGCAATACCTACTTCTGGTTTTGTTAAATCAGATGGGTTCTGCGTTGTTTCGGTTCATTGCTGTTGTTAGTAGAGACCTGGTCATCTCAAATACAGTGGCATCCTTTTCACTGCTTGTGATTATAGTGTTGGGTGGATTCGTTATATCACATGGTAAGCGGTAGTAATGTAAAGTTGCTTCTTTCTAGAGTAAGAACTGTGAAATCCAGCTATTATGTGACCCTTTTATTGCAGACAATATAAAGAAAATGTGGATATGGGGGTACTGGATTTCACGCTTAATGTATGCACAGAATGCACTGTCAACAAATGAATTCCTCAGGAAAAAATGGAGCCAAGTATGGAAATTTCATCTTGTACTCAAATTCAAGAAATGTGCAATTATTGGGCACAAAATCAATAATGTTTCAATTTTATAATCATATCACAGATTTTACCAGGAACGAATCAGCCAGTCGGAGTGATTGTTTTGAAGGTTCGTGGAATGCTCACAGGAGCCAAGTGGTACTGGATTGGTGTTGGTGCTCTTATCGGTTATACATTATTATTCAATTCTTTCGTCTGATTGGGTCTTTCATATCTCAAACGTGTGTATCTTCTTACACTTCATAATTCTTCAGTGAACTGTAGTGTAATCAAAACTCTTAATGGCCTTCCTCTTTTATGCTTGCAGCACTTGCTGGTTCTCAGTCTACTGTCTCTGTGGAGTTTATAGAGGAAAAGAATGAGAATAGAAGGCGGGAAAGTGCGGGATTATCAGCTACCACAAGAAGTAAGATTCACAAGCATTATGTTATTTCTCGCGAAGTTCATTTAAAATGTAGTAAGTACCTACATGATTAATGCAGGCAGTAGTAGCAAAGCTTCAACAATAATAGAAATTGCAGATGCTAATCAGAACAAGAAGGGAATGGTCCTTCCATTCACTCCTCTTGCAGTCACCTTCGACAATATAAGATACTCTGTGGATATGCCACCTGTAATTCTTTCAAACTGATTCAAACTCTTATCTCACATAATTGTCCGCCTTTTATCACTTAGTTGATAATTTGCCTTCAAAATGTATACATGAATAGGAAATGAAAGCAAACGGGGTCGAAGGAGACAAACTGGATCTTCTGAAGGGGGTCAGTGGATCCTTCAGGCCTGGAGTTCTTACTGCTCTAATGGGTGTTAGTGGTGCCGGTAAAACTACACTAATGGATGTTCTTGCTGGGAGAAAAACCGGTGGATATATTGTTGGAAATGTTACGGTCTCTGGATATCCTAAGAGTCAACGAACATTTAGTAGAGTATCAGGATATTGCGAGCAGAATGATATCCACTCTCCAAATGTGACTGTTTATGAGTCTCTCGTATATTCAGCGTGGCTACGGTTGCCTGCTGAAGTTGATGACGCAAAAAGAAAGGTGAATTTCATATATATATTTTAAGGGTAAATTTCAACCACACCCCAACCACAACCCAAAAAAAAAAAACACACACACACACGCACAAAAAAACTGTGGGGTGTTTCCCAAGAAACCCTCCTGAACTTTGTTTTTCTCACTAAACCCCCAAAACTTTTCCCCCAAAACCCCAAACCTCCAAAGTGCCTCAAATAACCCCCTAAAAGTCTAAAACACTTTAATCTATTTCCTGCACCTCCCCCTCTCCTACTATCTGGCTAATTCTGTTATTTATTTATTTTTCTCTGGGGTTCATCTTCTCTTATTTTCTCTGGGGTTCAGCTTCTCTCCTGTTCCTTGCTTTTGAGGGGTTTAGTGGGAAAAACAAAGTTCAGGAGGGTTTTTGTGGGAAACACACCAAAGTTGTGGGGGACTCTGTTAAATTTACCCTTTTTCACTATATCCATGTATAAACTCAATAACAAAGGTACTGAATACAGATGTTCATTGAAGAAGTAATGGAGCTTGTCGAGCTAAAGCCACTGAGGGAGTCGCTGGTTGGATTGCCTGGTGTGAATGGTTTATCTACTGAGCAGCGAAAGAGGCTAACTATTGCGGTTGAACTGGTAGCTAATCCCTCCATAATATTCATGGATGAGCCTACCTCTGGGCTTGATGCAAGGGCTGCAGCAATTGTAATGAGGGCTGTGAGGAACACTGTGGATACTGGAAGAACTGTGGTGTGCACAATTCACCAGCCTAGCATTGATATATTTGAGGCTTTTGATGAGGTTAGTCACTGCTGAAGTGAATTAGCGTCTTTTTCTCTATGATTTCTATATGCGTTAATTAGCATTATTGACCTGAAAGAGTTATATTGTTACAGATAAACCTCCGAAAGAGTTCTATTGTTTCAGATAGATCCCATTGAATGAAAATCTATTGTTGCAGATAGTCCCCTGAATAAGCCAAAAAAGTTCACCGAGGGTCTATCGCATTGTAGATTGAGAGAACACTCCTTCGTGGATTCCGAGGTTTTTACTTCCGCGCTACGTTATTTATTTTTAGATAAATAGGCCCCTTTAGGGTAAAAGAGTCAAAAAAAATTTGCTCAAGGGTTTTATCTCTAAAAAAGTCTAGAGTAGAAGCGTAGTAACTTCAGAGCAGCGATACCATGGGGGGTATATCCGCTATAAACCTTACTTTTTTAGAAGATAATGAGAATTTGAAAGTAACAAAACACCAAACTCTTGCCTTTCTGTCAAAAGACAGATGTATCTCTTGCAGTTCTATTGGTGCGGGTAGAGACCTAATCGCTAAGAGTTTTTATTCGCTGAGGGGGAGTCTATCCGCACAATTAGAACTAAGGGGGTTCTATCCGCAATTGGATGATACGGCAGGGGGTCTATCCAGAAATAGGCGATACTATAGGATAATAAGATTCTGTGTGAACTTTTTCAAAGCATAATTTCATTTAGAGGGCTCTGTGTTTAACTTTTTCGAAGTCCCTTTTGTTTTGTTCTCCTCTCTTCCACCATTCCTTTCTCCACATTTTACGGCTCTGACCTGATCTCAGACTTAATTTACACATTAATCCTCTCAAACTTTTCCAACTTTATTGAGACCAGCGACTTGCATGTCCCTTCGCCATTCTCTCCTTCATTCTCGTGTGTCAATGGCTCACAACATTTTACACCATCGTCCCCCATTTATCAGTTATTTTTACTCTCAAGCCTTCTACCTGTTCGACAAAATGCCTGACTGAAGTCTTTTATAGCAAGAAAAGGTTCAGTCTTTACCAACAATGAAGTAACCACATGGGTATTCTTTATTTCAGCCCAACAAACAAAATAGTCGCGCGATTAAGGATAGATTTGTGCTTTGGTATCAGATTAATGGTCATCATTCCTTATTGCTAAATACCAGACAATAATTACAATAAAAAAATCATTTTATGATTCTTTAGTTGTGAATGGATGCTCAGGGTATTATGAAATAATTGCTTTTATACTAAGTTATAAGTTTGCTTGCAGCAGTCGTAGTAGTAGTAGTAATAAAATAATTGTAGTTTATGTGTTGCAAAATTTCTGTCTTTAACTATGATAGCTTTCAAGCAAGCACAGTTAAAGACAGAATGATGCTAAGTACTAAGTTTGTCTGTAATAGTAGTGTCTAACCGAGTTGGTAAGCTGCCTATGAGTAGTACTCCAAGGTCTCAAGTACGACTCTCCTAAGGAGCACCCACATCCTGGAATACCCGAGGCTGTGCGTTGGGGGTGCCCCTTAGCCACGCCCGGGGGGTTTGATACCCATGGTCGAAAGGATGGTGGGGAAGTTCCCTCGTCAAACCAGGAAAAAAAAAGTAGTTGGTGTTGTTTTGCAACATTTCCCACTAGATTGAATGTTAGAATAAGACATTGTGTTAATTAGATAAGGTTTAATTCATCGTAATTAATTCATTTGTTCTTTTTTTTTAATTATAATCATTTAGAAGTCTATATCTCTGATTTGCGTTTTATATTGCTAATTATATGATTAAATTTTTTGTATATTTGTGGCTGTTATCCCTGTTGCTTCAAGTTTCTCTCATCACCATAGTCCTTCCTTCAAACATGCTAACAACCTCCTTTTTCTTCTCTTGTCTTTCTCCACCATTTCCTTAACTCATCTTCCTTTCTCATTTTGTTCTTCTATACATACAGTCATCACCATCATCCCCATCCTCTATCTCCTCCTCCATCTTCATATTATTCTTCTTCACCACCTTCTGTTCTTCATTTTGAACGAGAAGATTCAGTGAAGAAGATCCAAGCTCCATTGTTGTGAAGCTCTAATTTCTTCCTCTCTTTAAGTGCAGTCTTTTATTCCACCATGTTATTCTAATCTGAGTACCTTTGTATATTCTACTCATCGACATTTTCCTTACTAATTACATTCATTCTATTTTGGTTGCCAACCAAGGTGGTATAAATAGCTTATCTATCCAAAGTAACCATTTTGTCTTCTAATCTTGTCTATCAATTGTAAAAACCATGATCTGATTTGTACGTGGATCAAATACATTGTTGAGCACTCAATCCTTGGAGAAGTTTTACAATGGCGACAGAGAATTTTCTTAGAAATGCAAGCTTCAACGGGAGCCTCAGAGCTAACAGTTCAAGTATCTGGAGAGGAGATGATATCTTCTCGAGGTCTACGAGGGAATCAGAGGATGATGAGGATGCTCTGAAATGGGCTTCGCTAGAGAAGCTCCCCACTTATGACAGGGTAAGGAAAGGGATACTGAACATAGGAGGAGGACACATAGAAGTAGATATCAAGGGCCTTGGGTATGAAGACAAGAAGAATTTGTTGGATAGGTTGGTTAGAGTTGCAGAGGAGGACAATGAGAAGTTATTGTTAAAGCTTAGGAGTCGTATTGATCGGTAAGGACTTGCTGCCCTTTCTTCTTTCTAGCATTCTATCATATTTTTTGGGCAATGAGCTTGTTGAATTTTTATTGATAAGCAATAGTTTTTGTGGTCATAAAGATTTGGGAAGAGATGAAAAAGAAAGATTCAATGGTTTGACAAAGAAACTCTTCTAAGCATGGATAAGCATTAGTTGATTATGCTTGATTAACTCATCTAAGCATAAATTGAGCGCCATCATACATTAATGACTGTTGATTTGCTAATCATGACCCTTAAATTAATAAAGGTTTGTATGATATCCAGTTATATCAATACCCTAGTTACATGGCACATAGTTCATTCCGATTCATTGGACGGGAAAGGGAGCATGGTATGTCATTTATACGGAAGTGGGGATGAGCGGGGTAGCCTTATACAATACGCCAGGGAATGTGATACAATTTAGATTCGGTTTTTAGATATATGAATTTGAGTTTTTCCCCCCTCACTTATTCGTTTTTCCTTTGGTTACCCATACATACTATGAGATATTAGAAGCAACACAAATCACATAAATAGAAATGTTGCAAACCATTGCATAACAAAACTGCAAATTGTGTCGCAGGTTGCATAACATCCAGAAATTTCTGCAAGAGTCAAATTCAAGAAATAAGTTAGTTGATATCAGTAATTGCTAAAGAACCTTGAGAATCATGTTGCAATTGAGATATGCATACTTTATTTTCTTAATTTCCCATGTTTTTTGCTTTTTATTTTAATTTCAACTGGTTTGAATTCTAAATCGGATACGTAGTTGGAAAAATGGATTGCCTTTCCCTAGCATTTCCCGTTCCAGGACATTGAACCCAGGTCCTGGTTCCCTATACCAATCCCATGATCGTGCAACTATGACTAATACTTATGGCTCATATGATGACCAAGATACTTCGAATATAAAATCATACAAGATGAGAACTCTAGAGGGGTACTTAAATTAATGAATTTCTAAATCCGCAGAAAGCGAAACCTGCTAAATTCCTAGATTCATTGGCATGGCGTCCCATTTACGAAATTAAGTGCCTATGTACCGCACATTTTGTCCGATTAGAAGTCAGCCTTTTCTTTTCTTCCTTATGTTCATCTTTGTATCTTTATAAACTCCAGGTACTTGAATGTTTTATTGATTTTTATTTTTCAATACCAGGGTTGGGCTTGACTTTGCTACCATCGAAGTACGCTATGAACACCTTAACATTGATGCTAATGCTTATGTTGGCAGCAGAGGCTTACCTTCATTCACAAATACAATTATCAATGCGCTGGAGGTAGTCACATAAAAGTTATAATAGAATGATTGGTGACACTGTTTTATGCTTAAATTTTGTTTTTTTGAACATTTTCTGTTGCCTGGAACAAGGCTTTGGGCAACTCTCTGTATATATTACCAAGCAAGAAGAGATCATTCACTGTCCTTCATGATGTAAGTGGAATCATCAAGCCTCACAGGTATTGCAATTCATTTAGATGTGTAATATGATTGAATTTTTTATGTTCATATTCTGAATTCAATCAAATAAAGTTCTAAGACAGTTAACGTTTCTTTGCAGAATGACATTGCTCTTGGGTCCTCCAGCTTCAGGAAAGACCACCTTACTATTGGCTCTGGCTGGAAAGCTTAGTTCAGATTTGAAGGTTAAGACTTTTTCGAGATATATATCTTCATTGGTTCTCGTTCGTACTCTATTAATAGGGGGAAAAACAGGTTTCAGGAAGTGTCACTTACAATGGCCATGAATTGTGTGAGTTTGTTCCTCAGAGATCGTCTGCCTACATCAGCCAACATGATCTCCATATACCAGAAATGACTGTCAGAGAAACCTTAGCTTTCTCTGCAAGGTGTCAAGGTGTAGGTCCTCGTTATGGTAAGTACTGACTGATTGATGATACATCTATAGAGTTTAATTGATTTATAATTAACTGCAAATATATTTTTTATTGCAAGCAGATATGTTGCTTGAGCTAGTGAGAAGAGAAAAGGAAGCAAACATCAAGCCTGATCCTGATGTTGATGTTTTTATGAAGGTATTTTAGCACTATTTTCTTTCTCTGGTTAAATTTTCAGTGAGTTTAAGGTATTCATACTCTTGCAGGCAATATCAGTGAGAGGTCAAGAAACTAATGCAGTCACAGATTATGTACTAAAGGTACTGATGTTAATTAACACGAGGAGTTTCTAAACTAAAACTTATACTGGTAGAGAAAGGATTGGGGAAAATCTTACAATTCGTTTGCTTCTTATATCAGATTTTAGGATTGGATATTTGTGCTGATACGATGGTAGGGGGTGACATGCTGAGAGGCATATCCGGAGGACAAAGGAAGCGTGTGACAACGGGTAATCCTCTGAAAATTAAAACAATAATGTGCGACCCCAACTTTAGTCCCACATCGGGAATTTACAGTGAAATTGTGTGGCTTAAATAGGCTAGCCCAAGACTCAAATGTAACATCGGCTAGTCGATTTTGACAGTGGTTTGAGCCAAACAACACATTACACTCGGTGGGTCCCACGGCTTGCAAGCGCCAATAGGCTTGCGGGCCCGGGGCGTGACAAATGGTATCGAGCAGTTACCAGCCGGAAGTGTGGAGCTAAGTGCTATCGGGGCTAAGTGCTACATCGCGAGAGCGCGGTGGGAGCCACCTCTAGAGCCCGTAGGAGCCACCTCTAGAGTCCACATCGCCTGATGATACTGGGATGTGCCAATTGTCATGTCACGATGAGGACGTCACTTATGTAAGGTGTGGTGATTGTGAGACCCCAACTTTAGTCCCGCATCGGGAATTTATAGTGAAATTGTGTGGCTTAAATAGGTAAGCCCAAGACTCAAGTGTAACATCGGCTAGTCGATTTTGGCAATGGTTTGAGCCAAACAGCGCATTGGTGGGTCCCACGGCTTGCACACGCCAACGGGCTCGCGGCCTTGGGGCGTGACAAATAAGCTCATACTTATTTCACCTACATGTTTCTTTGTTTTGCCAAGTGCCGAAATTCTGCGCTTGCTGCTTAGGTCTGATTCAACAATGACAACGAAGACTTTATCAGAAATTTTGAGATCGGCCACATGAATCCTATTTTCCATTGAGCTCTCTTACGTCTTTTCTCATTAAAAAGCTCTTGTCCGCTTCTCCTGTTTCCTTTAATCTTATCGCTTCTCCTAACAAATACGTTTCTCAATCACTCTCTCATTTTATCGTCAATAAAAGGAATCTCTAACCTCTTATGTATGCGTTCATTCTTATCATATCTCTTAGGTATGATTCACCTATGGATAATTAATTATGCAGGTGAAATGATTGTTGGGACGGCAAAAGCACTATTCATGGATGAAATATCCACGGGCCTGGACAGTTCAACAACTTTCCAGATAGTGAATTCACTTAGGCAAGCAATTCATATTCTTGGGGGGACAGCTGTCATCTCCTTGCTCCAGCCAGCACCTGAGACATATAATTTGTTTGATGATGTTATCCTTCTCTCAGACGGTCAGATTGTGTACCAAGGTCCCCGTGAGCATATCCTCGAGTTCTTTGAATCGATGGGCTTCAAATGCCCACAGAGGAAAGGTGTTGCAGACTTTTTGCAAGAAGTGAGTTAAGGAAAGGAATTTTTATTAGTATTTTCTCTGGTTTACTCTTTGTTATGTCTAATATTTTTTTTTTTGGATGTGCAGGTAACATCAAAAAAAGATCAGCAGCAATATTGGGTACATCACAATGAATCTTACAGATTTGTTTCTGCCAGGGAGTTTGCAAAGGCATACAACTCATTTCACGTCGGGCAGAAGTTAGCAGGGGAACTTTCAACCAAATTTGACAAGGCAAAGAGCCACCCTGCTGCTCTTAGTACATCTATATATGGTACAAGCAAGATCGAGTTGTTAAAAGCCTGTGCTGCAAGAGAATTTCTGCTGATGAAGCGTAACTCTTTTGTCTTTATATTTAGGACGGTTCAGGTCAGTAATGTTATGGCCTTTCCGAAAAACTCAAGGCTTGGATTTTTTAATGGTTAATTGTAAACACACTCCCTGTATTATAAGGGTTAGCCAATTATCATCCTAAACTGTTTTATTAGCTTGTACACCTTGTGACTGTTTTTTCCCGCTGAGGGTAAAAAAGTTCAAGTTCAGTCAGGAGGTGTATGCGCTAATAAAATAGTCCATGGGGGTTATATATGTAGGTTGCACTTTTTAGAAAAGTTGTGCAGTTTACTCTTCAATTGTTTCTGACCTTCAGGTTATGATTATGGCATCTGTGACAATGACCCTCTTTTTCAAAACACATATGCATCATGATACAGTGGATGATGGGGGGGTTTACATGGGAGTCCTTTTCTTTACATCAAACACTCTCATGTTCAATGGCTTTGCCGAGCTTTCTTTGTTACTCGTAAAGCTCCCTATTGTCTTCAAGCAACGAGACTACCTGTTTTACCCTGCATGGGCTTATGCACTACCAAACTGGATTCTGAAGATTCCATTATCATTTGTGGAAATTGCTGGTTGGGTATTTTTAAGTTACTATGTCATAGGATATGATCCAAGTGCTTCAAGGTGAACTAATGACTTCTTATAGATACCATGTTTCTGAATTTGAATCATTGTCATCCTGCTTCATAACAAATGAAACTATAACTTTCTTGACTACAGGCTCTTTAAGCAATACCTACTTCTGGTTTTGTTAAATCAGATGGGTTCTGGGTTGTTTCGGTTCATTGCTGTTGTTAGTAGAGACCTGGTCATCTCAAATACAGTGGCATCCTTTTCACTGCTTGTGATTATAGTATTGGGTGGATTCATTATATCACATGGTAAGCTGTAGTAATGTAAAGTTGCTTCTTTCTAGAGTACAAACTGTGAAATCCAGCTATTATGTGACCCTTTTATTGCAGACGATATAAGGAAAATGTGGATATGGGGGTACTGGATTTCACCCTTAATGTATGCACAGAATGCACTGTCAACAAATGAATTCCTCGGGAAAAAATGGAGCCAAGTATGGCAATTTCATCTTGTACTCAAATTCAAGAAATGTGCAATTATTGGGCACAAAATCAATAATGTTTCAATTTTATAATCATATCACAGATTTTACCAGGAACGAATCAGCCAGTCGGAGTGATTGTTTTGAAGGTTCGTGGTATGCTCATAGGAGCCAAGTGGTACTGGATTGGTGTTGGTGCTCTTATCGGTTATACATTATTATTCAATTCTTTCGTCTGTTTGGGTCTTTCATATCTCAAACGTGTGTATCTTCTTACACTTCATAATTCTTCAATGAACTGTAGTATAATCAAAACTCTTAATGGCCTTCCTCTTTTATGCTTGCAGCACTTGCTGGTGCTCAGTCTACTGTCTCTGAGGAGTTTATAGAGGAAAAGAATGAGAATATAAGGGGGGAAAGTGCGGGATTATCAGCTACCACAAGAAGTAAGATTCACAAACATTATGTTATTTCTCGCGAAGTTCATTTAAAATGTAGTAAGCACCTACATGATTAATGCAGGCAATAGTAGCAAAGCTTCAACAAAAATAGAAATCGCAGATACTAATCAGAGCAAGAAGGGAATGGTCCTTCCATTCACTCCTCTTGCAGTCACCTTCGACAATATAAGATACTCCGTGGATATGCCACCCGTAATTCTTTCGAACTGATTCAAACTCTTATCTCACATAATTGTCCGCCTTTTATCTCTTAGTTGATAATTTGCCTTCAAAATGTGTACATGAATAGGAAATGAAAGCAAACGGGGTCGAAGGAGACAAACTGGATCTTCTGAAGGGGGTCAGTGGATCCTTCAGGCCTGGAGTTCTTACTGCTCTAATGGGTGTTAGTGGTGCCGGTAAAACTACACTGATGGATGTTCTTGCTGGGAGAAAAACCGGTGGATATATCGTTGGAAATGTTACTGTCTCTGGATATCCTAAGAGTCAACAAACTTTTGCTAGAGTATCAGGATATTGCGAACAGAATGATATCCACTCTCCAAATGTGACTGTTTATGAGTCTCTCGTGTATTCAGGATGGCTACGGTTGCCTGCTGAAGTTGATGACGCAAAAAGAAAGGTGAATTTCATATATATTTTTTAAGGGTAAATTTCAACCCCCCCCCCCCTCCCCCACCCCCCAACACACACACAAAAAAACTGTGGGGTGTTTCCCAAGAAACCCTCCTGAACTTTGTTTTTCTCACTAAACCCCCAAAACTTTTCCCGCAAAAGCCCAAAACTCCAAAGTGCCTCAAATACTAAAGCACTTTAATCTATTTCCCACACCTCCCCAATCCCCTCCCCCTCTCCTATTATCTGGCTAATTCTGTTCTTTATTTATTTTCTCTGGGGCTCATCTTCTCTTATTTTCTCTGGGGCTCATCTTCTCTTCTATTCCTTGTTTTTGAGGGGTTTAGTGGGAAAAACAAAGTTCAGGAGGGTTTTTGTGGGAAACACACCAAAGTTGTGGGGGACTCTGTTAAATTTACCCTTTTTCACTATATCCATGTATAAACTCAATAACAAAGGTACTGAATACAGATGTTCATTGAAGAAGTAATGGAGCTTGTCGAGCTAAAGCCACTGAGGGAGTCGCTGGTTGGATTGCCTGGTGTGAATGGTTTATCTACTGAGCAGCGAAAGAGGCTAACTATTGCGGTTGAACTGGTAGCTAATCCCTCCATAATATTCATGGATGAGCCTACCTCTGGGCTTGATGCAAGGGCTGCAGCAATTGTAATGAGGGCTGTGAGGAACACTGTGGATACTGGAAGAACTGTGGTGTGCACAATTCACCAGCCTAGCATTGATATATTTGAGGCTTTTGATGAGGTTAGTCACTGCTGAAGTGAATTAGCGTCTTTTAATCTATGATTTCTATATGCGTTAATTGCGTATTGACCCCCTGAAAGAGTTATATTGTTACAGATAAACCTCCTGAAAGAGTTCTATTGTTTCAGATAGATCCCATTGAATGAAAATCTATTGTTGCAGATAGTCCCCCTGAATAAGTCAAAAAAAAATCACCCAGAGGGTCTATCTGCATTGTAGAACTACAGGGGTAGTAAGATTCAACTTGACGATAGCACAAGGATCTATTCGCAATTAGCCCTTCTATATGTGTGAATTTTTTAATTCAAACAGGGCATGGTCATTTCATATTTAACCTCGGCTTGATTTTCAGCTCTTCTTGATGAAGCGAGGAGGAGAGGAGATATATGTTGGTCCTCTTGGGCATCATTCTTGCCATCTAATCAATTACTATGAGGTAAGGCAACTTGATGATTTACATTAGGAGTGTTTTTCCCCCTTTCTCTTCTTTTTCCTCCCCATTTTTGAACATTAGATGTATCCCTTCCACCCCCTCTCAACATATGGGAGTAGTTATTCTCATAATGTTGATGGTATATGTCTTACACCTTATCATCTCCTTAAAGTTTTTTTTTATTTTATTTATTTTTTTTCATTATGTGTATCACTCTTGATGTAGTTCGTAACATATTGGGTTTATTTTATTTAGAGCATAGAAGGAATCAGTAAGATCGAAGATGGATATAATCCTGCAACATGGATGTTGGAAGTGACGGCATTGTCACAAGAGGAGATACTGGGGATCAATTTTGCTGAAGTATACAAAAACTCGGAATTGTATAAGTGAGTAACCAATTTGATGCCCCTTTAGAATATCGAAACCTGTAGCTCTAACATTTCAATCTATCACATTACAGGAGGAATAAAGCACTGATTAACAATCTAAGTGTGCCTCCTCCTGGATCAAGTGACCTCAATTTCCCAACTCAGTACTCACAATCCTTCAGTACACAGTGCATAGCTTGCCTATGGAAGCAGTGGCTGTCATATTGGAGGAATCCTCCATACACTCTAGTAAGATTTTTCTTCACATTGATGATAGCAACACTGTTCGGGTCTATATTCTGGGGTCTTGGCTCAAAAAGGTGGGTCAATATAAGAACTTTTTACCATACAAAATATTTTCTTTTAACCACAGTCTTTGATTTGTAACTCTAATGCAGGACCAAACATCAGGACTTGTTCAATGCTATGGGTTCTATGTATGCAGCTGTCCTCTTTATGGGTATTTCATATGCATCATCAGTTCAACCAGTTGTGGCTGTTGAGAAAACTGTCTTTTATAGAGAACGGGCAGCAGGAATGTATTCAGCAATTCCATATGCCTTTGGACAAGTACATATCATTCTTCTTCATACTCTAGACAATCTGAATTTTTTGTTTATTCTTGAAAGTATCTAGCACATCTGATACCTCACATGATAATCTCAGGTTGCAGTTGAGATCCCATACGTATTCGTTCAGTCTACAATGTATTCTGTTATTGTGTATTCAATGATTGGGTTCGAATGGAAGGTGGTTAAGTTCTTATGGTACCTGCTCTTCTCGTTTCTAACACTTCTATACTACACATACTACGGTATGATGGCGGTAGGCTTGACTCCTACATATACCGTTGGTGCTATAGTTTCTTCTGCATTTTATGGGCTATGGAGCCTTTTCTCTGGATTTGTCATACCAAGAACGGTAAAGGTCCTTTGAACTCTTTCCTTCCTATCTTTTTGGGTAAATTTCATGAAACTTCTGAACTTTGGCGTGTTTTACATAAACTCACTTAACTTTATAAAATTAGACTCCCTTCACTAAAGTTTAAATGTACACAAGAGCAAATCATCCAAAACATGTCATGTGCAAAGCACATGACAACTTAAACTAACCGTCATCAGTCATGGTCGTAGTTGCATGGACTGTGGTTCATTTTGATTCATTGGACGAGAATGGGAATGTGGAACGCCACTTATCTGGGATTAGGAATGACGGGGTAGGCTTATAGAGCACGCTCATGGTACGCTTTAGGCTAGGTTTTTAAATATTCCAATAGCTTCGGTGCTCCAATTGAGTACTGATGGTATATTTTGTAAATTTTCCCCATCAAAATTTCTCTCACATCCCGAATTTAAGGGATAACATGTTGAGAGGTGTTCCACACCCAAAATAGTAATTTTACTTAGATAATAAGGTTATTTTAGGAAGTACAAATAAGAAGAGGAACAAAATTTATGATTGGTTATAACAGAACTTTTAGAGGCTCCACCAAATTTTAATTTCCTTTCAATTTTCGTTATATATGAGATTCCACAATTTGGCTTTTCGATTTTGAAGGTCGGCTATAAATCAACTAAGTCTTTTCTTTCTACATTCTACCTACTTACAATTTTAGTACAGATAAGATATCATAGATTTTCTTTTCCCCTTCCGTTAAATTAAAGCTGGATAATTTTTTTCCTGTAAAAATTCCGGCATATATAGATAAACATTTCGAATCCTCTCTACCCATTTATACAATGAAATTATTCCTAAAAAGTAATCAGAAGTTTAAGTTTGTATTTAAAGAGATAGCTAAACGGTGTTTTTGGATAAAACAAATTAAGATAAAATAAACGAAAAACCCATGTACCCTTCCCATCTTAAAGCCCATTTTCCATTTTTATCTATTTAAATTTTTTTAAAAACCTTTATTATTGGAACACCAAAGCAAAGCTCTTTAAATATAGGAATTTGAGGTTCTACAAAAGTTAAATTCAAGAAATATGTTAGTTGATATAAGTAATGTTAAAACAACTTTGAGAATCATGTTGCAATGAAGTCATGCATACTTTATTTGCTTATTTCGTCATGTTTTTTGTTGTTTATTTTTCTAAATAATAGCTATTTTGTTAAAATTTTAACTGATTTGAATTCTAAATCCGGTTACCGGAATTAGCGAACCAGGTATTGTTCCATCACGCTCCAATTCGCTAATGTTTCTTATTTCGGGATAATTGAACCTGGGTTGCCGTTCGCTACGGCATCCCACAATCCCGACAACTATGGTCATGGTACATTAGTGAAACAAGTTCAAAGCGATTTTCTCTAATTTATAAACCCCATAGTTCAAAGGTTTCATGAAATTTATCCTATCTTTCTCGACATAATATGAGATAAAAATAATTTGTTTATGGTTTTATTGCAGAGAATGCCTGTGTGGTGGAGATGGTATTATTGGTTGTCCCTGTTGCGTGGACATTATATGGAATGGTTACATCACAATTTGGAGATATACAGGATACTCTCGAGAGTGGGGAGACTGTAGAACAGTTCTTGAGGAGTTATTTCGGGTTCAGACACGACTTCTTGCCGATTGTAGCTATTGTGATCGCATGTTTTGGTGTCTTCTTCGCTCTTGTTTTTGCCGCAGGGATAAAATTCCTTAACTTCAACAAAAGATAGCACCGGATCCGAAGAAATACTCTTCCTCTTCCTCTTCCTCTTCCTCCTCTCCTTCTTCTTTGGGGCATATTTCTCACATTCGAGGAGAATTTTTATTGCTATATTATTTACAATAACCCATACTTTTTCATAGTACATGTTGTAATCCTGGTTGGCGACATAACATCTAATAATTATGTGTCTTTACTGATTGGTCCTTCTCCAAGTGGTTATGGTTTGTTTTTATGATAAGTTTTAGATCTAATAAAGAGGATATATGTGTCATTTGTGGCAGGAGAGAAGAACATCACAATAGGTTGCTTGCATTAAACCAAAACTGACAGAGAACAGAGCTAACAGCTACTTACATTGATAGTTTAATTTCCACGCACATATTTACCAGATTTGAAATACTTGCTTCTTCCTTGTTCACTTTGTAATAACATATAGTGGGTATGAAAAGTACAGGATGGTAGAGCTTGTTTGTTTGGAGTGGAAAGCCTTAGAAAGCCTTTGATACTGTCAGAAAACACACACAAAAAAAAGTTTCTAAGGGTGTCTAAGTCCTTTGTGTCTCCACAAAAATGTTTAAGAAAGGTTTTCTTAAAAGTGGGGAAAACATCATTTTTTGGGTGGAAACCAATTCCTTTCATAAGTGAGGAAATGGGCTGGAAATACTTGGAAATGTGGGTTTTAATATTTAAATAATGGAATGATGTGGGGACTTGTTAAATATAGTAGTTAAGCAATGATGGAAATATTTCCAACTCAAATGTTTTCTTATGTTTGGCTTTTGAACTAAACAATGGGATGGGATAGAAAATATTTTCTCCACATATTTTCATGCCGATACAAACAAAAAAGAAACATGTTTCATAGAAACACACGTAAAAGAGTGGAAATAAATTTTTTACTGCTAGAAATGGTTTTCTATAATTTGGGAATCGAAACAAACACTCCCAAATGTCTATGGTCCTACGGCATGTTCTCTCTCACTATGGGCGGTTTCTTCATATAGAATTGTATACTAGTAATTTGTAGAGAAGTGTAACACTAGTTGTAGGGTTAGCTACCTAAACTATATATTTTCATTCAATTTTGTTTTAGATATCTACACTATTAAATTAAAGTTTATCATGTAGTTCTTAATTGCTTCCAGCTAAGTACTTTTTGGTCTACATCTAATGCTCTTTGTTCCATTCATAATGGAGTATATTTGGTTAGAAGTAATTGGAGCAACAAATGCATTTATAGCATCATATAATTCAAACTCCTATTGTTGGAACACTTTACAGTTACAACCCAGCAGCCCTTACTTACAGTCTATTTTGCTTTTGTGACAACCAAATATCTACATTAAAATTCCCATGCAGACTCCAACTCCCACAAGCACACCCATAATCTTGTTAATTCAACTACAATGCTTTCTCTACTTCTATCCTAAATAGGAGAAATCTCCAAATGGCGCTAATTTTTTATCCTATCTTTTAATATATATCCACATATCTGTCACACTATTCACTAAAATTGTGACCAAAATACACAACATCTTCATTGTAAAGCGTCCTACTATCTTATATTGAACATACTATTATTCCGAAATGACCAAACTGCCCTCAAGATATCCTACTATCTCATTCTGTTAAACCTGTACCGAACATAACTAACCCCTATCCTTTCTCTCTCCCCCTCTTCTTCAATGGCTTCTCTTTCTCTTCCAACCTCAGCAAAACCTCTCTCTTCCCCCCAAAACCCTACAATTCCACAAAAGCTCACCAAATTCTCCAAAACCCAAGTATCTAAACATCTCAAAAACTTCAAAACCCCTCAAAATTCATCAAAATCCTATCTCCAACAAATCTCCTCTCTCTGCAAAGGTGGCCATCTGCATGATGCCTTCTCTCTCTTCAACCAGATGGAGTCCGATGACCTCCCCATCGGCCCCGAGATATATGGCGAGCTCCTTCAAGGCTGCGTTTACGAGCTCTCTCTCAGGGCCAACAAATTCATGCTAGAATCATAAAAAATGGTGCATATTTCTACAAGAATGAGTACATTGAGACAAAAATCTTGATCTTTTATGCAAAATGTGATTGCTTGTCAATAGCCGAGGAGTTGTTCCTCCGGCTGAGAAAACCCAATGTCTTCTCTTGGGCTGTAATGATTGGTCTGCACTCTAGGCAAGGTTTCCATGAGAAAGCTCTGGTGTGTTTCTGCCAAATGGTTGAAATCAGGGCTTTTCCTGATAATTTTGTCATCCCGAATGCTCTGAGAGCTTGTTCGGCTCTTCAGTGGATTGGGTTTGGAAGAGGGATTCATGGGTATGCTTTGAAGCTGGGTTTTGGGTCTTGTGTCTATGTTTTGAGCAGTTTGGTGGATTTTTATGGGAAATGTGGAGTTTTGAAGGATGCGAAGAAAATATTCGAAGAAATGCCTGAGAGAAATGCTATTACTTGGAACTCTCTGCTTGTGGGGTTGGTACAAAATGGGTTAGATGAGGAGGCTTTGGAAATGTTCTATGATATGAGAATTGATGGCGTTGAGCCTACTAGAGTTAGTATTGCAAGTTTCCTTTCTGCATCTGCGAATTTGGAGGCTTTTGATGAAGGTAGACAAGCTCATGGCATTGCAGTACTATACGGTTTAGAACTTGATAATATTTTAGGCACTTCGCTTATTAACTTCTACTGTAAGCTCGATATGATTGAAGACGCTGAGATGATATTTGATCTCATGGTGGAAAGAGATGTAGTAACTTGGAACTTGTTGATTTCAAGTTATGTACTAGTTGGTCATAATGAGAAAGCTCTAAGTACTTGTCATCAGATGAGAAAGGAGAATTTGAAATTTGATTCTGTGACTTTAGCATCGATCCTATCAGCTTGTGCAGATGCTGGCATGATCGAACTTGGAAGAACTAGTCATGCCTTTTGCATTCGAAACAATCTTGAATCTGATTTAGCTGTTGCAAGTAGCGCAATAGATTTCTATGCAAGTTGTGGGAAGCTAAAATATTCACAGAGAGTCTTGGATTTGGCAACCTCAAAGGATTTGGTTTTATGGAACTCGTTAGTTTTTGCTTATGCACAGTCTGGGCTAAGTGGCGAGGCTTTAAAAATTTTCTACCAGATGCAACTTGAAGTTGTGCCTCCAAATTTGACGTCATGGAATTCTGTCATGCTAGGGTTTGTGAAGAATGGACAGATCGAAGAGGCTCAAGATATGCTCTCTGAGATGAAACTCAATGGACTGAGTGCTAATTTTGTCACATGGGTTCTTTTCATATTCGGCTTAGTTCAAAAGGGATGTGGATATGAAGCAATTAAGTTTTTCGTTAAAATGCAATCTACAGGCCTTAGGCCAAATTCTATAAGCATTATTGGGGTACTCTTAGCCTGTTCAAATATAATGTCTCTAACATATGGAAGGGCTATTCATGGTCATATAATGAGAAGAGGGCTCCTTTCATCTCTCTCCATTGTATCATCTCTCATAGACATGTATAGCAAATGTGGAAGCATAAATCTTGCAAGCAATGTATTTGATTTTGTGTTGGATAAGGACATCTCTCTATTCAATGCGATGATATGTGGACTGTCATTTCAGGGTAAAGCTAAAGAAGCTCTTGAACTTTATAAAGATATGCATAAGCAAGGGATAGATCCAATTGATACAACCTTTACAATGCTCTTATCAGCTTGCAGTAGTGCAGGTCTCATCGATGACGGTCTCAATATTTTCATGGAGATGGTTAGCAAATATCACATGATACCAAGGAAGGAGGATTATGGCTATTTGATAAAACTCCTTCTAGATTGTGGTAATTTCAATGAGACACTCAAGGTTTTATCATCTATGCAACTTGATGCTGACTCCCAAATATTAGGATCTTCACTTGACGCGTATAAAGATGATCAAGAAATAAAACTATCACAATGTTTATTAAGCTGTATTTTGGAGTCAGAACCTGTTTACTCAGTGAATTACACAATTATTTTAAGTGAATATGTTGCTTTGGGAAAGTGGGGGAGAGATTCTATTTTGAGAGAATTGGTGAAAGAAATTGGATTGGGGAACCAAAGATGCAGTTGGATTCAAATTGGAAAAGAGCTTCATGCATTCGAAGTTGGTGAAAAATCACACCCACAAATAGATACAATATCTGAGACCTTGTTGTGTTTGCATAGGCAAATGAAATTTGCTGGTTGTGCACCCATAAATGTTGACTATGGGCTTACGGATGCTATGCAAGAAACTCTCTGTTCTTATTGATGCCATATACTCTTGGACATGGATGAATTTGATCCAAACTCCTACAGGTGTTTGAACGCATAGAGAGCTTTTGTGAAGAGCAAGAACAGAATGAACGAGAATGACTTTTGGTTCATGATTCTGTGAGAGAAAAGTAGATGGAGCTCTCCGAAAATGTTGCTAGCCATGATAAAGGAAATCAAGTTAGTATTTCCAAGTACATGGCCCATGGCAAAAGGGTCGTGTCTGAAATGTGTTTCTGATGCAGCAAAGCTTCATGTTATAAGCTTTCATGTTTCAGGAGCAAGAGCTGTAATTTTCAAAACAACAAATGATGCTGCTAACTGTGGTTCTTAAGCCTGTAGATGATATCTATCACATATGAATGGCTGAGTCCAGGATCAACTGGTGAAAACATAAACATATGATGCTAAGTCAACTGTTAGCCGAGTGTTGTTTGATTTTGCAACCTCCAACGAATTAGTTCGGGCTAACGTCAATAATTCTCAACCCAGGCTTATCCAAAGGTAATGTGTACTTTTTTGCTCATTATACGCAGATCATTGTCAAGGACCATGCCTTGTCAATCCACGGGATTGATGAGTGCATGCATGCTTTCATGCTCGGCTGTCCCACTTAGAAGTAAATTCTTCACCCGTGTATCTATATGAACTAGGAAGCATGTTAACACATTCAATCTTTTGTATATTTCTAAACTGTGAAGGAAAGTAACTACTGTTTAATTTACATGGGTATATCTGCAGGAGTTGGATTACAGCATTTACAATCAGAAGTAAGTTGAATAGTGCACATAATTTGGAGAAGACTGAAAAAAGTGGTCCTAAAAGTCCAAGAGCAAGATAATTGTTCAGAATACTATGATACACATAGTAGATATTCTTCTGTGCAGGAAATCGTGGTTCTAGATCTTTTGGCTGTATAGCTGATGCTCGCTGACTGTCTTCCACAGTTGAAGGTATGATATCCGACAAACAGCTATTTATTTCTTAATTTGGTTTTATTTTCTCAATGTTGTTGGAAATGTTTACCTCAAACTTTCTCAATCTATTTCTCTTTAATCTACTTCGGTTCAATCTAGGGTTGTGATACCATGATTGTCAGAGTACAGAGTTTCAGCACCTGAAACCCTGAAGAGGTATGCCAAAATTCTCATTAGCAAGCTTTTGTTATCCCAAGGCAAAGAACACATGACGTTTTTGGTGGTTCGGCGATTACTTTCATCAAAACTGGAGAGCCTTGAGACATTTCCGTAATAATAAACAACATCAAGAGAGCACTCAGCTTTCTCTCTTTGCACACAACCTAGTTCTCGCTCTTTGATTTCAGATAGTTTTTCAGTAGTGATAACACTATTACAATGCCTGTTTATTGGTTATATCTTTATTTTTTTTGGCTTTTGATCATGTATGTTGACTGATATTGTAATACTGACTCATATTTCTTATCAAATATTACAAATACATTGTGCCTCATTCATACAGGAGAAAATATGCCGCTTTGAGTCCCACATGATTTTAGCTATAATTTCCATTTTTAATAATTTATTATCTTATGTTGAATCAAGATCTTACAAGAATAGTTATGGGTAATCCTGATTTATCGTTTGAATATTATGTAGAACTGATTGAAACGTAAAGAGATTGGGCTTCAACCAAACTTCACATCATTCAAGCTAGACCTGAACTTTGTTTCTTAGAAGGAAAAAATGAGCACACTGTTTACTGCCACTGATTCTTTTATGCCAAGAGCCAAAAACAGACTCATGAAATGGAGAGCATTTGAGTGGTGTTGTCTCAGTAATTAGTGTGTTTCTCCTCAATTATCTGTTATGTATATTTATCGGTAAATGATGATGTGCTGATGAAAGGAAACTTGTTGATGGGTACTTCCAGGATTTATAACGTCTTGATACGCTGATAACAGGTTTCTCCTTCACCAATTATTTGTAGTTTAAATGTTTTGATATCTTCTCCTCTTGACTTTTTGATCTAGGATTATTCTAAAAGATTATGTATGTTTGACATATGAACTTAAATTACATGATCAATAATGTAGGTTTCCATCTTCAAGTATTCATGATTTATGGCGCGTAATCGTAGCCTCATTGACAGGCAATTGAAAGTTTCGGTTAATCTTTCACAAATGAACCATGATGATAATTTAGGGCTATAAAGTGATGATTTGAGAGTGAGGGATTTGATCACTCTCGCTCTAGCTAAATTTGTATAGGTCTTATGATCGATACAAACTTTACAGCCTTCTCTTCTATGATCATGATAGTTTAGACAATTGAGGTGATGTGAGCTGAAATATATGAATTTTGGATTTTACGGTTCAACCAATAAAAACATAAATTTTATTGTCACTTCAAGCGAAGGATTCCTTTGAGAATTCACATACTTCATTTATCACATCACCTGAATTCCCTGAATAAGTTATGACTATGAGTCTCTAATTCCCTAAACGAAATATGTAATAAAATAAAATCATCGAACACAGGTTTGAGACCACTTTTATCAGACAACAGAATCAGACGATGAATGCTTCACAAGCCATTGCTCCCAATGAGAGGGAAAAAGAAAAAAAAACTTTAATCTTCTCATAACTCTAAAAAAATTAATCTTCACTGCAGTAACTCTTTTAAAAAAAATTTAAATGCTGCATATGTTACATTTGAACTAAAACCCTTCTGAAATACTTAAACATAAACTACAACATTACCATAACTTACAACATTACCCTCATCCCCCTTGATGGATAGGGAAGATCCAAAAAAACTGTGCAACTCCTTGAGCTCCTAAACTACAACGACTGACATTATCACTATTCTTCCTCTTCAGCTCTTCTTCTATCAGCTCCTTGCAGCGAAGCCCACAATGTTCTGGCTTCTGTAGCTTTCATTTGCCCTCCACAGCATTCTGGCTACGAAAGACATCCCAGATTAGCCCAGGCTCAGCACCACCAATTATGATGCGGCTGCTTTGGCGCCAGACTGAACAAATGCAGACAACTGACTTTGTTGCGATTCGGTCAGAGTATCGAAAACACCTTGATGATGAACAAATAAAACAAACACTATCACACAAGCAAGAATTTTTAATATGGTTCATCAAGTTGTCTTACATACACGGATGGCAGAGGAGGAATTTTTACTACTCTTCTAATTTCAATAATTGGCACGAGAGCTCTTCCGCTCCCAACAATTGATATCAGAGCTCTTTGCATCCCAGCAGACTTGTGCAAGAAGGTGCATAGAATTTTAGGTATCAATCGTAGGGATCGAACATCCAGAAGCAGCCTGAAAAAAAAATACAATGGCAGATTTCAACAACAACGTCACATAAACAAAAGAAAGTGCAATCTATAATTCTTAGATTGGTAAAAGCAGAAAAAGGAATTTCAAACATATAGATTCTAAAGTAAAGAATTACCAACATGGTACTAGTTCACTTATCCTCGGTAAAAATAAACTGCCTCAGTCTCCTAGAATCTCGAGAGCCTCAGCACAACATGATAATGTTCCAACAAAATTAACAGAGAATCACAAGCAACTTATGTACAGTTCACTAATTCTATTTGCACCAAAATTTTCCTTTCGTAAGCAATCAAACTGACTACCTCATATTAACTGCACATACTCTCCCTCTGATCTATACTAAGGTTTCACAGCATATACTCTCCTGTTAATATCAGTTATCAACCTATAAGCAGTCTCTACTGCACTCTCCCCTGACTCCTTCACCTAATTCATCTCACCTAATTCATCTCCTTCGCGTCTTTGTACACCATCAGAGTCTCAGGATTCGCGGTGTAGGGATCAGATGCTCAGTCCCTTGGGCATGGATGCAGATAAAAATGCTTGATAATTTTCTTAGATGCTTGAGAATTTTCGCATACAGAAACTGATTTGAGGAAGTTTTCTCAAAAACGTTTGACAAATACAAAGGGCAGCATCACATTGTAGAACTTGAACAAAACTCAGAAGCAAATTAAACTGAATTGCTCAGATAGACTTCTCTAAAGAACTGAAACCATTCAAGAATTACACAGATGCATTTTGTTGTATACTCTTTTAATCACATTTTGGAAGCATGAAAATATTCCAAGATCAAAAACTAAAACTGTATAATATTTCCCTTATGCCAAAGGTTTAAGTATCACGGATTAAGGAGATGAGTTAAGCTCATTAATACCATACATAAACATACATTAAACAGGTTTTTGATATCATAAAGGTTAAAAGAAGAGGAACATAGAGTTGTCAATCATATAGATTCAGTAATAAAAAATTACCAAGATAGTAGTATATCTCACCAATGATCAAATGAAGATGCTCATGTTTCAAAAAGACTATAGTAGGAGTAAGCTGCCTCAGACTCCTTGTCTTCACCTGATACTTCTCCAACACGATTCGTAGAGGATTTGAGGCAAGTTCAGGATGCCATTTCCGTGTACAATCGATCATCTTTCAGTTTACTAATTTTATGTGGCGCAACTTTTCTTTTCCTTTCAAGCGCTCTTAATTGATTGCCTGATATTAACTGCACATACTCTCCTTCTGATCTCCTTTACTCGGATTTCACAGCATACACTCTCCTCTTAATATCAGCAATCAACCTATTAGCACTCTCAACTGCACTCTCCCCCGACTCCTTCACCTTATTCATCTCCTTCGTATCTTTATAGACCTTAAGAGTCTCTGAAATAACTCCTGCTTTCTTTATGATCGACTTCCTCAAAGACACAACCTCATCCCCTTCCCTCTCCCTATAAGATCCTGGCAACTTAGTAGAATGTGGCACCGAATCCATCAACTTCGACACCTTCTTCTCCATTTCATCCATCCCTAACCTCTTAAGCTCCTTCACCAGCATTCTATAAGTAATATACTGAGGCACAATTCCCCTTTTAATCATACCCTCAAACTCGTCAACAGCCTCGTCATATCTCCGTAGTCTGGCAAGCAAATGAATTAGCATTGTACTCGTAGCAAGATCAGAATCAAACCCATTTTGGTTCATCTCCTTAATCATCTGCACAGCCAAATCCAACCGCTGGTTCTCGCACAACATCTTGATCAGCAACTGATAAGTTAACCTGTCTGGCTCAAACCCAGATCGGACCATTTTATCATAGAGATTCATACCCTCTTCAATCTTGCTGAATTTGGCAAAGTACCTGAAGAAATAATTATAAGTTTCAAATCTAGTATAACAAAACAGAATACACGGAGTGTCATTTTAGTATAACTGTAAGTGTGAAATGAGCATACATTTCATACATTTCATATTGACGATCAAGAAATAACTAAGAGTGATCACTTTTTCTGTTCAGGATCAATTATTCTTTGAGATTTAGGATGGTGTGGTTCATCAGATCAAATCATGATGGCTAAAATGCAAGGGTGCTTCTTGAGATGTATGTGTTTGTCGAATGCCTACTGAGATTGAAGGGAAAATTCTATCATAAATGTGCACAACAAACAATTCTTTACGGATCAGCAAGTTGGACAACTAAAACATCATGTTCAAATAATGAGCACAGCAGAAATTAGAGCGGTATGAAATCGGTTCGAAGTGATTAAGAAATAAAAAGAGATGGATTGTTGTTATTACCTGAAGAAGTAGTTGTAAGTGGTGGCGGTAGGGAGAATCTCCCTCCCAATCATCACCTTCAAGATCCTACTCCCACCCACAACATCCCCATTCTTCACAAACCCCTTCACCAACGAATTATACGTCGATATATTCGGCGAAACCCCGAACACAGGAAACCTCTCCACGAACCCGAGCGCCTCCTTGAACCTCCCCGCCTCCGCAAGCGAATCCACAATGGGGTTCAGCACGAAATGGTTCGCCTCCATCTCCCTACGGTCCCTCCTCATCTCCCCCAACAGCTCCATCGCCTGGTCGGGCCGCCTCATCCTGCAGAGGCCCTCGACCAGGGTCCCGTAGGTGACGACCGAGGGCTCGACCCCGTCTCGTTTCATCTCGACCCACAGCTTCTCGGCTCTCTTGAGGTTCCGGGAGCGGAACCAGCCGTGGAGGAGGATGTTGTAGCACCGGGCCGAGGGGGCCCAGTCGGGCTGGGCGGATTTCTTGCGGAGGAAGTAGGTGGAGGCGTGCCGGGTGAGGCCCTCCTTGACGAGGGCGTCGAGGAGGAGCTCGAAGGGCTCGGGGTGCTCGGGGTTGGGGGTCTTGGGTTGGGAGAGGTGAATGAGGAAGATGAACAAAGGCCAGGCTTCATTTTTTTTCTTACTGCTGGGTACTGGTTGTTTGCATAAAAATAGGTCAAATTACTTTTGGAAATAATTAAAATAGGCTTTTTTTTTAATTATCTATTAGACCCATGAATCTTTAGGTGTTTTGAAATTAGTTGCTCAAATCATGAAAATGCTTTTAGGTCCTTTATAATATATGAGAAAAGTGTAATGGCATAAGTGTCATATGAGGAGATTCTCCTGGATGTAGTTGAATCTCAGTCAAAGTAACACGGGCCTCCTCACCGCTTTATTCACTTGGCTAACTGTGTGTTTGTGAGTTGTTAAAATGGGCTGGAAATACTTGGAAATGTGGGTTTTAATATTTAAATAATGGAATGATGTGGACTTGTTAAATATAGTAGTTAAGCAATGATGGAAATATTTCCAACTCAAATGTTTTCTTATGTTTCTTTTGAACTAAACAATGGGATGGGATAGAAAATATTTTCTCCACATATTTTCATGCCGATACAAACAAAAGAAACATGTTTCATAGAAACACACGTAAAAGAGTGGAAATAAATTTTTGCTAGAAATGGTTTTCTATAATTTGGGAATCGAACAAACACTCCCAAATGTCTATGGTCCCACGACATGTTCTCTCTCACTATGGAGCGTTTCTTCATAGAATTGTATACTAGTAATTTGTAGAGAAGTGTAACACTAGTTGTAGGGTTAGCTACCTAAACTATATATTTTCATTCAATTTTGTTTTAGATATCTACACTATTAAATTAAAGTTTATCATGTAGTTCTTAATTGCTTCCAGCTAAGTACTTTTGGTCTACATCTAATGCTCTTTGTTCCATTCATAATGGAGTATATTTGGTTAGAAGTAATTGGAGCAACAAATGCATTTATAGCATCATATAATAACTCCCTGAACTACTGGAAATTGTCATAAACAGCATTAGCATGATATTAAAAGGCCAAAATAACCCTTATTACTCTCCACCTAAGCTGATGCAGAAAGAGGGTAGTATAGCAGATATAATAAGTACAATGGGACAAAGTTGTACAAACATATTACGTGCAAAGCATGTGACAACTTAGGCTAATTGTCATTAGTCATGATATTTTAGTCAAAGAAGCTCAGGGAGGTTTTCTCTAATTTATAAAGGCTAGGGAGGGTTTGTGCAAAACACCCAATCAATACGTTGTGCTCTTTTTAGACAACCACTTATTCAGACAGTAAACAATTTGTTTGCCTCTCTCTAATCAGTCTGATGAACCAACAAATTACGTAACAGCCAAAACACTACAAAAGGAAGATGTAGAAAATTCAATGATTTTTATTGATAAGAATCAATAACAACTCCTTCAGATTCCCTAATTGTGTCAATTTACACTCTTTTTCTATATGGGAGATAACGGATGAAAATCCACAGAGATAAACCAGCATGCATGAGACTTGTTTAGGCTAATCTACACAACCTTGGTTATTCAAAGTTCAACTGCAGAAAATGAGTTGCCTGGTATAGTTTGGATTGAGGTCCATGAAAAAATTGTCAGGAGAAAAATAAAATAACACAACACTAATGATTAAGTATCATTAATAGTTCCCGGCAACAACTTTTTTACTTCTATAAAGACAGTATAAGAAAAAGAAATTGGAATCTTCTGATTTACATATCACAATGACATTTAACTAGTAAGCACAATTTCAGGGATCAGTGTACCTCCACAGTTCTTAAATTGATCTTGATTAGCTCTTTACGACTCTCAAAATTTGGCAGAGGTATATAGATACGCTTTTCCAGCCTCCTCCTGTGATTAAGATGAAACAGTTTCAGAAAGAAGAAAATGGACATAGATGACACTCAAAGAAGACAACAGTACAGACTGTTTAGAATAGTAATGCCAGACACCAGGAGATGGATTCAGCTTAAAAAGAGTCAAGATGATATACCAACCTAAGTGCCTCATCGATATCCCATGGAAAGTTGGTAGCTGCCAAGACCATAACTATTTTTCGTGCACCGTCATCACCAGTGGAGCTGTTGTTGACGCCATCCACCTGTACTAGAAGCTCAGACTTCACCCTTCTTGACGACTCATGCTCTCCTGAAGCCCTGTAGAACATGGTCAAAGCAGCCTTAGAGGGCCTCAAATCAAATATTCATCCCCAGCCCATAAACACAAACATGCAAGCATGTACACAAGAAAGAAAAAAAAGGAGGATCCAAGGATAATTGACCTTGGATGCATTGGTCTTCCTGAAAATAAGAGAAGGAAGTCCAAGTAGAAAGAAAGAATGAAGGGGAGAAAGATCTTTAAGACATTTTGTGACTGAGCCCAGCTTCAAAGGTAAATGGAAGAAGTTGGGGTGTGAGAAATCCTAAGTTCAAGTCCTGAAACTAACAAAAAAGTTGACAGAATCTAAGCTAAAAGGAAGCAAGCTGTCAAGCATGAACATGTGGGTACCAAACATAGAATAGACCGTAGCAGTTCATAATCTTCATCCTGTGATTGAATAACTTCATGCACCTCGTACATTGTCAAACATACTTGGCTAACTATAATGTTCAAGTAAACTATTATCTAATATTTTCAATAAGTTTAAGCTATTCGATTAAAAGCAAATGCAAGATATTTTCTCCATATTTTACATATTGATGGAGTGTTACACAAGTGTTAAGAAAAAGTATTCTCGTAAATATTCTATTTGTACACAGATCCCAAAAGATGTACAATCCAAAAAGTGGAATGTCTGAACTCTGAAGAACAAATCTCCATAGCACATGTCCACACTAAATGAGTTGTATGTTTCTCATTGTCCTGCTCTCTATTGTGAAGTAGTGCTATCGGATCATTCACTTGTGCTATGGGATCATTCACAAACTAATAAACTCTACCTGTCTGTCAAAGCTTATTAATGACCCGCAGGCAATTTTTGCTTTGTATATGTTGCCTTGGCCCTAGCGTATGCATTAATGGCAAAATTCCAGGTGTACTTCATAAATAAAATAGAAAACAACATGCATTAATAATAGAACAATCAGACGCAAGGAAACAAAACAGAAAACATGTGTTCAAGTATATATAATATACCCTCGAGCATTGCAGAGAGAATCAATCTCATCAATGAATATGGTACTTGGAGCATAAGCTCTTGCAAGATCAAACAGACACCGAACCATGCGTTCACTCTCCCCACGCCATTTTGAAGCCAAAGTAGCTGAAGAAACATTGAAGAATGTTGTTCCGCATTCAGTAGCTACAGCCTTAGCCAGGAGCGTCTTTCCAGTACCAGGTGGACCAAACATAAGAACACCTTTCCAAGGACGACGAATTCCCTGAGCAAATGCATTGACACCAACATCAATAGTCTTAAAATCCACAAGGTGCAATATCAAGCAATAATATCTACAAACCTTTTGTAGAATGCACTACTGAAAATCGATGTATTACCTTCCTCAAGGACAGTGTCACAAATTTTGACATGTTTCTTGTGTATCTCTAGAGAGTATGCATGGATGCACGTGCGCGCGCGCACACACACATGCATGTATGTATATGCATATACCTAATAAGCAAGAGGTCAGGCATGTCCTTCCACTCTTATGTGCTGCCCTTATGGGAATTAATTTTTGGAAAAATAATGGGTCCACAATAACATTTCAGAAAAAAGGAGATGACAGAACAATACATTTTTTCCTTCAAAATCGATAACTTTACATGAAAGTTTCAAATGAAACAGTTCATAAAGAAATGTAATTTTTATTGCAGGTGCATCACAACACAACCTTCTGTTATTGGCATAAAACACGTTCATTATGAACTGAATGATACTACTAATAGAATGCTGCTTACTGCCTCCCTAGGTATTTACCAATGAAAATTAAACATACAGCCTATTAATGTTCATGTCTATTTTTCAACAGAGTTCACTTGCCAAGAATGTTTCTAGCACACAAAAACTATGCACATTACCCCAAATATATCACTTTATAATGTTATGCAGTAAACTGCAGAATGATGACAATCTGACACTTAGTAAGTAACACAAAGTCAAGTATTCAAGAAACTGCAATGTAAGAGAATAGCCCACAAAAGTTCCGATGACCAGGAATTTCAAATACTATAAAAAGCAGATGAGCATTATCAACTAAACATCAACATATACCTGAAAATACTCGGGCATCCATAGAGGAAGAACCACAGCTTCTTCTAGGAGTCTTTTTGCTTCATTAAGCCCTGCAACATCATCCCACCTGACCCCAGGACTAGTCTCCAGGACATCTCTTTCCAGCATTGCAGCCAAATCTGCATCTGGTCCTTCATATTGTCCCTTTGTTGGTCCATCATCTGTGTCGCCATTCTACAAGTGATGGAAGAAAATCAAAACAGGAATGCAGAGGACCAGATATCTACAGTCTATCCATGGCAACATCTTTGAATACATAGCCAAAATGTTTACAGAGCTTCTATGTTGAATCAGAGGTTAACTTAAGAACGATGAGATATCTTATGAATTACCTAGAAAAAAGATAAACAAATGAATAAATTGTAGTTTCGTTTTGAAAAAGTGGCTGCAAGGATGCCCAACAACCTGTCATGGGATGCAGTATACATTATTCTCGGCAATGTGATTAAAAATATGAATATGACTTTCTTCTAGTACAATTCAGCAACAATGATCCAAAATGTGCCAGCAGAAGTTCTTTTCAAGGGTACCCCATATCTATAAATGAATAAAAATCTAATTTGCACTTCTATCAGGCATGTGTAATCTTCATCTCTAGAATAATAGACATTGAAGTATTACTATTTGCATGGGCTGCATCACACTCTTCAAACACAATTTGTATTTAGAAATCTATAAAATATGGTTTCTTCCCCATAGCCAAACCCTTGAAGACTAACGACTTTATTACTTATGCATGAAGATAAAGAAATTCACACAGAATTATAAGTTATAAGCAAAATAATAAGGCTAAAAGAATAAATTTAGTTCAACACCTTATCAGTCAAATATGAGTTCTAATGAACATTGATTAGCACAGAGAATCTCGTGATTGAAATAAAATATTCAAACTCTACAAGTTTGGAACAGACAGAGGTTGCCCAGGTCAAAGCTGCACTGCCTCCTTAGAGGTCACTGAGAATCCACTATTATTTTGTCTGGGGGCTGTTAAGTTACTGATTGCAACTAGAATATTGGACAACAAAGCCTAAAAATCGCTATATATTTAGAAACACAATGCTATTTTCTCTGAAACAATAAAGTTTCCTTAGTTATAAAAAGAGGTTGACCATCATTTTTAGCATGACTGTTTCTTCAAATTCACATGAGCTGATCAACTCAGACACATCTCAATGAAGAAGAAAACTAAAGAAAGTGATCAGGATATGACATCAACAGACAGATATTAACTCATTTGAAAATATTCACCTGTGAATCTGCCTTATTAGAATTTGATTTTCCTTTCTTTCCTCCAACACTGGAGGCTGTTGATGATCTGACACTTGAGCTTCCTTTGCTTGCACTGGCTTTTGCCCCACGACCAGCTGCACCTGCTTTAGTTGAACCACGGGCCCAAGTTGCATCTGACTTTCTTGTACTTGACTGACCAGCTCTTGTGGTCCTTCTACTAGTGTCTCTGCTTGGTGGTCTCCAAACATCAGGATCATCGAAAGGGGCGCTTGATGATGTTGGGTATTCATCCAATGGTTCGAAAACAAAGGGTTTCGTTCGAATAGGGGGTGATGATGCCCGCCTGCTCCCTGGAGCATTCTTAAAGGCCCTTATTTCAGCATCCAATTGTTTCACAATTTCTACTTCCTCGGAAATAGCCTTTTTGCAGTTCATCCATTTTGAACGAATTATGGCATCATCTAGAGTGCTCATGTGCCTAAGTAGAGAGAATATTAATGTACATGAGCAGAAGCGGTAATTAACAGTCAGCATCTCAAAACATTGGATTGTCTCTTAGGATTCAGCAACTTTTATTCCAAATCGACAAGAAGAAAGAAATAAATTTTTGCACACGTCATCATCAAACGAAGGTTGAATGCAAGGATCTCATCAACGTAATAGATCTCACAAAACAGATAAAGTAGTGATGCACATATAAAATTTTTCTCTCACCAATCTACTGAACATCTTCAGCTTAGATCTCTAGCTTATTGACTGATCATTAGATGTCCATTTTAAACAAAGTTCCATCACTAACATGTTTGGTGCTTCCACAATCCACATTATAGGTACTTGCATAATTAGAGTGAAGAGAGTGCTAAGGATTCAAAAACAAGATACTAATAAACACTCAAATGAATGCTTAACTTTAATGGTATAAACCCACAACTAGTATCAGATTAACAAGCACTTCAGAACATTTTCACAGAACCCTTACATAAGGGTCATCCAATTAGAAAAATCAAAATCATCTTAAACATGTGGATCCCGGATCTCCTCTTCACACAGTACAGTCACTCCAGAAGAACTGAATTTGTTCACTAAGACAGAACTGAAGTAGTAGACAGCATTTTAGTTCATCAAAGATTCATATATTACCAGTTGGCAGTAGCTCTTTGCGAGAAATAAGTTATACTGCTACAGAAATGCACAACATCTCATTCATACAAAATGCTATCTATACACATGCATTCTTCAAGATTCATTTATTTTCATTAAATAGCTCTTTTTCTTCTAGCTATTTTTCTTCCTAGATGAATGATTTGGGCATTCCTAACACAGAGCAGTCAGAAATAAAAACCAGCAATTTATCTGCTTTATTAACAGAAAGTGTTAACGTCACAGTTCCTGTTCATCTCAAATCCCCTCAACCGAAACTACTTCAAACGTAAAGCAAGACAACCTGATGTACTAACACCCGAGTAGCCAGTTGGAAAGACATCTAAGTTTCAAACAAAATCGGAGCTCAAATCCAAACAAAAGAGAGAGGATTTATAAGTTACATCATTAGTTCACAGAAGATTGTATATGATGTGATCATATAACTTCAGGTGATGCATTGATCATTAACATAATGTAGGGAGATTTGTCATTCTAGAGATAACTAAGGGTTTTCCTAAATTTAAAATCAAAAAAAAAAATCTACAAGAACAAAAAGTGTTGAACTTTATTACAGTTGGAACATTGGAAACTACTTCAGGAACTCAAGAGCTCAGATCCGAGTAGCCAATCGGAATTATAAATGACAGCATCAGTTATAGAGGGGTGAATATAATGCAATAACTTCAGGCGATTCATTGATCACGGGGTTTTCTGAAATGTACCCCAAGAAAACCTTCAATTATCTGTTTTATTAACAAAAACTGCCAACTTTCAAGTTCCAATCATAAGCTAAGATCCAAGTAGCTCATTGGAAAGGGATCCAATTGCAATCAAAATCAAAGCTCGAACTGAAACAAAGGGGAAAAAAGGAATTACTTGTTGATCTGAGCAATGGCGCCATCGAAGAAGATGATGGAGGTGTCGTAGAGCCCCTCCATGGCGTACTCCCTCGCGAGCTTCAGGTGCTCTTGGAGGCCAGTTAGGGTTCCCACCATCGCCTCTAGGGTTTGTGAAGAGCTAGGGTTAGGGTTTCTAGGTTCTCTGGAGATCTCGGCCAAAGATATTTGAGCTCGTTGGTGAGAGATTTTAGGCCGACAGCGGCGGACTACGGGCTGTACACTGACGTTTAAACCTCCCGATTGAACGGAGCCTCGATATGACGAAAATAGCCCCATGACATTTATCAAATGACAAATTTGTCCTCAAGGCTAAATAGCAGTTAAATACCTATTAGTTTCACTTGCTATCACTTGCTTTCTACTGTACTTATATACCGTAAGTTGTTTAAAATTGGCACGAATGTGCCCTCTATTCTGCGAACGTGAAAATTTTAACTGAATATTCTAATATGACACTCACATGCTAATCCATTCTAAGTGTCGTATCAGAATATCTATGTGGAGATTTTTCGCGTTTGCATAACAGATGATACTAATGTGTCAAGTTTAAACAGCTTAGAATATGTAAATGACATGAAAGTGAAGTGAGGGTTTATAAGTACAAACTGGATAAAAGTATACGGTATTTAAGTTCTATTTAGCCTAATTTTAAGAGTTGTTCGGTGGCTAGCTAGTGCAAATTTATCCTCTCAACTTTTCAGTTGTTCTAAATCATTTATGAAAAGGACACAAAGGTACAAGTTGAAATTTTCAATTGCCTACTCGTCGTTTAGAATACCTTGCTTTTATGCATAATGTGCTTTTATGCGTGATGTTCTGATAAGGTTTATTGTTTGGTATGCTAATATTGAAAATGCAACAGATTCTAGAATTCGCTTTTCGCTCTTCTTTTTCAATTGCCTACTTGCAGATTGCTCCTACATTATCACTGTTTTAAAATTCTATCCTCTATTTTTATTTTTATAGAATACACTTTTTATCTTCAGAGAATACACTTTTTATCTTCAGAAAAATTATTTTCTGACAAATAGACCAGCTGAGGGTAAAAGAGTCAAAAAAATTCATTCAACTGCTTTACGTAGAAAAACATCCACAAAAAATAAAATTACTCTAGCAGTAAGTTCAAAACAGCAATGCTACAGATTATCCACAGTTAACCTTATAAAGAAAGAACATTGGCCATCAGCCATCATCGCATCACCATGCTATTGAGTACTGAAGAACAGATCTCTGATGCATAACAAGGACTAAAACTTCATCTCAGTACGTGATCAACAACAAAGAATGCACCCTCTGCAAATAATGCAACGCCTTAAAAAATATAAAAAATTAAAAAAATTTAAAAAAAAACCATCAACACAAAGGGATAAGACAGCGCATTAATGTTACACCTGCTAAATGTCGCAAACAAGTCAAGCAACCCATCAGTTTACAGAGAATGCAGAAAACTAGAAAGCACGTTCGACATAAATTAAGTTACAAAGTCATCTGAATCTAAACCTATGCTTTGCAAGTTCGACTATAGTGCCCTTTCACCTTACACTTGCTACATGTAACTGGTCTTTTAGCCTTCAACACAGACTCAGTAGCCTTCAGCTTCTTGAATTGTCCGCCAGGACCACGACGTTGACGAACAGGAACTGCAACAATCCCGTTAACCGCATCCCCTATCGGGTTTATTGACATAGCATAAGTTTCACGGTAACAAACCATAGTAAAATACTTCGAACATAAATCAGAAGCAGACCGATCAGTTCTCTCAACAACAGCCAAAGCATGCACACAAGGCAACCCTATCACTTGCCACCTCCGACACGTGCACTCCCACGTGTCAATATTGACAATGTCGGTTTTACCCTCATCGCGCACCTCAAAAATATTGTCAGTCGAGTGAACAACTTCTAAGGTTTGAGCTTTAATAATCTCTTCTTGAATTTTATCATTTGCCGATGGTGTGAGAATTGTCATCCATGCATTTGAATTCTCGCGACGAGTATATATCATCTCCATTATCTTGCACCTGATTATGTCCACTGCTTGTACTATTGATGGCTCGTTTCTGATAGATATCCAAGAATTGAATGTTTCTGAGGCTTCTGATGAGTATTTACCATACCTTAAACCTTTGAAGAAGGCATTTGACCAGTATTCAGGCTTAGAAGATAAAACCCATTCAGCACTTTTTTCAGATTCAGCCTTCAATTTGTCGATGATCGCATTGAACTCATCGACCTTGCAAGCATGGACAGCGCTTGCAAAATCTTCAACCGCTGTCTCCTTCAGTTCTTTTGTCAATGAATCGTCTAGCTCAGACTTGAACTCCTCAATGAGACTATTTACACAATAGCCATATATGCATCCGGGGAATATTTCAGCTAGCTTCTCCTCTAACTCATTCTGCTTTTTCGACACAAATGTTACAGTTCGAGATGTTCCC
This sequence comes from Asparagus setaceus, assembly GCA_012295165.1. Lineage (NCBI taxonomy): Eukaryota > Viridiplantae > Streptophyta > Magnoliopsida > Asparagales > Asparagaceae > Asparagus > Asparagus setaceus. Next base: position 78,664,210 of record CM022706.1, read on the forward strand.
AGAGCTGATTTCAATTGTAGCATAAACCAGTGCCAATTCTCTTTACTATCATCTTCTATAACAGCAAATGCAACTGGGAAAACTTCATTCTCACCATCAACTCCTGTAGCAGCCAATATCTTCCATTGTTTTGCTGATTTAAGAGAGACGCTATCGAGAAAAAGGAGAGGACGGCAACCATGCTCAAAACCATTAATCGAAGCTTGGAAGGAAATAAAAAGCCGACCTAATTTTGAATCCTCTACCTCTTCAAACGCAGCAAAACTTCCAGGGTTCGTCTCTACCAACTTCTCACAAAACCATGGTAACTGATCCGAGGCCTCTTCATGCGAACCATGAAGCTCTTTCTTTGCAAGAGATTTCCCTCTCCAAGCTTGATAGTAACTCAAGTTAAGTCCATACTCTTTCTTGAAATCTTTTGCTATGTCCCTTGGGCTATAATCCGGAGTTTCGCGTAACTTGTCTTTTATAAGGCTAGCGATCCAACCCTGTGTCGCTAACTTGTTATGTTCTCTGCTGCCCTCTCTTTCGCACGTGTGAGTGTCGTTAAATTTCTTGATCGTAAGCTCGTGCTTATTTGAATTCTTCGATGCGTATATACGCCAGGGGCATTCATCCTCGGCACAACGAACTGAGATGCGAGGGCCCTCATTCTTGATGAATTTGTACATGAAATTCTTGGCAATGGCGTATTTTTTGAGTGCGTCACGAAAAGCTCTAGGGCTAGCAAATGCTTGCCCCACACCTGTGATACTGTTGTCCCAACTGTCGCATATACGCTTGGCGCTCCCTTCACTGTATTCGTTGATGGGGATGACATCAATAGGGACTGAATCAGCTAGCATACTCCTAGTTCTCCTGCAAAAGAACACGTATTTCATAAGATTTTTTTAAAAAAAAATCATATAGACTTCTCTATAGAAAATTGCGTTAGGAGGCACGAGATCATCAGATGTTCTTGGGCACAAATCTTAAAGTTGATGGATAATAACTATCCAACTTTCAGTTTTTTACTGGGACATGTTGCAGTTCCTGCCTTTCTAACCAAGACATGTGTCGTTTGCTACAGGATTAATTGTGCATAGGCCCCCTGTACTCCCGCCAAATTGAATCTACTACCCTGTAGTTCAATTGTTGTTGCAGATAGGAGGCTCCCTGAGTGACATTTTTTGACCCTTTTCACGGGATCTATGTGCAACAATATATTTTCACTCAGGGGGTCGCAACAATAGACCTACAGGGGTGTTAAGTTCAATTTCCTGATAGTACATGGGGTCTATCCACAACTAAACCTTTTCAACAGAAGACCCTTGAAAGAATTTATTTTTATCCCCTTAGATTGAACACAAAACAGAGAGTTTCAGGGCAATACCTCTTGTGAGTCGGGGTTGGGGTTGGGGTTGGGGTTGACGTTGGAGCATCAGTCCTCTTTAAAAGATAAACATCCGTTGTCAAAGAATCTGAATGGAAATCCACCATGCGACTCAAATCTTTGTCGCTGGATATTGTGATGAGAGTTCGGCGGTTGCCTGGAAGGAAGTATTTGAATGTATAGATACTCGCATCGCAATGAAACAACTCGGATATCTCTGATAATAAACTATCAAATGTCATGTCACTCTTGATATCAAATGCATGGGCATCTCCACCAGTATAAGACATAGATCCATCATTGTTCGTGGTAAATTGTCCACCCATCTGGAAAATAGCCAAAATCTTTCCCATTGTGATGATGAAGCACAATGCCCTGAGGTCAACAAGTCAATGCAGTTCAAAGGTAAGATCAAAGGGAAAACTGTAATAGAAAAGGGTCGACCAGAAGCATGAATAATACCAATAAATATAAAATAAATGCAGAACATTTTGCCTCAAATCTACCAAGACATGTTTGTTGGTAAAAATTGTTAAAAAGGTCTTGAATTAGGATCAGTGGGTGAAATCTAAAGCTAAGGTAATGTTGAAGTCATCTTGTGAAAAAGAATAGCAAAGCATAAACATGAATACTATGTAGGCTTGCAACAGAAGCTAGATGAGGGGAATCTACACCCATTACTAAGAATGGTCTCTCGCTAGACGAAGGTAAACCACTACTGAATCCAAATCCCCAATATACAAAAACACTGTTGATCATAAGTTCATAACTCAACACCACAAGTGAGGCACTCAGGGTTTCAAAATACCCTCAGACATCTGAAGGCCACAATCTAGGGGCATTGCATGCGTGAGACAAGAAAATTTGTGAAATCGCGACGTGTCAACATTACAAAAGGAATCAATACGGCTTGTGGGTTCACTCCAGATGCTACCTAGTCCATATCATCTTTGCTAAAGTCTCTTGGGGAGATGATGAGAGAACATAAACATGTCATATGCAGTGTTAAGGCTTAGAAAGTGGTCTATACCATCTTTGCTTGAGTTCTCTTAATCTTCTTATCTGCTTGACTGGTAGCATTCCAATTCTTAGCCTAGTGAGGTGCTTCTGGTTCCTACTAGCCGGTTAGCCTAGTGGATTGACCGAACAAGAGTGTGCCCCACCTTATGGTACTTTGAGGGGAAAAAATAAAATGTAAGCTTGCAATAGAGTTGCCTAGTAGGTTGCTACATTGGGGTGCGTGAAGTCTCTCCTGCACTAATCAATTTATCACAAATGCAAAGATTGGATCAATTCATGATCTAGTGATTCATCTTCTGAGTACGTGAGCAACTCCTTTCCTTTCTTCAAGTAAGTGTTCTAACTAATTATTTCCTTTCTTCAAATAATGAGTTTGCACACTTACTTGAAGAAGGAAAGAGAGTTGCTCACTTACCTGAAGAAAAGAAAATGAATTACTAGCTTATGAGTTGACCAAATCTTTGCATTTATTATTAATAGACTAGTGTAAGAGACTTCACGCTCCCCAATGTACAAGCCTACTTAGTAGCCATATTGCAAGCTTACATTTTTATTTTTTCCCTCAAAGTATCATAAGATGGGACCGGTCTTGTTCGGTCACCCCACTAAGCTAATTGGCAAGTGGAAACCCGAAGCACCCCACTAGGCTAATATTGAAGAATTGGAACGCAGTAGGCTATATTTAGTCAAGCAAATAAGAAGAATAAGAGAATACAAACAAAGTGACATGGGTCAGTTTTTGACTATGTATGACATGTTTGTGTTCTCTCATCATATAGGAAAAAATGGGCATGAGGCAGTGACTCATTTAGCAAAATGAGCTACCAAGACAAAGGCTAATATTTAGGCTAACCCTGCTAGTCATATCAAAGAGGGTTGATCTCACCACCTCTATCTCTTGGTAGCTCATTATGCTAAATGAGATGCCACCGCATAACCATCAAACTTATGGACACACACATTGTGTAGCAAGATTATATGATGGTTTATGTGGTTGTTGATCGATTCACAAACTATTCCCACTTTGCAGTCAAGCATTATAGACTGCAACAATGGTAAATGGTGTTCCTTAAGTAAGTTTTTAGACTACACGGCTACCGGTCATGATTCTAAGCGATAGTGACCCTGTGCTTACCAGCCAAATGTGGAGAGAGGTCCTTCATCTCAAGGTAAAAGGCCAAGAATGAGTCGACTCTATCGACCCCAAAGTTGATGGAAAAACCAGGGCAGTAAACAACCCATTAGAGTCTTATCTCGTTTTCTTGTTGTTTGAAAAATCGAGAATGGAGCGAATGATGAGTTAAGTAGAATACCAGTACAGTACCACTTGGCACGCCTCCATTACAAGGATTTATTCAAGGCGTTGTTCATGAGAAAACCCCTACACCCCTATCTTATATTCAACGAAATGTGACAAGTGCAATTAATTGAAGAAACATTGTTAAGTAGGGGTGAGGTTTCGAAGCTTCTCAGAGATAACTTAGGCATGGTTCAAGCAATAATGAAGAAGTTCACAAATGCGCATCTGAGTGATCATGAGTTCAGCATCAGGGACAATGCCTTCCGTTCACAACCTTATTCGCAACATGCGGTGAGCTACCCAAAAATTCGGAACGAGATTTTATGAGTACATATATAAATGTAATTAGTGACGAAATTCGGTTTGAGAACTTTATTAATCAAAGCCCTCTTCTCTTCCATCATTCTTCTTCTGACAAAATTTTGATTCTAACTGCTTTTAGTCTCAAGAGATTCCAAATAGTGTCCTTGGCTATACTTCGCAATAAGTCAACAGAACAAATTTCCGTGCAAAACTTTTTTCAGAAGCAGATGTAAAGATGCAAACTTTCAAACTAAAAACGTCACTTTCTTGCAAAATCTATCAACAAAACTACAACAATTAATCTGATAAGACAATAAAGCGAGCGAGCGAGCGAGAGAGAGAGATGGTAACAGTGTTCTTTGCAATATTTTGCATAAGTAAACAGTGCAAAAATTCTGAGAAAAACGATTTTTTTTCTATATTTAGATGTAAAGATGCAAAAATATAAACTAAAAACGTCACCTTTTTTGCAAAATCTCTCAATAAAACTGCAAAAATCAACCTAATAGACAGTAAAGCGAGAGAAAGAAAAGTAACCTGGGAGGTGAAACCCACGACGGCGGTGGCGCTGCGTTGAGATCGCCGGAGAAATTAGGGCGAGGAAACCCTAGCTAGGGTTCGGGGATTGGGGGAAAACGAGAAAGGGCAAAGGATGAAAGATTTTAGATTTTACTTTCGCGAGAGGACCTCGAAAGTCTAAGGGTGCGATTGAAAAATTTCACAAGAGGGCCTATTTGCACTTTGTCCTTTATCGAATTTTGTGTGGACTTGTCACTGTCGATAAAATAAATGATTGGGCCTGAACTCTGGGCCTCACTACCTGGTTAATTTTCTGTCCAGCAAGAATAAATACTTTATTTATATATATATATATATGTATGTATTTATTATTTAAAGAACTCATCTTTTAAAATAAGACCATTTTATAGGAACCATTTTTTTTATTTCAATTTCTACATAAACTATTTTAAAGAACTTTTTGTAGCAATCAACTACCTGGACCACTTTTCAATTAATATTTTAGATAATTGACCCCATCTAACCTCAATTAAGGATCAGCTCTAATATACTTGTACATAACAACTAATTATTATAGTAAAACCCAAAAAATACTTGTCTTAAAAGCGAGTCCTGCTTGTTGATTGCAAAAAATTATTTAAAGATGATTTGCATATAAATTGACAATCAAATGTAGTTTCTGAGAATAATTTTATTTTAAAGGTGGTTTCTAAGAAAAACCCTAATTTTATTTCAATATCAATTACGATATTATGAAATTCCTCATGTGTTTCTCTATCCTCTTAACTAATTCTATCTTCCTAAGTACTCTCATCAAATTAAAACTATTCATATCCATAATTAGAAAATGCAAAAGTAGAAAATTCTAATAATAAAATCTTTGTTCATTTTGAACAAACTGTAACTATCCACAATTAAAAATCTAAAAATGTCATGTGTCCCTCATTAATTATTTTAAAACGTTAATTTCAATAAACCTCCCATAAATTTGAATTGAGCACTAAACTCCCAAAATGTTTGCAACTCTCATTAAATCCTCATTAAGTTTGATAATTTGAGAAAACACCCAAAATATTATGATTTTTACACTTAACCTCCATAATGACATTACCCAAAATTTTACATCGATTATAATTAACCCTCAAGGGTAGTGTATACTGTGTACCCATCAAATCATTTTTTGGTAAGTTAATCAATAAATTTACAAACAACCCAACAAATATGAAAAATTATAAATAGCTACCTAAAAATCTAATAGTATAAATAACATTTAGAAAATTTTGAAAGCTACAAACAGCCCCATTTAAATTCCTAAAAATTATAGAAAACCCCTGACAAATTGAGCTATTACAAAAAACCCTTCAAAATAAAAACATTACATATAGCCCGCTAAAAACACTAAAATTGCAAAAAAAACCCTAGAAAAATCTGAAAATTGAAAAAGATTCTTAAAACTCTAAAATTCTAAATGACCCACAAAAATTCATAAATTACAAACAACTTCTTTAAAATTCCAAAAAGTACAAACAACCTCTTTAAAATAATTACAAATAACCCCTAAAAATTTAAAAAGACACATGAGAATATGAAAATTATTAAAAAACACAATAAAACTAAAATATGACAAATAGCACCCTAAAATATATAAAATTGCAAACCACACCCCTAAAAATCTAAAAATCATAAGCAGACCCTTTAAATTAGAAAATTACAAAGAAACACCTAAAAATTACAAAATAATCCTTAAAATATAAAAAGTTCAAAAACCTCCTCAAAATCTAAAATTAGAAACAAACCCCTTTAAAATTTAAAAGTTACAATCAACATCTTAAAAATTCCAACAATTACAGATAAATCCCCAAAAAATCTAAAAATTATAAACATCCATTATGTGGGGTTTTTTGCCAAAAATTATTGGGGGTTAAGTGAAAAAATATAAACTTATTGGGTTATTAGTGTGTATTTTGGTCATTTGACTACACTTGAACTAATGATGTTAATTTCAAGAGTTCTCTGCCAAAAGTTATTAGGGGTTTAGGGAGAGTTTTAGGGTGTGTTTGGCAATCACCCAAAAACTGGGTCAGGTTCAACCCTGGCCCGGTTCTACTCTAAACCAGTTTAGTGTTAGACCACCACCCCCTTAGTCCAACACTAAACTTATTTTATGACCTCTTTTTGGCCTAAGAAAAACTGGGCCAATTCTGGCCCAGTTTTTGCCAATCAAAAATAAATTCAAACTGGCAGGTTCAGTCCTAGCCTAATTTTAGAAGTTTGTCAAACACACCCTTAAAGACATTGTGGATTTAGTTCTAAACATCAAACTTAGTGGGCTTATGGGGGGGAGTGAAATTTACCCATATTTTAATTATAGATTTTTTTTTTCAATTTGTACACCCCAAATTGCATGTATTTTTAAGTTTGCCCCCATATCATGATAATTGTAAATTTGCCCCAAAATTATTTTATTCTCTCAACTTTAATCATCACCATAACTTTAGTATTATAAAAACATACCTAATAGTGTAGACATGGGCATAACACTTGTATAATTTAGCTAGAAACTGATAACTTTCTAAAAGATTTGAAATTATTAGATAATTAAATTGTGTAGGGTATAAAAATTCAGAAATTATACAGTGAATTTGTGCAAATTGTAAGATGACACCATAGGATTGCGATGAGAATCAAATTATTTGTGCAAATATATTTTTTTCATAAAAGGATTTTGACATTAATGTACTATTTTTTGTAAATTATACTTAATGCTAATTGACCATGGAATTTTGACTTTAGTCATGATAATTTTAATACTTTTGATTAATTATATAGGTATATAGACAATAAATTATTTTACTTTTCACATGGAAATAAAAGAAATATTTCACATCTAAGTTATAGTAAGGAAATAAACTAAAAAGAAATAAAATGATATTTAACGACGTGCAATGCACGTGCATCCAACCTAGTAAGAGCTAAACATGACAGTTTTCAAACACCATTTTCCCCAATTTCTTCCAAGTTTTGATAGTTAACTCGTCAATTGTTATTATGCATTTTGGACTATTTTATATATATATATATATATATATATATATATATATATATATATATATATATATATATATATATATATATATATATATATATATATATATATATATATATATATATATATATATATATATATATATATATATATATATATATATATATATATATATATATATATATATATATATATATATAAGTGTATTGTTTTTATAAGTGTGGACGATGGAGATCAAAGTGTATTTGGAAGAGCTTTTGAATTGAGTTTTTAACTTGTTAGCATGGTTGAATTGAATTATACTGAAACCTATATATCGTCAAATTTATATGGAAGAATCTTTTAGATCAACAAAACGGAAGATGATTTAATTGATAAGCTTGTATTTGCTCATATATGGTACCCAGCTCCCCCAGCTGAACAATCATGGACTCATCTCTAACAGAGGGTTATCTCTTAATCCATCTAACTAAGTGGGGGTTATTCATTGGGACATTTGGGGAAATGGGATAATTTTAGGGATTCTACTTTATGGTGTTATTCATTGGGATAATGGAACAAGGATAATACGTTTTGGTGTTATTGGTTTATTGGAACACTAGTGGGATAATTTCACCACTTGGGATAAAATTATCCCACTCATATACAAATTTTTGCCCCAATAGTAAAATTTACCCCATCCTACATATTGGAACAATTATGTTCCACTTTGAAGGCAATTGGGATAATTTTGAAACATTTTTATATTACTTAATTAATACATGCTAATTATATTATAAATATATACCATGATATATAAAACATAAAATAATAATATATTCAATATATTATATTATATTATATTATCATGTAATAGAATAAAATATTATTATAATTTAATTTTATGTATAATTTATTCTATTATATTTATTATATATTATTATGCAATATCACATAGTATATTATATCATAATAAAATAGTACAATATATTTATTATAATGTTATATTATATTATTATAATATTATATAATAATGTAATAATATATATTATAATATATTATATTATGTTAGTTGTAGTTAATATTTTACTATAGTTAATATAATATTATATTGTATTATATTAAACTAATATAATAATATATTATAATATAATATAGCATAATATTAAAATTATTGAATATGTTAGTGTATTATATTTAATTATATAATATAATATAAAGCATGTCATATGATTATATGATATTATATTCATATATTATATTGATATAATAAAATATATTATTGAACTATAATATAATACATTTTAGATATTATGCATATATTATAGTAATTATCATATAATATTATATTATATTTAATTATAATATAGTATTTTAAATAATATTATACTAAATAAAAGAAACTATTATGATATTTTAAGGCAGTAAATTATAACCAATGATACTATATTCTAATATATTAAATTAAATATTATATTATTGAAATATTATATTACATATTTCATATGTTTTATCAATTATTATATAATATGGCATACTATTATAATATAATATAATAAATAATTAATAATATTAATTATATTATATTTTAGTATAAAGTAAAATAATGTATTATATTATAATAACATACTAAATGATGTATTAAATCTATTGGATAAATAAATTATAGTAATTATCATAAATATAATATGGCATACTATTATAATATAATATAATAATTAATTAATAATATTAATTATATTATATTTTATTATAAAGTAAAATAATGTATTATATTATAATAACATACTAAATGATGTATTAAATCAATTGGATAAATAACTTATAGTAATTATCATAAAATATGATATTATATAATAATAATAATATAATATTTTTAATAATGTTATATTGAATAAACTAAAATATTATAATATTTGTATTTATATTAAATTAAATATTACATTATTGAAATATTATATTAAATATATTGTTCGTATATTATGTCAATTATTATATAATATATCATATTATTATAATATAATATAAAATATTAATTAATAACATTAAACATAGTTATAATTAATTATTAATTATAATATAACATATTATATTTTAGTATAAAGTAAAATAATATATTATATTATAATAACATATTAAATAATATACTAAACCAATTGGATAAATTAATTTAGACTTGATTGATAAATAAATATTATATTTTAATAAGGTGTCACATCATCAATTATCCCATGAATTGTCAAATCAAAGCTTCAAATTATCTCACTATCTCAACTTATCCCACTTTATCCCACTCAAAATATCCTAAAGGGATAAAATTATCCCATTGGAATAATTTTCCCACTTAGCCCCAATTTGTCCCAACCAATAACCCCCCTAAGTTGATTTGTAAACCCTTCGTTTTGAGGGATTAACTCATTTTAACCCCTCTAGACAGGTTCGTAAAAGCTTCAACTTTTGTGTTTGGCAAATTATGAGGGGTCAATTCGGTTTACATCCTATGCAATTTTTTTGAGTTCGGCAGGCTAAGAAGGGATTAACTTTCCTTAACCCCTCACTTAACCCTTTACCAATCAGGGCTTAAGAATTTAGGAGGATTGAAGTGATTTGTTGTTGGGATTGTTGAAAGCTGTTCATTTGGTTATGGACATTTGATTTATTTTTGATTGGATTATTTGATTTTTGTTTCTATAAGAAAAGCACTTTTTTCTTCAAAATCTTTCATGTTCTTTATATGCAAACTGTTCTGTTGATCAAATTGGATTCTAAACCATGGCAAAAACTTTCTCCTTTAGTTTTCTATCCATCTTTGAAAGTTGTGCAATATTGTTTGTTGATGTCCTGAGACTCAGCAGCGAGATTAGTAGATAATCCCGAATTTAGCGACGGGGCTTGGGATGGATACAGACCATGTGGGTCCCCGCATCTCCTTAGACGGCTAAACCCCCTGGTTAGATAAGGGAGCTGCAAAATAAGCTCGTTAGAGGATCGGAGTTGGGTTCTCCGGTAAGTGGTTCCTCTGATGATCAAGTCAGTATTTGAGCTTGAGTGGAGAAGAAACTAATAAACTGAATAAGTTCTAAGTGTGCAGAAATTGCATACATGTGGCCCCGAGGGGGCCTCAGAGATGATCCAGGAGAAGGAGCCTCTGCTCAGTGGGCGATGAACCCATATATATACCCAGCTCAGAAGGGTAGAAGCGCCACTGGCAGAGTCAGGCGCATACCGGATCGGTAGTGTTGGCGGTGTCGTGTATGCGTTGAGTCACCATTGGGACATTTGGGGAAAATGGGATAATTTTAGGGATTCTACTTTATGGTGTTATTCATTGGGATAATGGAACAAGGATAATACGTTTTGGTGTTATTGGTTTATTGGAACACTAGTGGGATAATTTCACCACTTGGGATAAAATTATCCCACTCATATACAAATTTTTGCCCCAATAGTAAAATTTACCCCATCCTACATATTGGAACAATTATGTTCCACTTTGAAGGCAATTGGGATAATTTTGAAACATTTTTATATTACTTAATTAATACATGCTAATTATATTATAAATATATACCATGATATATAAAACATAAAATAATAATATATTATATTATATTATATTATATTATATTATATTATATTATATTATATTATATTATATTATATTATATTATATTATATTATATTATATTATATTATATTATATTATATTATATTATATTATATTATATTATATTATATTATATTATATTATATTATATTATATTATATTATATTATATTATATTATATTATATTATATTATATTATATTATATTATATTATATTATATTATATTATATTATATTATATTATATTATATTATATTATATTATATTATATTATATTATATTATATTATATTATATTATATTATATTATATTATATTATATTATATTATATTATATTATATTATATTATATTATATTATATTATATTATATTATATTATATTATATTATATTATATTATATTATATTATATTATATTATATTATATTATATTATATTATATTATATTATATTATATTATATTATATTATATTATATTATATTATATTATATTATATTATATTATATTATATTATATTATATTATATTATATTATATTATATTATATTATATTATATTATATTATATTATATTATATTATATTATTATAATATAATATAATAAATAATTAATAATATTAATTATATTATATTTTAGTATAAAGTAAAATAATGTATTATATTATAATAACATACTAAATGATGTATTAAATCTATTGGATAAATAAATTATAGTAATTATCATAAATATAATATGGCATACTATTATAATATAATATAATAAATAATTAATAATATTAATTATATTATATTTTAGTATAAAGTAAAATAATGTATTATATTATAATAACATACTAAATGATGTATTAAATCAATTGGATAAATAACTTATAGTAATTATCATATAATATTATATTATATTATATTATATTATATTATATTATATTATATTATATTATATTATATTATATTATATTATATTATATTATATTATATTATATTATATTATATTATATTATATTATATTATATTATATTATATTATATTATATTATATTATATTATATTATATTATATTATATTATATTATATTATATTATATTATATTATATTATATTATATTATATTATATTATATTATATTATATTATATTATATTTTAGTATAAAGTAAAATAATATATTATATTATAATAACATATTAAATAATATACTAAACCAATTGGATAAATTAATTTAGACTTGATTGATAAATAAATATTATATTTTAATAAGGTGTCACGTCATCAATTATCCCGCATGAATTGTCAAATCAAAGCTTCAAATTATCTCATTATCTCAACTTATCCCACTTTATCCCACTCAAAATATCCTAAAGGGATAAAATTATCCCATTGGAATAATTTTCCCACTTAGCCCCAATTTGTCCCAACCAATAACCCCCTAAGTTGATTTGTAAACCCTTCGCTTTGAGGGATTAACTCATTTTAACCCCTCTAGACAGGTTCGTAAAAGCTTCAACTTTTGTGTTTGGCAAATTATGAGGGGTCAATTCGGTTTACATCCTGTGCAATTTTTTTGAGTTCGGCAGGCTAAGAAGGGATTAACTTTCCTTAACCCTCACTTAACCCTTTACCAATCGGGGCTTAAGAATTTAGGAGGATTGAAGTGATTTGTTGTTGGGATTGTTGGCTGTTCATTTGGTTATGGACATTTGATTTATTTTTGATTGGATTATTTGATTTTTGTTTCTATAAGAAAAGCACTTTTTCTTCAAAATCTTTCATGTTCTTTATATGCAAACTGTTCTGTTGATCAAATTGGATTCTAAACCATGACAAAAATTTTCTCCTTTAGTTTTCTATCCATCTTTGAAAGTTGTGCGATATTGTTTGTTGATGTCCTGAGACTCAGCATCGAGATTAGTAGATAATCCCGAGTTTAGCGATGGGGCTTGGGATGGATACAGACCATGTGGGTCCCCGCATCTCCTTAGACGGCTGATCCCCCTGGTTAGATAAGGGAGCTGCAAAATAAGCTCGTTAGAGGATCGGAGTTGGGTTCTCCGGTAAGTGGTTCCTCTGATGATCAAGTCAGTATTTGAGCTTGAGTGGAGAAGAAACTAATAAACTGAATAAGTTCTAAGTGTGCAGAAATTGCATACATGTGGCCCCGAGGGGGCCTCAGAGATGATCCAGGAGAAGGAGCCTCTGCTCAGTGGGCGATGAGCCCATATATATACCCACCGTAAGGGTAGAAGCGCATTGGCGAGTCTAAGCGACATTTGGATCGGTAGTGTTGGCAGGTGTCGACTGTGTATGCGTTGAGTCACCATTGACTTGACATGATGGTGATTGAGGAGGTATGGCGGGTGATGAATCATGAGGACTCGTGGCATTAGCAATAATGATAATGGACAGCTGTTGGTGCGGAGTTCGAGGACAAACCGCCTCGACTCGGCTCTGTAAACTGGATGACAAGTACCGCCTTTATTGTCGGCCTTACAAGTTGTCGTCCCGGCTTAAGAATAAATGAGGGGAGTCGACTCAGATAATGCGGTCGAGTGAGAGTTGGTCTCGACTCGGCCTGCCTTGGGAAGGGACGAGTGCTCTTGGTGCTTGAGTCGTCCTAGCTGGGGCTGAGCCGGTCTGGTGATTAGTGCTGATGTGGGGCACGTGTCAGCTTTAAGAGGAGGATTAACACTTGGGGTAATTATTGTCATAACACTGGCCCCTTTTACTTGGACTCGGGGTAGCCGAGTCCGAGTGAAATAGGACTGTAGCTGACCGGGTCCCGAGGAGCATTTAAGAGGGGTGCTGAAGAGTCTCTTCCAATGTGACATCGCTGACGTTAGAGGATAATTCGAGCATGCGCCTCTTTTCTTGTGCGTCTTCAACTCTGATAGTCAGGAATGAGGCCATAACCAAAAAGCTACGAAAATTTCGCTCCGAGGTGCCGTCAGCGCAGTTGGAAGCTCTCTATGGCAGGTTCGATATACCTAGGGCGTTTGCCCGATGGCACGGTGAAGTCGCAGTGTAAATGAAAATTACCAACCCCGCCAAATAAAGAGATGAACTCGCTCGCGACGAGCTCAACAGCTTATTGGGCGAGTTCACCTAAAACTCAAGAGCCGCTGTCCAACAAACTTGCCCGCACGAGGTTGTTCGCCGCTGAGCTCTCCCGAGCTCGGCCGCTTGTTTAACAAGCTCGCCCACACGGGTCGTTGCTTTCAAGAGCTCGCTGCAAGAGCTTAAGAGCTTAACGAACTCGCCCCGCCCAGGTCGCCTGCTAAGTGAACTTCGCCGCAGAGCTCCGCGCCGCGACACACGTAGGTCGCCCCACGCTGGCGAGCTCGCCCCACATGAGTCCAACGCCGCTTATCGGGCCAACCTCGCTCAGGCGCTTCTGGGCACGCGAGTTCGCCAGACAAGTTGAGCGCCAACTCACACTTCGAGGGTCCACCAGCTTGGCCTCGCTTGTTCAGCGAAGCTTTCTCGCCTAAAATGATGAAGAATAACTTTAAGCTTCGCCGCCGGGATGAACGGCTAATGGCGCTTAGAGAAGCGGGCCCACCCGCCTCATCACCCCTATAGTGGTCACATCCCGCAGCTAGAGGGCATGGCGTCCTTCACCGATTAGCGGTCACATCCCACGAAGTCGAGGGGAAGACGGCCGCAGAAAGCTCGCTGATTAGGAGAACTTCGCCTATGCAAGTTCAACTGCTTCAGACGCTTCGCTTACGAACCAAGCACGCTCAAGAGGCCCGCCAGCTGACTGCTCGCAAATCCGTCAGAAGTCTCAGCACTCTTGAGCCTCGGCCAAGCTACTCATTCTCGCACATCCGGGTTAGGATAAGGCATGGTCTTCATTACCTCATCGGTGGTCACATCCGGTTAGAAAGTATGGTACCCCTTAACTCGCCGCTGGTCATATCCCACAAATCGGGAAGTGGCCATGCCTCTCCTTGCCTATTTATAAGCCACCATCTCCACATGAGAAGGGCGGCAATCGTTGTGAGAAACCACCACCGAGAAGAGAGCAAGCGAAGAGTTACTCTCTTGCACCCTCAACTCGCCTGAGCAAAGGCTTGGATTGTTGAAGTAGACTCCATCCCGAACTCTCGGGTTTGGAGGCTCTCGAGCTCTTGCAAACTCTTGCATCGTAGCCCTTTCCAAGCAAGCTCTGTAGAACCGAACTCAACCGCCCGAGCCACGATCAAGTCCGACCACACGCCGACGATCGCCCAAGGGAAGCAAACTCGACTCAAGCATCGAGGGAGGCCCACTGCCACCGACGAACCCACGTTAAACAAGAAGGGCCTTCCTTCGCTTCGTTGTAAAAGCCAATTCTTGATTTGTAACAAACAACTTCGACCAATACAAATCCGAGAGGATATTTTTACACCAAACAGCAGGTAGTCTATGACCATGAAAATAACTTGCCTTTGGTATACTTGAAACATCTAGAGTATGGGTTGCGCTTGCCGCTGCACCCCTTCTTTCGCCGAGTCTTTGAGGGGCTGGAGGTGTCTCCATCGCAGATGAAGCCGAACTCCATCGCCACCTTGGTGGGGTTCGTGGTCATCTGCCACTTGCTCAGAGTCGACCCAACTCTGAGGCTCCTCGGCCATCTTGTCTGTGTGAAGGTGATCTAGCACGAGGCCCACTACTACCTCCAAGTCTTGGAGGGCAACAAGATCATCTCCAATGCTCCCGAATCCAACAAGGACTGGAAGGAGAAGTTTGTCTGGGTGGCTGGGGACGACTCCATCCTGACTTGCTCCAGCTAGCCAGAAATCAAGAAGGAGGCTCTGAAGCCAGGGCCTCTGTCGAGTGATGAGATGAGCGCACTCGAGATGATTAAGGAGTACACCGGCTTTAGCCGGATCGAGGATCTCTTCGACAACTCGATCCTACGAGTTGTCAGCATCTCTTCTGTGCCTCCCTCTGCGAATGATGAGGCTAGGTTAATTGGCCCGATATTGGGCTCGAGATGAGGTGATGTGGCAATGGCGGCTCCGCTGCTTTCAGTTCGAGGAGGCCCTCGTCGAGGCGAAGCGCCTCCCGACGTCGGCCCGAGAAGGTCGAAGTGGTCGAGCTCATCTTGGTGAGATAGTCGCTCGATTGGCTGGGTTGAGTGTTGCTCTGCCTAGGCGAGAGAAAGAAGAAGGGTGAAAAATGGGTAGCCGAGGCCCTGAAAAGATGTCTGAAGCTGCTATGGAGGCGGGCGCATCTTCTGCTATTCAGGGGGATGCTCCAGGCCAGCCATTGGTGGAGATCCTGCCTCCTCAGGCAGAGGAGGAGGCTACTGCTACTGTTCCGCCCAAGAAGCTGAAGTTATCATCATTGACGATAGGTCCCCTACTAGAGAAGGGCGCTGACACCCATATGGCCGAGGCCAAAGAGGCCGAGGTCCCAGCAGAGGAAGGGATAGCTTCGATACGCCTGCCGAGTCGGCTCATCGACAGGGAAAAGAACCGACCGCTGAGGGGGCACCTCCTACTCCAAGGTTTGGGTGATCGTTTCCTCACCGTATCGATGAGCTCTACGTGGAGAAGTGGGATCAGTTGAGAATGCTCTTGATGAGATCTTCCAGATTCGGTCTCCGCTATGATAGAGAGCCGTCCTAGGAGTTCAGACATGAACCCAGGTGGCATCTTGACAAGAGGGGGTCGGTTATGGAATCGCGACTCACCCAGACTAGAGCAGACGAGCAGTTCTACCTCGAACGCAATGACGAAATTCTTAGGGAGATGCTGGATGTCAGCTTTCACCGGTGCCTTAGGAGTTATATGATCGGAGGAGCTTTGGTGGAGCAAGAGCTGTTCGGCGCTATGAGTGAGTCCGAACCTCTTTCCTCAAGCTCTAAGGAGAGTTGGAGGCCCAGAAGGTCGACCTTGAGAAGTTTCTCCTGTTGTTAGCTGCCAAGGAGGAGGAACTAGCCATCTGGAAGCAGAGTGAGGATAAATGGCGTTGGGAGGTAGAGATGTGGGAGAAGATGATCGACGGCTTGAAGACTTCAAATAGCAAAAAGTCGGTTGAGATCAGCAAGCTCAAGGAAGATCTCGGCCATCTCGAGAACAAGCTCCTTGAACGGAATGATAGAATAAAGTATCTGTCCGAGGAGGTCGTGGCCGAGAAGCGGGAGAGGAATGATGCCCAGGAGCGAGCTCGATCGGATCGTCTAGCTGCCCAGAACCTGCGGGCCGAGTTGAAGGAGGCCCAGATAGCTCATAATAAGTTCAGAGAGGAGAGCACTCGTGCTGCGCTGGAGACCGAGCAGCAGCGCGAGCCATCCCTTGCCGAGATTCAGGCTCTACAAGGCCGCCTCGCTCATATAGAGTCTGAGGCCTATCGATTCGAGATTGTTGAAGGCTATCGCCACACCACCTTCGGAAAGGTGGAGGTGGCGCTGGCCTGCAAGACTGGCTATGACTAACTCAAGGCGCAGCTCTCGGCCGAGATCAAAGTGACCCTGACTGCTTCCATTATCCTCCGAGGGTGGCCACCTGCCTTGATGCACTTCACGAGATTGAGAAGTAAGGAGGGGGGCTTGCGCTTGATGGCGAGGATGGTGATGAGGACGGCGAAGAGTCGGCCGAGGAAGTTGGTGAGGGCTCGACTCATGATAGATGGGTGAGTCGACCCGAGGGAGAGAAGGTGAAGAGGCCGATGTTGAGGTCCAGTCGACTCTTCTATCGACTTTTACTGTTGCTGCTCCTCCGAGTCTGACTCCTGCTCCTGTTCCCGGTGTCGATCTGCCCGCATCTCTTAGTCCTGCTCGTCTTCCGAGTCTAACCCCCTAGGGGCCCCAATGTATCACCTTTTTTTTACGGTACCTCTTTTGTACTGTAAATACTTTCAAGTATATAAATGGAAAGATATTTTGTCAATTTGAACTGTGTGCCTTTGAGATTGCATTCTTATGTGTTAAGGGTTTGCAATCTGCTTTGTTTATGTGGCGGGTAATAAATGATTACCTCCTAAAGTTGCAAGTGCACAGCTTATCAAGTTATAGTATAAAAGATTGTCGAATCCCATGAGGAAGGAGTTTGTAAGTTTAGTCAAATTTGGTCCTTAATATGTGCAAGACAATTAAGATTAAAGCATGGTGAAAGTGGATTGCGAGAGGATAAGAGAGTGATTGTGTTTATGTGCAAACGTTGAGAATGGTAATATTAGAAGGGGTAAATGTGAATATGTGCAAATGAAAGAAAAGCAAGAGAGAGATAAGCGGTATGTGCAAATAAAATGAAAATAAAGATAGAGAGAGGAGAGAATGATGAAAAACAAAGAAGGAAAACAAAGAAAACTCAAACAAAAAGGAAACTCAAGAAGTAAAATATGGAGGATTCAATTGGAGATATGAGGAATCTAGAATTGAATCCACTAACTAATCTCATTCATAAATTCATGAATCATTCTCTTTTCACATTCAACTTTAGATTTATTAAGCATAGATTATCAAACCACTCAAGGAAAGCATAACCTACCAAATTATCATCTAATCAAAATCAATACTCATGAAAAGGAGAGTCAAATAGATAGTAATCCTAGAATTCATAAGCATAACCTATCAAACCATTCAAGATAAGCATAGATTATCAAATTTTTCTTCTACCGATCAGTTCTCTAATTGATTATCCTAAACATGATCATTTTAAGCACAAGAGAAAAACCATGATTTACAAATAGAAATTAGACTAGTTTCATGCAATCCTAGAATTCCTACAAGGATTAGTTCCACATCTTTGAAAATAAAAGAAACAAGGAGATAGAAATTAGACAAGAAAGAATGAAGGAAATAAAAGAGAGCTAATTACAAGAAGAAAATAAAACAAGAAAAAGATCAACAAAGAAAAAAGAAATCAAGAAAATCTGCGATAATTGCAAGAAAATAAATCTACACTACAAATATAAAGACATTGCAAGAAAGTAAATTGCATGAAATTAAATTGCATGAAAGTAAATTACATGAAATTAAATATTATTCTATGAACAAGAAAATAAAAGATAAGAAAGATAAACCCACATATTAATCTCTTCATTTTCATCCTCTTTCCATCATTGAACAAAGAGAAGAAAAGAATATGGAGGGTGAAAAATAATTTTTATTTATTGCAACAAAGTTACAATTTTGGAAGGTCTTCTCAATTAAGAGTAACCCTCCTCTCCAAAAGGAGTTTTTATAAAATTTTCACACTCAAACCTCTCCCCTCAACCCCTATTTATAGCCCTACTGATGGATGAGGAGACCATAGGATCAAACTTGAGCTCTAAGGATTAATTTTTGGCCATAGATCAAATTCAGTGCAAATCAATCGGTTGGCGTCGATTGGTACGTCGGTTGGCCGAGGTGGTTTGTAACTTCGATTTTTGGTGATTTTTCTTCCACGAATTTCACATGGGCTCTTGAGTAGTCTTGGGCCTTGTCTTGTCTTCGTATTTGGGCTTCAAAATTGGTAGAAAATGGGAGAGTTGAGTCATTTGGCCTTTTATTCATAATTTCTTCATTTACCTGCAATTTAAGACAAAAATAATTATTAGTGATATCTTTATTCATATAAAATAGATAATGAGGGTATAAAATTATAATTAAAATGTGATTATCAAATACCCCCACACCTAAACTTTTGCTAGTCCTCTAGCAAAGAAAATAAAAAACCTAACTCACTTTAGGAATGTGGTTTGTATTTAAGCGATACAACAAGCTTTTAAACCCTAGGTTACCCTAGTGGACGAGTTATAGTCTCGTGAGGGTTTGCAGTGAATATACCCATAAAATTCAGTCAACTTGCCAATTTAAAAGAGTTAGTGAATAATGAATTCACGTGATAAATTTAAACATTCTAACTAAAGGTAGTTGATACTTCAAGAAAATGTTTTTATATATAACTCCAAAGTATATCTCTTTAGAAAATATTTCATTATAGAAATACAACACCAAATCTTAACTTAGAAATTCAATTTAAAAGTTTTGAAAAGAACATGCTAATTCTTTATTTTTAATAATTTTCAAGTCTCCAAATTTTTTTATCAAGAACATAAAATTTTTTAACTCTTTATCCCTTAGTGATTTTTTCTTTATCGGACTTTCTAAGTGACCATTTAACGAGTTTGGGCCAATAAATCCCAACCCAATTGGGCTTAGGTCATTAAGCATAGAAATACTTCTTGGGCTTAATTACCGGTTAACTTAGGTTTTATAAGATAAAATCACCTTGAGTTTTAAGAGAAATTTTTATTTTGGTGCCCATTTTTGCACTCTTCTTTTGTAAAGTTTTTTTATTTAAGACACTTGAAAAATTATTGCAAACTCTAAGCTAGGCATGCAAAAATTTCATTACTTCAATTAAAATCTAAGTTTGGACTTAAGTGAAGTATACTACTTTAAAAATCATTTCTTAAGAGATTTATTTGGAGTTATCATAAAGGTAAACTTGAGTATAAAACTAACTAAAGATTAGAAGATTCAAAATTTATCAAATAGATCAATTACTAATTAACTCAAATAATTTGGCAAGTGACAATATTTCTAATAATTTATTTTTAAATAAAGGAAAGGGTAAAATAAAGAGGAAAACATAATGAGAAGATAAAATAAAGAGTGAAAATAACTAAGACCCCACCCCACACCTTAATTTTGCATTGTCCTCAATGCAATTTCTATAATGCACAAAGTAAAGCAGATAAGATTTGAAGTACTTACATTTGCTCGATTAGACTTGAACAATGATAATAAAAAATATGCAATTACCTTTGGTGTGAGAGGGTTGAAAACAAATATATATATATATATATATATATATATATATATATATATATATATATATATATATATATATATATATATATATATATATATATATATGAGAAAAATGGGTATGCTTGGTACTTGGTACTTGATAGTGAGGTGTATCAATCACATCCACTCCACCCATGTGCATGTGGTCCCCTATTTGAGTGAGTGGATGTGATTGATATACCTCACTACCAAGCACCAAAAGTAGTGCTTGGTACCAAGCATACCATTTCTATATATATATATATATATATATATATATATATATATATATATATATATATATATATATATATATATATATATATATATATATATATATATATATATGTATATATTTATTTATTTTTCTTTTTTTTAATGAACAATAAACTCTCAAATAAGAGAAGAATAAATTCTTTTTATTTTTATTATGAGACAAAGAAGAGAAAAAATGTAGAATACAAGATTAAACATGGGAAGTTCATATTCTACATTAAATCTATCTTATTCTTTGAAGATTCTACCTCAGTTTTAAAGAAATTTAAAATGATATAATCAAAGATGTGCTTCAATTGAATATTCCAAGGTTTTCAATGATTTTAGCAAAGAATGGAAGATAAGAAATAATGGTGTTATGCATTTTGAACTTAGATTTATTTACAAAAGTTAGTCGACCAATTTTTCTATAAAGTTTCCTCAAACATAAGATCTATGTTTGATGGTTGCAATTTTGGTTGTTGTTTATTTTCGAAATCTAAGTTCATCGAAAAGAGTTCTTCAAAAGTTAAATCACAAATGCATGTATTTGACACAGTTTCCTCATTCTCAAAAATTAAACCAGAGGCTGCTAATATTTGTAGTTCCTCACCAAAGATTTTCTCAAAACTCAGGTCGATTCATTCTCTACTTACATTTGCAATTTCTTGGATGTAATTGATTTGAAAGGTGATTTTCTAGATGGTTTTCGCATTGAAGATATTGAGCTCGGTGATCAAATTCCCAAAGGATAGTTTCATCGACCCGGTTCTACAATTAATGAGAACATCGAAGTGGCTAAGAATGGTCTACCTAAGATAAGCGGGATTTGACTTTTGAGATTGGAAACGGGTTGCATTTCCAAGACAATAAAATCAACGGGAAAAATAAACTCTCAACCTTGATCAAAATATCCTCTACCTCTCCATGGGAATTTTTACGGATCTATCGCTAATTGTAGGGTATATTTTGTTAGTTTAGAATCCACCTACACCTAGTGTTGATACCTTGAATAGGGAAAGAGGTTTACATTGGCTCCTAAGTCCAGAAGAGCCTTATCAATGCGAGTGTTGTCAATGACACAGGAAATAGTAGGACAACCAGGATCCTTGTATTTTAAAGGTATGGATTTTGAGAGCACATCACTGATATTAGCAGCAAGAAAGACTTTCTTTAAAATATTTATTCTTCTCTTCTTCGTGCACAAATCTTTTAAAAATTTTACATATGAAGTAATTTGTTCAATGACATCTAAGAGAGGAATATTGACTTTGACCGGCTTGAAAGTCTCTAGGATCTTCTCCTCCTGAGGGGAATATTTCCTAGGCCTGAGTCTATCTGGAAATGGAGCAACTAGTTTAAACCTATCAAATTCTACCAGTTCGTGTTCAGTTCCAGTTCAAATAACCGGGTGATCACGAATGGAGTTATCGAAGGAGAATTTGTTACGACTCAAGGGTTTGACTTGGAGGCATTCTAACACGATTATCGACTTTCCTTCCCGACCGGAGTGAATGGATTGCATTCACTTGAGCTTGGTAGGTTGAACTTGATCCCGTGTCCTTAGGGTTGGTCACGGGTGTAGGCATCAAAAATTGCTGTAGAACCTCAAATATGACTAAATCATGAGAAGATCGAAGGACAACGCCGTCGAAATCTCAAGAAGTCAACACATGGAAGATCGGTCTCGCTACAATGCGACACTTGTTTGTGCCTCACCATGAGCGCAGATCTTTGTTTGTGTTCCCACAGCATGCAGACATTTATGTGTGCCTCGCCACTAGCGAACACCTTGATGTGTCTCGCCACTTAGCGAGACTTTGTGTGCTCGCACAGCAGACACTTGATGTGTCTCGCCATAGCGCAGACGATTTAGGTTTCGCCAAAAGACACACGTAATATTTGAAACGAAGCTCTTGAAGGGTCTAAATCAATGCCGTGGGGCCCAGCTAAATTTATCAACGCAAAGAGACGCCTGCCTACTCTAATGGGCGGTTACA
This sequence comes from Asparagus setaceus, assembly GCA_012295165.1. Taxonomy (NCBI): domain Eukaryota; kingdom Viridiplantae; phylum Streptophyta; class Magnoliopsida; order Asparagales; family Asparagaceae; genus Asparagus; species Asparagus setaceus. The sequence goes on from CM022706.1 coordinate 78,687,368, forward strand.
CCGAAAATATGCCTACCAGGCGGATTTGAGGCATTTAATCGCGCTCAAAAAGCAGCCAAACCGCTAACAAAACAAATGGGCGACGACACCGCTCGCAGGCAGTTTCATACCGCCGGCGGCCGAGTATTAGCCGACACCGCCTCGCCAGCGAGTTGGGCAGCCTAGAGGCGTACCGAAGCCGCTTAACTACAAATGTTGGAGCACTTATGACACTTGTGTTTCTTCGTGAGGGCACGCTTCCCAAAGTCTATAAATACGCATCCACTTGGGCGAGGGGGCTATCGAGATCGAGCTATTGCAAAGAGAGAATCAAGCTTCCACGGAGATTCCTCGAGTTTAAGCTTTGACTTATTCTTGAGAAGAGTAGATATCTTACTTTGCTAAGATATTTGCTTAAGTTCTTGTTTCCTTTGAAGCATCAACTAAACCGTCGATTCGGCGATCATTTCGGTGGTCCACGGTTAGCGTCCGACGCGAGGCAAAGTCCCGAAAATAGAAGATCTACACTTGTAGCGTCTTTTGTTGAGTTTGTAAGAGAGTTATTTAAATTCTTTGTAGCGAGAACCAAAAGTGTAATTTTCTCAAGTTTTACAATGGAAGCAACTTTCGACCCAAACACGATGGCGACCACGGTGGGAGCCAGCGGTCTCGCAGAATGGTTGTGTGTATTTGGCCCGATCAAGCCGACCTCATGGTCGATAGACTGGATTACTTCTTCGATCAAGCCAAGTTTGAAGAATATCTCTCCTCTTCTTCATCGAAGTCCCCCTCGCCCCCCAAGCATCGGAGGATTTCATCTCACAAGAGGAGGTTAGTTACGTTGTGATGTAGCGATTCTCGTTAAACTGCGGCGGGCGATTTCCCCTCTCAACAACACCCCGGTGGATTTCAAAGCCGGGAGCTCTGCTCAAGTTGACTCCTTTCAGTTTGCAGCGATCAAGCCGACCTCATGGTCGATAGACTGGATTACTTTTTCGATCAAGCCAAGTTCGAAGAATATCTCTCCTCTTCTTCATCGAAGTCCCCCTCGCCCCCCAAGCATCGGAGGATTTCATCTCACAAGAGGGAGGTTCGTTCTGTTGTGATGCGCAACGATTCTCGTTCAGCTTGCGACGGAGTCATTCAACAAGATCTCAACCGCTCTGACGAAGAGGGCTCGTCAGAGACAGCGTCAGAAGTTGGCCCGTCAGTTTGCCAAGGCCATGGAGTCAACAGACGGAGTTCACTACAACACGAACTCATGTGATCAGAGGCGTCAACAAACTTTAGCGCTTCAGTTTCAATCCGCCAACACTCCTCCTAAGGAAGAATGGGTTCTCGTCAAAAGGATCCGATTGACAAGGAAGGAGCGCGCCCAAAAGCGTCGTGCACGCGTTGCTCATGCACGTGCCGTTGTTCGCAAGGCACAAGAGTCGAAATCAGCCAAGGAATCAACCCAAAATCACAAAATTTGGGTCCCGAAGTCGACATTAAAATCGGCTCAAGAGTCTGCCTCGCCAACAGCCTTTTCAAATGTTACGAGCCGCCTTCGGCATAGAGCTTTGCTGCTCGCCACAACAGGTAGTGTAAATGCTCGCGCTAGCGAGAAGACCAATGCCTCTCCAAACGCAGGCGATCTTCCATGCCTTTGCAAACCGAGACAGTCTGAAGTGTCTCGTTTGGATTACCTTGTTCGACGCCCCCAAAAGAAGACGTGTCCTCCAGTTAAGGATAACGTTACACTTGGGGGTGGAAATGTGAGTTGTAGTAAACTACACCAACCACACCATCAGGCTGGGGGTGGCAACACACGAAAAAGTGCAATCGACGAAATGGGTTGTTCTTGCTCGTGTGCACAGCTGATTAAGACATTGTTGTCAGGATGTGCCTGTTCCGAGTCAAACGCTCAACCACAAAGAGCTTCAGTATTCGAGAGGCTTTCCCGCCAACGGAAGATTCAAAGCCAGTGTCAAGACGACATCGAAGAAGAAGGAGATCATCCATCCAATTTGATGAGTTTCCCGAAGTGACTATCAACATGGTGAACAAAGGGAAAGGACTGGCGACGGATGCAGATCCTGACTTTACTCCTGGAGGAAAGGTCGGGTCTCAGATTTCTCAGAGAATGTCTAGGTTGCAATTGCGAGCTACCCAACGCATCGACTATAGAAGGATGCATAAGGGAGAGTCATCTGATGACGAAGATTCTGACATCAATTCGGCGATAGCTTCCGATGACACAATGTCAAGTGTTGGTCGCCATCCCAGAGAGGCTTATACCATTACTTCTGAGACTTTGGCCCAAATGCTACAAGAAGCCTTAGCTAAGCAGAGAGAAGAGCTTAAGGCTGAGATGAAAATGGAGATGGAGCTAGCCATGCAGCAGATTGTTCGCGAGGAAAATTTGAGAAAATGTAAAATTGATCTATTCTATTTGAAGAATAATGAATACAAACTCTCGAATGCAATCTCTCTCTCTAACTGACTTAGATAAAAAGAAATTACAAATTCCTCGATCGGTTGCCGATTTACAAAAGAAAGATCAGCGGAGATCTTTCCCTTTATTTAATCTGGGTTCTTCACTTGGGCATGGGAGCTTGAATCTTGTATCCCGTTGGCGATCCGACCGTCTTGACTTCGTGGGGCGAGGTTGAAAACAAACTTCGCGAAGCAAGTTTAGGAACCCGCAAAGCAAGTTTATAACTCTACGAGTTTGATAACTCAAGGGATGAGTTTTGTAACTCTGGATGAGTTTGTATGCCTAGCCAAGCCAAGGAAAGCCAATCCAAGAAGCCTCCTCTAAGCCAACCCAACTTCCCTCAAAAGCGCGTCAATCGAGAGAAAAGCCGCCCTTCCACCGGTAGAGCTTTTGGCTATTTATAGGAGTTTTAAGGGTGTAGCGACCCATATGTCGCTCCTAAATGAGGGTTAATGGCCCTCGGATCGTGCAAAAGCAGTTTGGAACTGTTAAGATGCGTGTTTGAGCGAGTCAAAGCGGAGTTAGCGTTACGGAGCAAGCCTGGCGTCTGCGTTTTGAGCTTCGAGCAGCGGGCCATGTGCCAGCGTTTTGGGTTGGCGGGCCATGTGCCAGCGTTTTGGGTTGAAGCGGGCCATGTGCTCGCGTTTTGGGTTGGCAGCGGGCCATGTGCTCCGCGTTTTGGGTTGGCGGGCCATGTGCTCGCGTTTTGGGTTGAAGCGGGCCATGTGCTCGCTTTTTGAATTGAAGCGGGGATGAGTCAGCGTTTTGCTTTGAAGAGATCAATACTTATGAACTCTTTTCACAAGGATTGTCAACTTGTAATCCACGTACTCACGGAGACATTAGCCGATTCTCCTTCATGCGTCGTGAAAGTCGTCGGTTTGTAACCTTCATTGATAGTGTTTAGCGGATATTGGCTGTCTTTAGTAATCGGTGATTTTTACGACCTCTGGAACCCCCTCAAAGTTTTTGAAAGTTCGCGGTTGGTAGGGGCGAGCTTTGAATACTTGGATATCTTCTGTTTGATCACGAGAAGGTATTGCTCCCCATTACGTCTTCAAAGAAGTTGTGTTACGCTTTTATCCACGCTAATCATTAGTTTTGCATGGGTGAACTCAGGCATTTTGCTTTTGAAATCACGGGAGTGGCCGTAGCGTCTTGAACTTTGCTACGTGGGGTGATCCTCGCGATTTGAGGTTGAAGCGGGCTGGCCATCGCGTTGTGTGTTTAAAAGCGAGCGCGACCCTGCGTTTTGTGTTGAAGCAGGGTGGTCCTTCGCGTTTTATGAGTAAAAGCGGAGATGAACCCCATTTCCAACTAAGTCTTTTAGACTTTTCTTTAAGGTGCCAAAAGTATAGTGTTAACTTGGCATGCCTTTCATACTTGTTGTTTAAACAAGCTTTTGGGGACTTATCACTCTATTGCAAAGAGTTGATAAATTGGTTTTATCATCGAGGTGGAATTTTTAACTTGATGATGATTTTTGAGGACTTATCGCTCTATTGAAGAGAGTCGATAAGCTGATTTTATCAGAGGTGTGGAGTTAACTTGATAAAGTTGGGTACTTATGGTTTGAACAAGATTTTGAGGACCTATCGCTCTATTGAAGAGAGTCGATAAGTTGATTTTATCGAGTGGGGAGTTAACTTGATAAAATTGGGTACTTGTGGTTTGAACAAGGTTTTGAGGACCTATCGTTCTATTGATGAGAGTCGATAAGTTTTAGGTTTTGTCGGGGGACAAAATATGAAACTTGTGATTTGAACAAGGTTTAAGACTTGTGATGTGAACAAAGCTTACATGGCTTGTGGTGTGAACAAGGCTTTGGGTTTGTGGTTTGAACAAGGCTTTTGGGGCTTGTGGTGTTAACAAGGCTTTGGGGCTTATCATCCTATTGAGGAGGATTGATAAGTTGACTGTCAGAGGTGTGAGATTAACATGACAAGATTGTGTCGCAATGTGAGCAACTTTGTGGACTTATCATCCTATTGAGGAGGATTGATAAGTTGGTTATCAAACTTCTGGGATGTGTCAGATTTTGATAGGATTGTGTTGTAATTTGAACAACTTTGTGGATCCATCATTCTATTGGAAAGGAATGATGAGTTGATTGACAGGGTTTAGTTGTGATTTGAACAATTTTGAGGAACTTATCTGCTGGGGAGGATTGATAAGTTGATTATATCATCAGAGGTATAATGTTGACTTGATGAAGATACGTTGCGATTGGAGCAACTTTGAGGACCTATCATCCTGTTGAAGAGGATTGATAAGTTGATTACGATTTAAGCAAATTTGAGGACTTATCATCCTATTGATGAGGATTGATAAGTTGTTTGTCGTGATTTAGTTGTGATTTGAACAACTTTGAGGACTAATCGCTCTTATCGATAAGTTGATGTTAGAGGAGTTAAGCCTGCATGCGTGACATTGTGCTACGATGTTGGATCGTAGACTTTGTCGTCTTTACGGGCAAGAGACTAGCAGGCAGCGCGTGTTGACTTTAGGGTTATTAGCCAACCCCGACCATCAGCGGACTTGATGAGCCTTTACCGTTACCGTTTGAATCGGGCTAGCATCTGATTATCTAAATCCGTTGCATGTGGCGTTGTGCTAAAGAATAAAACTCTTTTAGGCTTAATGCTACGATGTTGAATCGTGAAGCCGTCTTTCTCACGGGAATAGACTACCCGGTGCATGTATTAGATGCGGGCTTATCTCTGCTTAGGTTTGAGATAAAATTCCCCGATTTAAATTACGGTGTCTTCTTTGATCGGTAGAAGACTAAGCCGACAGCGTGTGTTGGCGTTGACTTACCCTACTTAGGATTAGGGATAAAATTCCCCACGCGTGTGGCGTGGATTGTGGTGTTATTAGAACAACCTTGAGGATTTATGGCTCTATTGAAGAAGTCGATAAGTTGATTGTCGAAGGTGTTAGGTTAACATGACAAGGATACATTCGTCGAACAACTTTGAGGACTTATCGGCTCTATTGAAGAGTCGATAAGTTGATTGTCGAAAGAATTAAGCCTTGCTAATAGGAGCGAGCTAATCTTAACTTTGTGGGGATTGCGTTGCGATCACGAGCAACTTTGTGGGCTTATCATCTATTGGAAAGTTGATAAGTTGATTGTCGAAGGTGTTAGGTTAACATGACAAGGATACATTCGTCGAACAACTTTGAGGACTTATCGCTCTATTGAAGAGTCGATAAGTTGATTGTCGAAGGTGTTAGGTTAACATGACAAGGATACGTTGCGATTGGAGCAACTTTGTGGACTTATCATCCTATGGAGAGGATTGATAAGTTGGTTGTCGAAGGTGTTAGGTTAACATGACAAGGATACATTGCGATGAACTTTGAGGACTTATCGGCTCTATTGAAGAGTCGATAAGTTGATTGTCAGAGGTGTTAGGTTAACATGACAAGGATACGTTGCGATTGGAGCAACTTTGTGGACTTATCATCCTATTGGAGAGGATTGATAAGTTGGTTGTCAGAGGTGTTAGGTTAACATGACAAGGATACATTGCGATCGGAGCAACTTTGAGGACTTATCGCTCTATTGAAGAGAGTCGATAAGTTGATTGTCAGAGGTGTTAGGTTAACATGACAAGGATACGTTGCGATTGGAGCAACTTTGTGGACTTATCATCCTATTGGAGAGGATTGATAAGTTGGTTGTCAGAGGTGCATTGTTAACCTGACTGGATCATGTTACGATTTGAGCAACTTTGTAGACTTATCATCCTATTGGAGAGGATTGATAAGTTGATTTTGGTGGTGCTGCTGCACGTTGAAGTGCTCACATTGTCAAAAGTATTTTGTTAACTTGACAATATTTGGAATTTATTATTCTACTCGAAAAATAATAGATAATCAACCTCCAGTCTGTAATTATTCTAGGTTGATACTAACCGAGTCTTCGACCTCGCGATTTAAATGAGTCATCAATAGCAGTCTTGGTCGGTCTCCTCTTCTTGACTTCAATCCTAGCAATAATTGATTGACTGTTATACAGGAGACTAGTTATTTCGGGGCGACATTTTGCAACCCCATTCGAGCTAGGAGATTGGTTTGTAAATTCTTGCAGTGTGTCAATGACGGTGTGTCATACATTCGAGCATCGAAGAGCCATGCTTGAATCGTTTGGCGAAGACTTTGATAGGCTCTCTCTCCTTTTGCTTAATGGCAAGGAGAGAAGTGGCGATGATCTCGTGTCATCTTCAAAGAATGCGTGGCGAGGAAGAGTCTCTCTAAATCGCCCATTCTTTGGATACATCCTGTGGCGGTTTCATGAACCATTCAAAGGCAACCCCTTGAGGTGCCAATGAACAAACGAGCTATTATGGCATCGTTTGACATCTCATTCGATCGTGACTTAAAATGGTAGATGTGTTGGTTCGGTGATCGTGGTTGAAAGTTTGTAGCGTCGGGATTTTGAATTTTGGAGGATAAGGAATCGTATCCCATTACGCGGAGATCACGATCGACAACCACGATCTTGGAGCTCGCACCTATTAGCCATAGCATTGGCGGGCTTCGGTTCTCGCATTTTGCCGATTGAGGACTTTGCTCGTTTTGGCCTCTCCCCTTTCTTGAGGAGGATTCTCGTGATGAGCTTCTTGATCGGAGCTTCATTCATTTTTCTTCGTTTTGAGGATTCACTCCTCCTCGTGATGATTTTGGTGAAGTGTTGAGTCGGCTATCGAAGTTGAGCTCTATCGCAACAAGTTGGTTTATCATATCTCGAAGTTGATCGATGAACTCTTGTTGTGATCGCGAGCCTCTTGCATCATAGCGATACTCTTGAGCCTCTTCTTGAAATCTTCGCGGTCTCCGTGTGAGCGGCTCACATGCTCTATGAAAGAACTAGAGGATTGAGAATGCGCAATGGTGAGTGCTCATCATCGGACTCAATTCCTTTAGCCAACTTGTGATAATTGTGGGGTATGACCCTGTTGAGTCGAGTATGTCGGTAAACTCCGTCGAGTCATTCAAAGTCTCTTTCAAGTCGGGGACGATTTGCCTCAGCTCATTAGAGCTAGAGATTGACGATCGCCTACTCGATCATGTTAGAAGTGACTCCAAGGTATTGACCTCTGAAGCCTCCTTCTGTGAGAATGTCGTCGTTTGGTGGACCAAGTGACATTGTCAATCGGTCAAACACCGCGGCTTGGCGCATGTGGCGGCGTCGATATCGCCGATGATTTGGCACTTGGAGCGAAGATGGCGTTTGAGCAATTGAAGCGGGGTTGGGACGCGTTTTGGTATGAAAGCAGCGCCATTGAGGGTTCGCGTTGCTGCGGCTTTCGCGAGGCTTCGTGTTGAACATAAGCGAGGCTTGCGTTACGTAAAAATCGCGAAGCTCAAGATCGCGTTTTAGCTCACAAGCGAAATTAGCGTTGGTTGGTCAATTAGCCATCTCGGTACGTGTTCTTCGTGGCGGCACTCCTTTTGCGACTTGAGGCTTTTGCGGCGACATCACTATCTTTACTAATCGGGTTAGCCCGGCAGCGAAGAGACTTTGGTCTCCTTAAAGGCTTTGTGGATCTTGCGCATAGCCTTGGGGCTAAGGATCGGAGGAGCCTCTCGAGCAATCAAACTCGGTGAGAGTTTCAGCGATGCGTCCCAATGAGCTTGACATCGGATTGCGCCACCACTTCTTCATCGTGAAGCTAGTCCCAGTAGTCGCCATCTTTTGTTCGCGAGGAAAATTTGAGAAAATGTAAAATTGATCTATTCTATTTGAAGAATAATGAATACAAACTCTCGAATGCAATCTCTCTCTAAGCGACTTAGATAAAAAGAAATTACAAATTCCTCAATCGGTTGCCGATTTACAAAGAGAAAGATCAGCGGAGATCTTTCCCTTTATTTATCTGGGTTCTTCACGGTGGCGGTGGGAGCTTGAATCTTGTATCCGTTGGCGATCCGACCGTCTTGACTTCGTGGGGCGAGGTTGAAAACAAACTTCGCGAGAAGCAAGTTTAGGAACCATAAAGCAAGTTTATAACTCTAACGAGTTTGATAACTCAAGGGATGAGTTTTGTAACTCACGGATGAGTTTGTATGCTAGCCAAGCCAAGGAAAGCCAATCAAAGAAGCCTCCTCTAAGCCAACCCAACTTCCCTCCAAAAGCGCGTCAATCGAGAGAAAAGCCGCCCTTCCACCGGTAGAGCTTTTGGCTATTTATAGGAGTTTTAAGGGTGTAGCCGACCCTATAATCGCTCCTAAATGAGGGTTAATGGCCCTCGGATCGTGCAAAACAGTTTGGAGCTGTTAAGATCGTGTTTGAGCGAGTCAAAGCGGAGTTAGCGTTACGGAGCAAGCCTGGCGTCTGCGTTTTGAGCTTGAGCAGCGGGCCATGTGCCCGCGTTTTGGGTTGAAGCGGGCCATGTGCCCGCGTTTTGGGTTGAGCGGGCCATGTGCTCGCGTTTTGGGTTGAAGCGGGCCATGTGCTCGCGTTTTGGGTTGAGCGGGCCATGTGCTCGCGTTTTTGAATTGGCAGCGGGCCATGTGCTCCGCTTTTGAATTGAAGCGGGGATGAGTCCGGCGTTTTGCTTTGAAGAGATCAATACTTATGAACTCTTTTCACAAGGATTGTCAACTTGTAATCCACGTACTCACGGAGACATTAGCCGATTCTCCTTCATGCGTCGTGAAAGTCGTCGGTTGTAACCTTCATTGATAGTGTTTAGCGGATATTGGTGTCTTTAGTGTCGGTGATTTTTACGACCTCTGAACCCCTCAAAGTTTTTGAAAGTTCGCGGTTGGTAGGGGCGAGCTTTGAATACTGGATATCTTCTTTGTTTGATCACGAGAAGGTATTGCTCCCCATTACGTCTTCAAAGAAGTTGTGTTACGCTTTTATCCACGCTAATCATTCGTTTTGCATGGGTGAACTCCGGCATTTTGCTTTTGAAATCACGGGAGTGACCGTAGCGTCTTGAACTTTGCTACGTGGGACTGATCCTCGCGATTTGAGGTTGAAACGCGGAGCTGGCCATCGCGTTGTGTGTTTAAAACGCGGGCGCGACCCTCGCGTTTTGTGTTGAAACGCGAGGGTGGTCCTTCGCGTTTTATGAGTAAAACGCGGAGATGAACCCCACATTTCCAACTAAGTCTTTTAGACTTTTCTTTAAGGTGCCAAAAGTATAGTGTTAACTTGGCATGCCTTTCATACTTGTTGTTTAAACAAGCTTTTGGGGACTTATCACTCTATTGCAAAGAGTTGATAAATTGGTTTTATCATCAGAGGTGGAATTTTTAACTTGATGATGATTTTTGAGGACTTATCGCTCTATTGAAGAGAGTCGATAAGCTGATTTTATCAGAGGTGTGGAGTTAACTTGATAAAGTTGGGTACTTATGGTTTGAACAAGATTTTGAGGACCTATCGCTCTATTGAAGAGAGTCGATAAGTTGATTTTATCAGAGGTGGGGAGTTAACTTGATAAAATTGGGTACTTGTGGTTTGAACAAGGTTTTGAGGACCTATCGTTCTATTGATGAGAGTCGATAAGTTTTAGGTTTTGTCGGGGGACAAAATATGAAACTTGTGATTTGAACAAGGTTTAAGACTTGTGATGTGAACAAAGCTTACATGGCTTGTGGTGTGAACAAGGCTTTGGGTTTGTGGTTTGAACAAGGCTTTTGGGGCTTGTGGTGTTAACAAGGCTTTGGGGCTTATCATCCTATTGAGGAGGATTGATAAGTTGACTGTCAGAGGTGTGAGATTAACATGACAAGATTGTGTCGCAATGTGAGCAACTTTGTGGACTTATCATCCTATTGAGGAGGATTGATAAGTTGGTTATCAAACTCTGCTGAGGATGTGTACAGATTTTGATAGGATTGTGTTGTAATTTGAACAACTTTGTGGATCCATCATTCTATTGGAAAGGAATGATGAGTTGATTGACAGGGTTTAGTTGTGATTTGAACAATTTTGAGGAACTTATCTGCCGGGGAGGATTGATAAGTTGATTATATCATCAGAGGTATAATGTTGACTTGATGAAGATACGTTGCGATTGGAGCAACTTTGAGGACCTATCATCCTGTTGAAGAGGATTGATAAGTTGATTACGATTTAAGCAAATTTGAGGACTTATCATCCTATTGATGAGGATTGATAAGTTGTTTGTCGTGATTTAGTTGTGATTTGAACAACTTTGAGGACTAATCGCTCTTATCGATAAGTTGATGTTAGAGGAGTTAAGCCTCGCCGCGTGACATTGTGCTACGATGTTGGATCGTAGACTTTGTCGTCTTTACGGGCAAGAGACTAGGCAAGCGTGTTAGGCGTTGACTTTAGGGTTATTGGCCAACCCCGACCATCAGCGGACTTGATGAGCCTTCTGGATTACCGTTTGAATCGGGCTAGCATCTGATTATCTAAATCCGTTGCATGTGGCGTTGTGCTAAAGAATAAAACTCTTTTAGGCTTAATGCTACGATGTTGAATCACGTGAAGCCGTCTTTCTCACGGGAATAGACTACCGGTGCATGTATTAGATGCGGGCTTATCTCTGCTTAGGTTTGAGATAAAATTCCCGATTTAAATTGGTGTCTTCTTTGATCGGTAGAAGACTAAGCCGACAGCGTGTGTTGGCGTTGACTTACCCTACTTAGGATTAGGGATAAAATTCCCCTGCGTGTGGCGTGGATTGTGGTGTTATTAGAACAACCTTGAGGATTTATCGCTCTATTGAAGAGTCGATAAGTTGATTGTCGAGGTGTTAGGTTAACATGACAAGGATACATTCGTCGAACAACTTTGAGGACTTATCGCTCTATTGAAGAGTCGATAAGTTGATTGTCGAAAGAATTAAGCCTTGCTAATAGCGAGGCGAGCTAATCTTAACTTTGTGGGGATTGCGTTGCGATGCGAGCAACTTTGTGGGCTTATCATCCTATTGGAAGGATTGATAAGTTGATTGTCGAGAGGTGTTAGGTTAACATGACAAGGATACATTGCGTCGAACAACTTTGAGGACTTATCGCTCTATTGAAGAAGTCGATAAGTTGATTGTCGAAGGTGTTAGGTTAACATGACAAGGATCGTTGCGATTGGAGCAACTTTGTGGACTTATCATCCTATTGGAGAGGATTGATAAGTTGGTTGTCGAAGGTGTTAGGTTAACATGACAAGGATACATTGCGATGGAGCAACTTTGAGGACTTATCGCTCTATTGAAGAAGTCGATAAGTTGATTGTCGAAGGTGTTAGGTTAACATGACAAGGATGCGTTGCGATTGGAGCAACTTTGTGGACTTATCATCTATTGGAGAGGATTGATAAGTTGGTTGTCGAGGTGCATTGTTAACTTTGTTGGATCATGTTACGATTTGAGCAACTTTGTAGACTTATCATCCTATTGGAGAGGATTGATAAGTTGATTTTGGTGAATTTTTGCGTTGAAGTGCTCACATTGTCAAAAGTATTTTGTTAACTTGACAATATTTGGAATTTATTATTCTACTCGAAAAATAATAGATAATCAACCTCGGTATGTAATTATTCTAGGTTGATACTAGCAGAGTCTTGACCTCGCGATTTAAATGGGTCATTAATAGCCGAGTCTTGGTCGGTCTCCTCTTCTTGACTTCAATCCTAGCAATAATTGATTGACTGTTGCATACAGGAGACTAGTTATTTCGGGGCGACATTTTGCAACCCCATTCGAGCTAGGAGATTGGTTTGTAAATTGTCTTGACAGTGTCAATCGAGCTGACGTGTCATACTGTCGAGCATCGAAGAGCCATGCCGAATCGTTTGGCGAAGACTTTGATAGGCTCTCTCTCCTTTTGCTTAATGGCAGGAGAGAAGTGGCGATGATCTCGTGTCATCTTCAAAGAATCGTGACGGAAGAGTCTCTAAATCGCCCATTTGGATACATCACGTGGCGGTTTCATGAACCATTCAAAGGCAACCCCTTGAGGGTGCCAATGAACAAACGAGCTATTATGGCATCGTTTGACATCTCATTCGATCGTGACTTAAAATGGTAGATGTGTTGGTTCGGTGATCGTCGTTGAAAGTTTGTAGCGTCGGGATTTTGAATTTTGGAGGATAAGGAATCGTATCCCATTAGCGAGGATACGGTCGACAACCCGATCTTGGAGCTCGCACCTATTAGCCATAGCATTGGCGGGCTTCCGGTTCTCGCATTTTGCCGATTGAGGACTTTGCTTTCGTTTTCGGCCTCTCCCTTTCTTGAGGAGGATTCTATTGATGAGCTTCTTGATGGGAGCTTCATTCATTTTTCTTCGTTTTGAGGATTCACTCCTCCTCAGTGATGATTTTGGTGAAGTGTTGAGTCGGCTATCGAAGTTGAGCTCTATCGCAACAAGTTGGTTTATCATATCTGAAGTTGATCGATGAACTCTTGTTGTGATCGCGAGCCTCTTGCATCATAGCACGATACTCTTGAGCCTCTTCTTGAAATCTTCGGCGGTCTCATGTAAAGCGGCTCACATGCTCTATGAAAGAACTAGAGGATTGAGATTGCGATGGTGAATGCTCATCATCGGACTCAATTCCTTTAGCCAACTTGTGATAATTGGCGGTATGACCCTGTTGAGTCCGTATGTCGGTAAACTCCGTCGAGTCATTCAAAGTCTCTTTCAAGTCGGGGACGATTTGCCTCAGCTCATTAGAGCTAGAGATTGACGATCGCCTACTCGATCATGTTAGAAGTGACTCCAAGGTATTCGACCTCTGAAGCCTCCTTCTGTGAGAATGCCGTCGTTCGGTGGACCGGCGATATTTGTCAATCGGTCAAACACCGGCGGCTTGGCGCATGTGGCGGCGTCGATATCGCGATGATTTGGCACTTGGAGCGAAGATGGCGTTTGAGCATGAGCGAGTTGGACCAGCGTCTTAGATTAGGAAACGCTAGGTTGGCGTTTGGATGCTAGAGCGGGGTTGAGACCAGCGTCTTAGATTAGGAAACGCTAGGTTGGCGTTTGGATGCTAGAAGCGCGGGGTTGAGACCAGCGTCTTAGAGTGAGGGCGAGGATCGCGTTTGGATGCTAAACGGGGTTGAGACCCGCGTCTTAGAGTGGGGACGCGAGGATCGCGTTTGGATGCTAGAACGCGGGGTTGAGACCCGCGTCTTAGAGTGGGGACGCGAGGATCGCGTGCAACCCCCTGGCGAGCGTGAGATTGGCGTTTGAGCAATTGAAGCGGGGTTGGGACGCGTTTTGGTTGTAACAGCGCCATTGAGGGTTGCGTTTAGCTGGCTGAGCTTCGTGTTCGGACACATAAGCGAGGCTTGCGTTACGTAAAAATCGCGAAGCTCAAGATCGCGTTTTAGCTCACAGCGAAATTGGCGTTGGTTGGTCAATTGGCCATCTCGGTACGTGTTCTTCGTGGCGGCACTCCTTTTGCGACTTGAGGCTTTTGCGGCGACATCACTATCTTTACTAATCAGGTTAGCCCGCGGCAGCGAAGAGACTTTGGTCTCCTTAAAGGCTTTGTGGATCTTGCGCGCCTTGGGGCTAAGGATCGGAGGCCTCCTCGAACTTGGCGATCAAACTCTACGGTGAGAGTTTCAGCGGTCGTCCCAATGAGCTTGACATCGGATTGCGCCACCACTTCTTCATCTGTGAAGCTAGTCCCCAGCGGAGTCGCCATCTTTTGTTCGCGAGGAAAATTTGAGAAAATGTAAAATTGATCTATTCTATTTGAAGAATAATGAATACAAACTCTCGAATGCAATCTCTCTCTCTAACTGACTTAGATAAAAAGAAATTACAAATTCCTCGATCGGTTGCCGATTTACAAAGAGAGAAAGATCAGCGGAGATCTTTCCCTTTATTTAATCTGGGTTCTTCACGGTGGCGGTGGGAGCTTGAATCTTGTATCCCGTTGACGATCCGACCGTCTTGACTCGTGGGACGAGGTTGAAAACAAACTCGCAGAAGCAAGTTTAGGAACCCGCAAAGCAAGTTTATAACTCTAACGAGTTTGATAACTCAAGGGATGAGTTTTGTAACTCTGGATGAGTTTGTATGCCTAGCCAAGCCAAGGGAAAGCCAATCCAAAGAAGCCTCCTCTAAGCCAACTTCCCTCCAAAAGCCATGTCGAGAGAAAAGCCCGCCCTTCCACCAGTAGAGCTTTTGGCTATTTATAGGAGTTTTAAGGGTGTAGCGACCCTATAATCGCTCCTAAATGAGGGTTAATGGCCCTCAGATCGTGCAAAACAGTTTTGGAACTGTTAAGATCGTGTTTGAACGAGTCAAAACGCGGAGTTCGCGTTCTGGAGCAAGCCTCGCGTCTGCGTTTTGAGCTTCGAACGCGGGCCATGTGCGCCGCGTTCTGGGTTGAAGCGCGGGCCATGTGCCCCGCGTTTTGGGTTGAAGCGCGGGCCATGTGCTCCGCGTTTTGGGTTGAAGCGCGGGCTCCGCGTTTTGGGTTGAAGCGCGGGCCATGTGCTCCGCGTTTTGAATTGAAGCGCGGGCCATGTGCTCCGCTTTTTGAATTGAAACGCGGGGATGAGTCCCGCGTTTTGCTTTGAAGAGATCAATACTTATGAACTCTTTTCACAAGGATTGTCAACTTGTAATCCCTGTACTCTGGAGACATTAGCTTCTGATTCTCCTTCATCGTCGTGAAAGTCGTCAGTTTGTAACCTTCATTGATAGTGTTTCGCGGATATTGGCTGTCTTTAGTAATCAGTGATTTTTTTTACAGCCTACACAGATGAGGGAATTGCAAAATCAAACGCCTCATCCACAGCCTGAATCCAGTCAACAAGGTGGAGTTACCCACCATAATGACCATAATGTCGAAGACAGTGATTCGGAGATAGATGAACACATTTACGCTGATCAATCTCCAAAGAAAGCTGCATCTGGTGCTCAAGGTGGAAATGTTCCAATTCCTCCTATTGGAAGTAATCCAAAACAAGGGGAGGATGACGGCGAAAAGATAAAAGAGCTTGAAGATAAAATCAATGCTTTAATGTCTGCTCACGAGGTTAAGAAGACCGGCATCCCGTGTCCATATCCGAGAGAGTGGGATTCAATTCCTTACCCGCCAAAATTTAATTTGATCAACTTCACACCATTTGACGGGAGAGGGTCACCTACACAACACCTGATTTACTTCAAATCACATTTGGGAGTGATCTCGGAAGCGAGCCCTTGATGGTTCGGTCATTAAATTCGGTACCCTTATTTGGTACGCCGATTGGTATCGAAGACTCAAGGCAGGAGCATCAGCTGTTGGAATGATATGGAAAGCTTGTTCCTCGGCAACTTCTTGATGGCGACACGAAGTCTCGATTGGAACTCTTCGGATGAAAGCGAGAAGAGTGGAGAGCGATTGATTGTTTCGTTAAGCTTCGCATTAAGGCCATAAAGCGCAAAGATCCAATCAGAAAAGTTTATATTGAAGACTTGCCACAACAATCTTTCTATAGAATTGTTGGAAGTCATGGGGTTAGATCCCACCAACTACATGGCAAGATCTAAAAATACGAGGAGAACAAGCCGAACGTTTCCTCAAAAGGAAGAAATTTGAAAGAAGCGAAATGGCGGTGACCCCTCAGTAAATTTTTCCTCTCGTAATAGAGGAAAGGCATCTGTGACTGCTGTTAGTCAAACGTCGCAACAACGACCGCGCAAAAAAGCTTCTAAATTCCATGAGGCATACTCTTTCAGAGACGAAGAAGTTCCAATCATCTTCAAACACCTCCTTGACAACAACAAAATCAAGTTGCCTCCGATTATAAATCAGGAGGAGGCTGACAAGACTTCGGACCCTAAATCATGCGTACCACGGGAGGATCCTCCATCCTACTAAGGATTGCTTAGCTCTCAAGGCCATCATCAAGCCTTGGTTGAAGCGTCTTAATCTTAGAAATAAGCCGAATGAGAATTTTCACTCCGACAGGTATACGAGTATAAACTGCTCCCCTTCCTCCGATGAGTACAAGAGGTTAAACTGCTCCTCCTTTTTACTCCAATAGGAATATGAGTATAAACTATTCTAAATAAATGCATCTCAGTTTTGCAAAGAAAGCTGCGGGTGGATAATCCATGAACGAGAGGTCCACTTTCAGGTTGAGCGATCAAACCTTCCTACAGTTAGGATTGTCTCAAAATTTCTATCCTGGTCAAACCTTCCTACAGTTAGGACCACGGCCAAAATCCCCTCTCGATTCCTTCCATGAACGAGAGGTCCACTTTCAGGATTGAGTGATCAAACCTTCCTACAGTTAGGATCACGGCTAAAATCCTCTCTCGATTCCTTCAATGAACGAGAGGTCCACTTCTAGATTGAGCGATCAAACCTTCCGACAGTAAGGATCGTTTCAAAATTTCTATTCTGGTCAAACCTTCTTACAGTTAGGACCACGGCTAAAATCCTCTCTCGATTCCTTCAATGAACGAGAGGTCCACTTCTAGATTGAGCGATCAAACCTTCCGACAGTAAAGATCGTTTCAAAATTTCTATTCTGGTCAAACCTTCCTACAGTTAAGACCACGGCCAAAATCCCCTCTTGATTCCTTTTATGAATGAGAGGTCTACTCCAGTAGCAGGGTTTGTTTTCGCCCCAAGAGAAAACACAACAGGGTTCGTTTTCGCCCCAAGAGAAAACACAACGGGTTCGTTTTCGCCCCAAAAGAAGACACAATTCCAAACTGTCTTGGCAACTCTGAGGCTCAAGACAGTATATACAAAACACTGCCGCGCATATTTCATATAGAAGCTTTCCTGGAAATCTGATGTTCAGAAAACGGGCGATGCTTTCTCTTTACGAATGATTCTCAAGGCATTCAATGCAACCCAAGTGGTGACCTTCAAGATGAAGATGATTAGTCAAAATGGACTTGACATTTCAATCCATTCAAATACAAATGCAGCAGTTATTGATCCCAAAATATGGTCGTGACGGCGTAGCGAGGGTTTGGCGAAGCAAAACACGGGCCTCTTCTACAAAGTTCGGCGTTGAGCGAAGCAAAGCATCTTATCCAAAGTATTCCGGACCCTCGACAAAATACAGTGAAAACTTTGGAGGGTATCTGTAGGCATCAAAATTGCTGTAGAACCTCAAATATGACTAAATCATGAGAAGATCGAAGGACAACGTCGTCGAAATCTCAAGAAGTCAACACATGGGAAGATCGTGTCGCTTCGGTCGCGAGACACTTGTTTAATGCCTCGCCATGGCGAGACACTTGTTGTGTATTTGAGGCCGTTTTACTTATGTCTCGCCACTAGCGAGACACCTTGATGTGTCTCGCTACGGTCGCGAGACACTTGTTTGTGCCTCGCCACTAGCGAGACACCTTGATGTGTCTCGCTATAGGCGAAGACTATTTGTCTCGCTAAAGGCGAGACACCACGTAATTTGAAACGAAGCTCTTGAAGGGTCTAAATCAATCTTTGGTGGGGCCAGTTGAATTTATCAGCGCAAAGGCGTTCGGCTACTCTAATGGGCGGTTACCGCGAAAATCGCCCACTAAGTGATTTGAGGGCATTTAATCGTGCCTAAAAGCAGCAAACCGTTACAATGGAAAGAAGGATCGATTAATCGCCTCGCCAGCTAGCGAAGGTACCAGACATCATTCGGCCCAACAGGTAGCCGACATCGCCCAAGGAGCTTAGGTACTAGCTGAGGCTCGAGCCGCCGCTACAACTACAAATGTTGGAGCACTTATGACACTTGTGTTTCTTCAGAGGGCACGTTTCCCAAAGTCTATAAATACCCCCTGCATCCACTTGGGCAGAGGGGGGGGGCTATCAGAGATCAGAGCTATTGCAAAGAGAGAGAGAATCCAAGCTTCCACACGGAGATTCCTCGAGTTTAAGCTTTGACTTATTCTTGAGAAGAGTAGATATCTTACTTTGCTAAGATATTTGCTTAAGTTCTTGTTTCCTGCGAAGCATCAACTAAACCCGTCGATTCGACGATCGGCCTTTCGGTGGTCCACGGATTACGCTGCCCCCAAGACAAAGCAAAGTCCCAACGAAAGAAGATCTACACTTGTAGCGTCTTTTGTTCGAGTTTGTAAGAGAATTATTTAAATTCTTTGTAACTGAGAACCAAAAGTATAATTTTCTCAAGTTTTACAATGGAAGCAACTTTCGACCCAAACAACGGGTTGACTCGGAAATGTTTTCTTCTCTCTCTCACTCACAGCATTTGCTAGTTGGCCGAGTTGAGTTTCTAAACGAGCTATGGCTTGAGTGTTGGAGGTGAGAATTTATCCGGTTGATTGCATGAAGGAATTTAAAGTGTTGGATGTTTGAGTCAATAAGTTCGTGGTCTGTGTGAAAGTCTCAATCATCGTTTCTAATCCTTTTTCCAAGACGTTGAGACGTTTATCGTGTTCGGCATTTGGAGGAGTAGAATTTAAGGACTGATGGTGAGGAGACTGAAATGGCAGATTCAATTGCTGAAAGTTGGGTTGAGAACAGAACGGAATCGTGTTTCCCCGAGGAAATTGTTGATTTAAAGCGGGAGTGAAAGTTTGGTTACCGGAGAAGTTTCCCTGGTTCTATGCAAGATTTGGATGATTTCTCCAACCGGGATTGTAGGTTGGAGAGAACGGATCATTCATCGGACGTTGGAATGCAGCGTTGACCTGACCTAGTGGTTGATTGTTTCCTAAGAGAGGACATTCCTCTAAAACATGAGATGGAGACAGACAGTTATGACAACCTGAGGTAGAAACTTGGTTAATTTGAGCTGGAGCTCGTTCCTTGACTTCTAAAGCTTCTAACCTACGCATGATTGTAGCCATTTTTACTTCAGAGGCTATGTTCGTTTCTAAGGAAAGACCACTGGTTCTAGGTTGGAGAACGGATGAAACTCGGTCATCACAGTGTTCCCACTGCATGGTTTTCTCAGATAAACCCTCTAAAAAGTCCCATACTTCATCTACATTTTTCTTCATGAAATCTCCTTGACACATGGACTCTAAGGAAGTTTTTGAAGAATAGTCCAATCCTTCATAGATGATTTGGCAAAGTCGTCATTTTTCAAGACCATGATGAGGACATTGGATGAGAAGATCCTTAAACCTATCAAAATACTTTCAAAAGGGTTCTCCCGGGATAATTTTAAAATTCATAATGCTGTTTCGAAGCTTGACCGTTTTATGAATAGGGAAGAATTTCTTAAGAAACACGGTGACAAATTCATCCCAAGTTGAGATGAAATTTGTAGGCAAGCTATACAGTCATTTCTTGGCCTTGTCCTTAAGGGCAAATGGAATAAATCGGAGTTTGATCG
Source organism: Asparagus setaceus (assembly GCA_012295165.1). Lineage (NCBI taxonomy): Eukaryota > Viridiplantae > Streptophyta > Magnoliopsida > Asparagales > Asparagaceae > Asparagus > Asparagus setaceus. The sequence continues at coordinate 78,707,084 of CM022706.1, forward strand.
CATCTTCGGTTAAGTCCCTCATCTTAATCATAAGACAAACTTCTTCAAATTCAGAGATAAAAATGTATGCGTCTTCAGTTTCTATTCCTAGGAATTTGGGAAGCATGTTAATAAAATGCGGTCGAAATTCAAAATTTGTTCCATTGACCTCCGGAGTTTAATGCAAGAGGGGATTGCATTTCTAGTGGGGTAACAAACATCTTGAAGAACGGATGAATTAGGGACGACCATTTCATTAGTTTTAAAAGATGAATCAATACAGATTAATCGATTTGTATTGTCCCTAATCCAAGTTTGCATACACCAAAATAAATTTTTTTATAAAATAACTAAAGTTAGTTTTTTTTTAAAAAAAAAGAGGAAAGAAAAGAAAAAAAATTAAAAAGATGATGATGAGAAAAGAAAAAGGAAAACCTAACTAAAACAAATCAATGCAAATATTTTTCAATCACCCTAACTTCTCGGATTAAGCCTAAACTTCACTAGACCAGCTCCTAATCAAAAATTTCCTTAGTGAAAAGATCAAAGTTTACTCGGGTAATTAGCCAGGTAAGGATAGTACTAGAGGGAGATCAAAGATCAATTAAGTACCTCATTCCTTGCGGAGTACTTTACGCAACCCCTAAACCTTGCCTTTGACACCAATTAATCCAAATAAACTTGGACCGGTTCACTTAAGAATTTCTTGTTCCTTAATGAGCTCGAATCCTTAGGGGCCAACGTCTAATGAGTTTTAGAAGGCTTGGGTTTGTGTAGTGAGGAATTAGTGATTTGTGGGCTAAGAAAAGGGTGATGAAATTCCTCACCTTATCTTGATTAGGGGGTTTTGCCCTTAAGATATTTTCAAGTGTGTGTCAAATCAAGATGCTCAAATCACTTCGGTGAATTCCTACTACTATATGCAATGCAACCCTAGAAATTAAAAGCAACTAAAAAGGATGCAAAAACGAAAATCTTTTCATTTTTTTTAGTTAAGGTTAGCAATCAAACAAATATGAGAAAGGGTAATGTTGTTTGAATTTATTATCTTGTTAGTAATGTCCAAGTGGAGGATGAATTTTATTAGGGTCGACAAAAGTAAAATCTTTTTTTTTATTAAATTTTTTTAAAAATCCTAATTGTCTCTAATGTGAATGAACTATCTAAAGGGTGGAATTAAAAATACTAGATAGAAAAATTACCCACGCAAAAGCATCCTAGCCTTTTTGAAGGCAATTCTTCAATCTTGAATCTTCAACTCTTGATCTTCAAGCTCCAAAGAGGTTCCTTCACAAGAAAATACACAAGTTAAAGAACCAAATATAGAAAAATCCTACAAATAAGTGCCTTCCCCGACAACGGCGCCAAAAACTTAGCGGGTAATAAATGATTACCTCCTAAAGTTGTAAGTGCACAATTTATCAAGTTATAGTATAAAAGATTGTTGAATCCCACGAAGAAGGAGTTTGTAAGTTTAGTCAAATTTGGTCCTTAATATGTGCAAGACAATTAGGATTAAAGCATGGTGAAAGTGGATTGTGAGAGGATAAGAGAGTGATTGTGTTTATGTGCAAACGATGAGAATGATAATATTAGAAGGGGTAAATGTGAATATGTGCAAATGAAAGAAAAGCAAGAGAGAGATAAGCGAGTATGTGCAAATAAAATGAAAATAAGATAGAGAGAGGAGAGAATGATGAAAAACAAGAAGAAAAATAAAAGAAAACTCAAACAAAAGGAAACTCAAGAAGTAAAAGATGGAGGATTTAATTAGAAATATGAGGAATCTATAATTGAATCCACTAACTAATCTCATTCATAAATTCATGAATCATTCTCTTTTCACATTCTACTTTAGATTTATTAAGCATAGATTATCAAACCACTCAAGGAAAGCATAACCTACCAAATTATCATCTAAGCAAAATCAATACTCATGAAAAGGAGAGTCAAATATATAGTAATCCTAGAATTCATAAGCATAACCTATCAAACCATTCAAGATAAGCATAGATTATCAAATTCTTCTTCTACCGATTAGTTCTCTAGTTGATTATCCTAAACATGATCATTTTAAGCACAAGAGAAAAACCATGATTTACAAATAGAAATTAGACTAGTTTCATGCAATCCTAGAATTTCTACAAGGATTAGTTCCACATCTTTGAAAATAAAAGAAACAAGGAGATAGAAATTAGACAAGAAAGAATGAAGGAAATAAAAAGAGAGCTAATTACAAGAAGAAAATAAAAACAAGAAGAAAGATCAACAAAAGAAAAAGAAATCAATAAAATCTACACTAATTGCAAGAAAATAAATCTACACTACAAATATAAAGACATTGCAAGAAAGTAAATTGCATGAAAGTAAATATTATTCTATGAACATGAAAATAAAAGATAAGAAAAGATAAACTCACATATTAATCTCTTCATCTTCATCCTCTTTCCATCATTGAACAAAGAGAAGAAAAGAATATGGAGGGGTGAAAAATAATTTTTATTTATTGCAACAAAAGTTATAATTTTGAAAAGTCTTCTCAATTAAGAGTAACCCTCCTCTCCAAAAGGAGTTTTTACAAAATTTTTCACACTCAAACCTCTCCCCCTCAACCTCTATTTATAGCCCTACGCAGTGGATGAGGACCATAGGATCAAACTTGAGCTCCAAGGATTAATTTTCAGCCATAGATTAAATTCTGGTGCAAATCAATCGATTAACCAATAGGTCGACCAATCGGTTGGTCGACCGATTGGTCGACCGATTGGTTTGCAAGCAACTCGATTTTTGGCTAATTTTTCTTCACGAATTTTACCTGGGCTCTTGAGTAGTCTTGGGCCTTCTCTTGTCTTCGTATTTGGGCTTCAAAAATTGGTAGAAAATGGGAGAGTTGAGTCATTTGGACTTTTATTCATAATTTCTTCATTTACCTGCAATTTAAGACAAAAATAATTATTAGTGGTATCTTTATTCATATAAAATAGATAATGAGGGTATAAAATTGTAATTAAAATGTGATTATCATTTATGTTTAAGTACAAGTTTGTTTTGAGTCGAGGCGACTCGACTGCATTTATGGCGAGTGGGACGACTCAGCTTCATGCCTTGGGTTTACTCGCGATGACACCAAGGCCTTGGGGTACATGCCTTGGGCTTAGGAAGATGTCAAGGTCATTTTATCGATGACGTGCCTTGATTTTACCCTGAATAGGAACCAAGGTCTCTCGAACGGGAAAAAACTGCATATAGGTATATATATACAAAAATATCTCATTTATGAGAGTATGTTTAGTTTGATTACCTTGGAGGAGACCATATGTGCATTGGGCTTATTCATGAAAATAATGAGAAGGTCTTTGGCTGAAATAGGCTGAGTCGATGAAGATCGAACGGCGTGAACTGCGTATAAGTTAGTACACAGCAAAAACACCTCTTATTTATAAGAGGATCCAATTGACCATCTCTTGGAGGTGTGTTCTCCAAAATGTTTGTGACAAACCTAGCTTTCTAGCCTCAGTGTAGCTTCTTATCTCAGGATTTGAGCATATGGGGTTATCCGCTCTTTTGCACACAAAAAAAGATAAAAGAGGCCTCACGGTGGGCGCCAGTGTTGATGTTCTGAGACTCAGTAGTGAAATTAGTAGATAATCCTAAGTTTAGCGATCGAGCTTGGGGTTGATACAGACAATGTGGGTCCCCTCATCTCCTTAGACAGCTGATCCCCCTGTTTAGACAAGGGAGCTGCAAAATTAGCTCGTTAAAGGACCGGAGTTGGGTTCTCTGTTGGTTCCTCCGACGCTCAAGTCAGTATTTGAGCTTGAGTGGAGAAGAAACTAATGAACTGAATAAGTTCTAAGTGTGCAGAAATTACATACCTATGGCCCCGAGGGGGCCTCAGAGATGATCCAGGAGAAGGAGCCTATGCTCAGTGGGCAATGAGCCCATATATATATATACCCAGCTGAGAATCGTATAAGCGATCGCGAGGTCTAGGCATAACCGATCTAGTGTTGGCAGTGTCGATCAGCAGAGGCGCTGAGTCACCATTGACTTGACGTGATGGTGATTGAGGAGGTATGGTGGGTGATGAGTCATAAGGACTCGTGGCATTAGCAATGATGATAATGGACAGCTGTTGGTGTGGAGTTCGAGGACGAACCGCCCCTCGACTCGGCTCTACAAACTGGATGACAAGTACCGCCTTTATTGTCGGCCTCGCAAGTTGTCGTCCCGGCTTAAGAATAAATGAGGGGAGTCGACTCAGATAATGCGATCGAGTGAGAGCTAGTCTCGACTCGGCCTGCCTTGGGAAGGGACGAGTGCTCTTTGTGCTTGAGTCCTCCTGGCTGGGGCTGAGCCGGTCTGGTGATTAGTGCTGATGTGGGGCACGTGTCAGCTTTAAGAGGAGGATTAACACTTGGTGTAATTATTGTCATAACACTATTGAACAAAATTGGGTTGCGTACTGCTTGTTTTCTGATAATCATTCCATATTGTCATTAAAGTGATGTATCTTGGTCAATTGCTATGCACTGCAATCTTGAATCAGATGTGTTCCACTAATGTAGATTTTGACAGAACAAGAAAAGCAGAAATAAGATCAAATAACAGACGAATACAAAAAAATTTCTAAAACTTGAATTAGATGTTAAATTTTTGAGATAGTTGTTATTAAACTTATTAGTTACTTGTTAAACTTATGAAGTAGATGTTAAACTCATGAAGTAGATGTTAAACTCAAACTCATATGTTTAACATCTAACTCATAAGTTTAACAACTAACTAATAAACTTAACAATTATCTCACAAGTTTAACAACTAACTCATAAGTTTGACAACTAACTAATAAATTTACCAACTAATTCATAAGTTTAATCCCTTGAAATATATAGAAATTACAAATAACTCCTAAAAATTACAAAAACCCTCTAAAAGGTTTCGAAATTGCAAATAATCTCCTAAAAATTGCAAAAAACCCCCAAAAAATTAGAAATTGTAAATAATCCCCAAAAATGGTAAAAACTCCCCCAGAAAGTTTTAGAAATTACAAATGACCCCAAAATGGCAAAAATTCCCCCAAAAAGTTTTCAAAATTGCAATGATCCCCTGAAAAATTGAAGCAAACCCACCAAAAATTTATAGAAAACACCAAGAAAGTTTTAGGAATAGCAAATAAGCCCCTAAAAATTTTGCAGAAAACCACTAGAAAGAAGAAGAGGGAAGGGGTTGTAGTCAGAGGTAAAATGGGAATTTTTTTTTGAATCCAATGATGAGTTGGCACGGTATATTGGGGACTTAAAAGAACTAATGGGCTCTAAAGGGGCTTTGCTACAAGTTGGCTAAGCCTTGGGGCTTTCCCTTTATGAAATTAGGGCCTAAAGCAATTTTCCCTTTATGAAAATGCTTAATCTTCCATCATTTTATCCTCTCTACATACTGTAGTGTACACCTAAACAACCGCTAACTAAGAAGATTTGAATTTTCACTAACTAGAGCTTGATATAGCATACAAGGGTTCAGTTAAACTAGAAAGAAGCTACAGTTTCTTATTGTGTGGTACAAAGGCGTTAAACATAAGTGAGAGATTGAAATCTATTATTTGAATTTAACTTAAATTGATTTATTCCATGGTAACAGGTTATTGTTGGACCAGATCCTAGAAAAACTCATTTCAAATTCTAATTTTATTTGAGCCCTAAATATAGATCATGAATCTTAATACAGCATTAACACCATCATTACACGAGAATTATAGAATTTGTGATATAAATCGGATTTAATGGCCATTGCTTGGGAGTTACAATAATATCATAGTTAACTGTCATTATTTTGAATTCACAATAATTAGATCCGACATGTTTTCAGTTTTACACGAAGGCTCAAGGCTTCTACCCTATTTAGTATGCATTCATGTCTTTTGAATCCTTAAACTCGAATTTGTCACATGTCAATGAGAAAAACTCTTACTCATACATGATGCAAATCTACTTACTTTGTATCGAGTACTTATAACAAATTACGGGAGAACATCATAATGTATGTTTTCATCAAAACACATTAATAAGGATTTCCCCCTTAGGAATACAATATAGTGGTTAATTTCATCAAGGCAATACATGTTTGCAGCAAAAACAAATAACTATAACTTATCTAAAATATTCCAGCTACATTCGTCTACAGTTACAACTTCTCATGGCAGCGAACAAAATAGTCACTTGAGGGTCAGATTGGAAGAGGACTAATCCAGAATTGGCCTAAGCCCGGAGGCGGAGGCACGTATAAGATGGTGGTGTCAAGTGACGCCACCCTTTTATATGCGACTAAATTACATATGTTAATTCATGCTTTGATTATAAAAGTAACATCATTTAAGTCAATGACTAGCCCATTAATCTTTGATGGCTGAAGCCTAAACAAATAGATCTTGTATAAAGATAATTGGTTAATTCAAAAGGCTCGAGTCGAAGATATACCATATGTCAAAGAGCTAGCATCAACTTTTTAAAAAGTAAAAGATGACAAAATGGATGAACCACAACTTAATTAGTAACTTTCACTAAAAAAAGATGTATTCAGTAGTATTTCAAATGAGAATATTATGCAACAATCGGTCAATTATAATTATGCCGAGTTAAATTTATTTTTGTATTTCATTGAAGTTCTGATTAGAATCATGGCCTGGTTATTGGCCTAACAAAAATCTGGTTAGTTGCCGAGCTAAGATTAATCCAGATCTGTTTACTGTTCTATTTAAGGGTACCTTTTAAAATGCAAGTCCTTAATATGTTTTTTCTAAAAAGGTATGGAGCATGGACATCACCCACTTCGAACACCACCCCCCCCGTCTGTGTAAATCGCACTCATCACACACTCATGAAAAGCTGCAACAAACTCTGAAACTCTCAGCTTTCAAATTTCTAACTTTTTAAAATCCAAAACACCTCAACCATTCAACAAATTGTCCAAAAAACCCCCCATGAACCTAACCCATTCAAACTTTGCGTTTCCCTCTCCCTCTCTCTCTCTCTCTTCCCCAGGAACCTCAACCATCCAACAAAATTTTCATCTTTAACATCTAAATCTTGTATCAATAGCTCTTAACAATATTAAGATTACTCAATTTCAAGTTTTATTAACTTATTTATATAGTTTAGTCACTTTAGAAAACTTAATCATCTTACCAGATTATTCAATTTAATTACTTAAAAGTTAGGATCGAAGCAAAATTGATGGATCATGGATGCTTCCAATTTGAGGGGTTTTGAGGAATAAGATAACAACCATGATGATTTTAGAGAATAAATTAAAATATACTTATTTGCAAATTTTAATTTCCTTTTGCTCCAGTTTAGTAAATTACCTCCACGGTAAAAAATAAAAATAAAAATGTGACCCCGAAAGTGCTAATTTCACGTGATCTTGACCCGCTCTAAAAGGCTGTTAAGTTGTTAATTATGGTAATTACGCGGGTTTATTTAACCTCCTTAAATACAATATAGAAACGTGCCTCTTGTCGATGGAGCGATCTCAGCCGTCCGTCGAGATGATTCAGCACTTAATGAACAGTTTATTGCCGAACTTGCTGAGGAGCTCACTTTGATAAATTCTAGGGGTTTTAGATATTAGTCCCTTATATCTTCAATAATTTTATATTAGTTCCTCAAATCTTGCATATTACATATTAGTCCCTCAAATCCTAAAGGTCTTGCAAAATGGTCCCTCTATTAGTGCTTCAATTAAAAACCTAATCACCGTTGGGTTAACTACTATTTAGACATCCGCATGTACCAAATTACCCCTCTCTAATGGTTCAAACGCTAGAGCGGAAGATATAGATAGGTTAGAGGAGAAATTAAGAAGATCATATAGATCTTAGAGGATTATGATTGTTGTGTAGCTCAACTTTGCGTTAGGATTCTTTGACTGTTGTTAGACTTAACATAGGGGTAAAATAGTTATTTTGCATCTGACTTTTAGATTTGATGGAATATTCTCTTTAAGTCTAACATGAGTTAATTAGAGAGACCATTTTCAAGATCATATAGAATTTAAGAGAGCAATATGCAATTTCTAAGATTTGAGGGAGTAACATGAAATTATTAAAGATTTAAGGAACTAATATCTAAAAACCCAAATTTCTATAACTGGCGAAATTCTGGGAGCATTTAAAAAAGCTCCATCGTCAATTTAAAATTGCAATATTAGGTCTTCATAACAATTAGGGTTGGTTGACTAGTTATAAAAAATAAGACGTGCAGAGTTCATCCCATCTACATTTACTCAGCTAGTCTTAATTTTGATTAGGTTTAAAGTGTCACAAATATTTGTTGTTGTAACAAAAACAACAGTTATAATTAGGAATAAAACTTATAAGTTCAGAAGTTACGCATTTGAGTAATTTACATTTTGCAACAAAAATATGTTCTTGGCGTTGAAATTGAGATGTCACTTGTTAATAAAAGAAATGCAAATAAATTAGAACATGATAAAATCCAAGTAGCATATTAGTTGGTTGATGGCGAAAACATTAATATTGTGAGAATTAACAATGTGATGCATATTTTGAAAAAGTTGATCTAGCAAATATGGATTGCAGCTATTTCGATGACAGGATGATCTACGTTCACAAAAAAGATATCAGGGGCCTAACTTCGATCTCAAGCAAAGCTCCCCTAATACTCAAGCCAACAATTCATTAGTTATTTATTTAGACAAAAAAAAAATCTCGCTAGGCTACAAAAGAATATCATAAATTTAGGTTAATATCATAAAAAGTAAATTAAAAAATGCAAAAAAAAGTGAATGTGAAATACCCATTAGTAAAAAGATAAAATTAGAGCGAAAACATCATAAATGGCAGGCGGAAAGCGGCACATGGTCAAATATAAAAAGTATCGATAATCACATGATTCATGCACTGATTATATTTTATTCATTATTTTACAAAATCATATATGGCAAATTCGAAACCCACGATCACACAAATCTTTTAAACGTATGCACTGATCTTTATGCTCAAAACTAATAATCAATCAGATCATATTCTTTCTTATAATCTGGCAAAACCAATCTGTAACAAGTAGAATTGTTAAGGGCTCAAATGCAAAAAGGCCAAATAGTCAATTCACTGGTCTTGTATTTTATTTACCCCCCCTCTATAAAAAAAATTAAAGAGAGCGAGATGGGGAAATCGGAGAGCGAGATTTGAACTATTTCGCCGTCCCGCTCACGGAGTTACTCGCCGTTAACTTTTTTCTTTGAAAAGGGCGCTCGCTTTCGTTCAATCTCCCTCTCTCTCTCTAAACCCTCACTCACTCTCTCTCTCTCTACTTTCTCTCTCCTCATCCATTGAGGCCGCCGTCGCATGCGCTCAAGTTCGGATCTCTCCGGCGATTCCGGGTCGCCGGGAGGAATTCGGAGCTCCGATTAGCGGCGACGGCGTTAGGTCAGTCCTCTATCGGGTCCCGAACGGTGCTCGTCGGTTCCGGATCCTCGTCATTTTTTTTAGTCCCGTCGTTTTCTTGTTCGAGTTTTTTTTTTAAAAAAATTTTGACAATCTTTGGGCATTTTGTTGACGAGAGTCCGATTGATGAGCTGAAAGCGAGATCGGAGTTTGTTTTGTTATTTTAATTTTTTTTTAAAGTTTGGCATTAATCACATTGTTTTGGGGTTTAGTTTGGGGGCTAGGGTTTTGGAGAGCAGGTTTTTTATTTTATTTTTTTAGTAATAATTTTTATTTGACAAAAAACTTCACTTTTCTTTTGCTCTCCAGGCTGGAATCGGCAATTTAGTTTTTTTTTTTTTTTTTTGGCCTGGACATCAAATAAAAAGTTCACTCTTTTTTGAGTTCGGTTGCTGGTTACATTTTGGTCTGTGATTTTCCCCTTGAATCATCATCTGTTCCTTTTTTTTTTAATGTTTTGTTTTGTTGTTGTTATTGTTTCTATGGGTATACTTTATTGGGTGTGCTGTTTTGTATTGCTGCATTAATTCTACTTGAATGCTTAGCATTAAACATTTAAACAAAATAAAGGCTCAGTATTTACCCTCTAAAAAATTTCGGTTATGTTATTAGGTTTTGGAGCAATATAAATATAAATACATTCTTAAAGTCCCATTTTCGTATGAACGTAATGAATGGCAATGGCCCAATATCTGTACTCAATAATTGATCCAAACAGTGGGCTAGTAAATAGATTGCAATAAATTTCAAGTTGGACTTTTGGGTTGTACTGTAGCCTTACTTTTTCAAACTATCTTTTTTTTAAAATAAAAAATCTCTCCCTAGGACATCAACACATCGCAATCTGCTATAATAATAAAAAAAGAATTTTCTTTACTGAGAATTTAGCACCAATCAATAAAGAGCCTCTGTCGTGGCGATAAAAATGTGAATTTCCTTGGTACAAATTAACGACTTGAATGATAGGTTGGCTTATGGTTAAATCTTATGAACTTCACTAGTGTCGTCGCCGTGAATGATAGAGAGTATACCATTTTGGAGTATGGAGTATCCTAAATTTCCGAATGTTTATGTGAGGAGCATGCAGGCATATTATGTTTCACATTCAAATTTTTACCATTAGAATGAGATATGTGGTGATGAAGACTCATACACTGGCAAGTTGGATTTATGTTCAAAAAACTTTCATGAAAGAATTGCCCAAAACCATGTATTACTTGTAGAACTAAACTTTTACAAGCAAGTGATGTGCATCTTAAGGAAACCCACAGGTTTAATTGGCACGGGATTTAAATCTTTATGATCACAAAGCTGATAACAATTCCTTGATAGGACAATCCTCCAGAACTTTTAGAGGCTTAGTACTGTTCTTTAGCTAGAAGAGGGAGGGGTTGGGACTGGGTGGTGGAGGAGAGGGAATTAGTTTTTACAACATGGACCATCCTTGTTTGAACATTTCTCCAAATTATGTAGTTTACTATTTTTAACCAAGCTAATTTTTTTGAATGCTTAATGAAACTATCTAAGTCTGATTTTTATGGTTTTGTAATGTGCTTTGTGGCACAGTAGTCTTATTTTCATTTTTCTTCCTTTTTCTTGTGATTCTTCTCTAAACAACTGCTCTTGTCCCGCTTTTATATCTAGTATTAGGTAAATAATTTACCTCTTGTGGGCAGATTGTATGAAGTGAACATATAGAAGTGTGGTTTGAGCTTTAGTGGCAATGAAGAAGGAAACATCTGAAAATTCAGTACTTGCTGGATATGATGCACCTTCGGGCCGAATAACAAGGGCTAGGGCTGCTGCTTGGCGCGCAAGTGGTTCCGTGTTCCAGTTGAAACCTCCTCTTGTACAACTGGACAAGGAGCAAGTACAACGGGGAAAGAAAAAGAGAGATGAGAACAGTTATGCTGCTCCTACTGCAGCTTTCCAGCACAAGAAGAGGGCAGTACTCCGGGATGTGACGAATACTTGCTGTGAGAATTCATTTAAGGACTGCATCAATGTGAGCAAAATACAGGTTCGAGTACTTATATAAAGTGATCAGTGATTCCATGATTTCATAATTGTTAAGATAGAATGCTTTCGGAATATTTTCTCATCAATGTTAAGGCAAAAAAGTGTAGTTGTTATTTGATAGATGTCTTTTCTCCCCTTCAAAGCACTATGTTGTTACAATTATACTGGCTTTTGATCTGGAAGATTTTTGAATTTTGTGGTAGAATATCACAAATTATTTTCCTTGTTTTCTGTCTGCATTTTCTTGTTTGAAAGTCTGACTTTTCTCCCTAATGCAATGCTTGTATCTAGGCTAAGGTCTCTCAGAAGATTAAATCCGGTCCTTCCAAGCCTAAACTATGTTCTAGCAAGACGGTTTTCAATCTAGCCCCATCCATTTCTGGGAAAAGTGCAGTGATTCTTGAAAACAAGAAGGATAAACAGATAAAGGAGGTGGTGATGTTGGAGACACAAGATGCTGATTTGTCATTCAGTCTGAAAGAAAATCCCTCAGCCCCACAAAATGCAGAGAGTCTTGTGGAAGGGGAGAGCACCTGTGGTACAACTTTGTTTGAAGAACATATCTCCAGAGAAGGACCTAAACTCGTTTGCCACCCAAAGCATGGTTAGCAGCTAGATCTCTCCTTTCATTATAGATTTAATAGCAATGAGTTTGATCCAAAATTTCAAATATTGTCAATGTAACTTAAGATGTAAAGTTAAGCAGTCTGTGAAAGCACCATTGTTGAAGCAGGAAAATGCATCGTTCAATATTGGTAATGTTCGAAAAATGAAAATGGAACTAATTTATGTTCAATGTTTTAGAACAAATCTTTCACTCTAAAAAAACAGTTACTGTGTTCTTGAAGCAGTTTGTTTATGACAGTCTTCTTGTAAGAGAATATAATTGTATGATAATACTTTAATTGATTTATGCAGTTAAAGATGAATTCTGCAAGGATCCTGAGGGTTTATCTGATTTGGAATATATAGATATTGATGCTGACCATACAAATCCTCAAATGTGCTGCTTGTATTCATCTGATATATATTCTAATCTACATGCTGCCGAGGTACAACACTATTTTCCTGGATTCTGAAGTCTGCTGCTCTTTTGTGATATTTCTGCTATGCATTCTACCATTACTGCTTGAATCATTTTAAATTTTCATGATGCTTAATGATGCTGATGAGCACACAGATTAGTCAAGTGCACACACAAAACAAACCTAGTCACACTCCTAGCTTGAGTTTACTAATCTTTATAACTTCTAAGACAGTGAGACAATTAAATCTTGTCATTGTTTCAACTTTTCCTTTGAATATTTGCGTTTTTTTGATAATTTCTTATATTGAAAATTTCTTTCTTCAGCTCCTCAGAAGACCTTGTTCCAACTTCATGGAAACAGTGCAGCGAGATATCACTCATAGCATGCGGGGTATTCTAATTGATTGGCTTGTGGAGGTTTGTAAAAGTTTAAGTTACCATTTGTTTTCCAAAATGATTTTATTCTCGTTGTTAGACAATTTATGAAATTTGAACATACTTATTACTAAATTAGTTTTGGCTATGACTTGAAAGGTGACAGCTTATTGTCAGTCTTTTCTGAAAATGCACCGGGCTTATCAGTTCGGTTTGTGTCTTTCAGCACAAAAGTCAAACAACCTGATAACGGGAAGATATAAGCTAAACCTTACATGAGGTAGCTACATCTAAGTAATTAGCAAAGCATATGTGTACTTATTGTAATCCACTTTGATATAGTAAATAGTATCACTGTGACTTTGCAACATCACAAGAGTTCTAGTTTATATTTTAAACTTAGGAATATGTGTATAACTACATCTGCTAAAATTATCTTTACAATTATCTTACTCTTTTAGGTGAATATTCTCTGTAGAACTGCGATTACTCAAAGGATGAGTTAGTATATTGGAGAGTATACTTATTGTTAAAGTACTGTTAGAACAAACGTGAAATCCATGGTGGGGCTTATAGGGCACTAGTAGAGCTTACAGAGCACAAGAAATACAAGAGCTAGGGAGTCTTTTTTATGGATTTTTGTTTTCCAGTTATCATCATTTCCCATTTTGCAAGGAATAATATGGCACTTTGAAGTTTATGAATGAGATGCTTTTCAGTCCCTACCAAGCAATTTTCAACCTCATAAGATTGCGCAAAAGGATGCCATATATACAATTGTTCCAGCCTTTCTTCATGATCTTCATTTTTCATTTCAAAATTGCTACACAATCAGTCCAAATATTTAATATCTCGAGGCTACTAGAGAAGTACTTCTGAAACCTGTGTCTTTATGTAAAGCAAAGAAGCTGATAAGACGTGGTTTGTGTAGCCATATGCGCTCACACCTATACAAGGGAGGCGCTTAAATTCGATAGTGCTCGTTCTAACACATGAAAATCACAGAGCTCAAAAGGCATGCCCCTAGCGGAATCTGTCAAATAATGGAACTTAAGTTTGTTAGTAATTGAAATAAAACAATTTGTAGTCGCATTGTAATTTGTTGAGACAAGTAAGTAATAGGTGCCTTCCCTTCCTAGCTCATGTAAGTTAGCAGATTTTTTACTTCAAATTATTTTATAGACTTGAACATGGGCGTCTGTTGTTTAATATTTAGCTTTGCCTTCTTTTCTTTTCAATTGAGTGAGTTTACAGTAATGTCAATTTCATGTTTCAGGTTTCTGATGAATATGGCCTTGTTCCAGACACTTTATATCTCGCTGTTAACATCATTGATCGGTTTCTCTCCCAAAATTATATTGAAAGACAAAGGCTGCAACTACTGGGCATTACTTCCATGTTAATTGCATCGTAAGTTTTCTGTTACGTGTTAGTGTGTCCTTTATATACTTTGACTATAACTAGAATTACAACATTAGGATCTAGCTAATTGACAAATTAAACACTGGGTTGTGAGTCACACTATTGGGAAGCCCCCTAACCATGCAATGCAAAGGCCTGATATTAATCACCATTAAATTAAAAAAAGAACATACAGTGCACAAAATTTCAGGTGACTAGTTGTGAATAATACGGAACTAGGGAAAGCACTACTCCCCATATTGATTATCTGATGTGCATTTCACAATGTACAATTACTGTGTCATGCTTGATATTCAGGGGGTTTTTTGTTTTTGTTTTTTTTGGGGGCTAGAAGGTTGGTGTAGGTGCCCACAAGTCGTGGTTGTTAGGTGCCATTTGTCACATGATTTTAGGGTATAATTACTAGGTAGTCTCTGCAACCATTTATGACGGTTGATGTTCGACTTTTACTTTCCTAAAGGCAACTGCAGTATGAATCTCTGCCTACGTTTTTTTAAGTTAATGACTTTTGCATGATCTGGCAAGATCTTTGGGACTCGTGGAGAATTGCATATATCATTCTCAAATGACAATGCCTTTTTTGTAAGGGCAGTCCCATGTGGATAGAGAAATCTTGTGTGAACTTGCTCCAAAATTGTAGAACCCCCTTTTGTTTCTCGTCTACATGTTTATAATAAAGTAGATTTCTCTGTAGACTGAAGTAATTTGGGTTAGTGATGCTTAGTGCACTTTGTTTGTTTTGCTATTTGGATTTAGCTAATATAAGTTTTTGTATATATCTTTATTGTATATTATGCAGAAAGTATGAAGAAATTATCAGTCCCCGTATAGAGGAATTTTGCTTTATTACAGATAACACATACACCAAAGGAGAGGTACACTTTACATTCACATTAATTTTTCCAAAGTGCCTCTTGCATTTACATTCCTGAGTTAGGAAAGGGGCTCTGTTACAAAGGAGAATTAACATAGCCAGCATCACTCAATAACAGGTACTTAAAATGGAAATTCAAGTGCTGAGATTTTTGGGCTTTCAACTCTCTATACCTACTGTAAAAACATTTCTCAGGTGAACACTTCTTCCATCGGTTAAGTCTTGTATCAGGTTTGTCTATGTTTCATCTTTGACATGTTTTGCTTGCAATCTGCAGGAGATATATTCGAGCAGCATATACATCATACAAGGTAGGCATTTCTATAGTTAGGGTAATGGAGTATGATAGTAATGTGCTTTTGAAACTTCCAACCTGTTACATATTTTTTAAGTGATTTCTTCTCTAATGCAGGTTCCTCCTCAAGCCTTGAGTCATCTGGCAAACTATTTAGCAGAGCTGACATTGATTGACTATAGCTTCTTAAAGTTTCTTCCTTCAATCATAGCTGCATCTGCTGTGTTCCTTGCAAAATGGACAGTGCAGCAATCTGACCATCCATGGGTGCGTGCACATTTATATTTTTTTTCCTTTTTAAGCTAGCTTTATGCACGTAATTATGTATGTCTCTATGCGTTTAATGAATAGGAGGTGACAACTCATTTTGCTCAATTAGGTACCAAGAAATAGAAATAGACTGGCAGTGAGGGTTATGCCACTAGTCACATTGTGTGTGTACGTGTGCACGTGTTTTTGTGTATATATAGAGTTGAGCTATGATGCTATTAATAGTATTTAAGATTTAAGACGTGAATACTATTGATTCACATCCAGAATTTGGATCTCCAAATTGAAAACCATACATTAGACGTGATCTACTGTATATCAGCTATCTAGAAATAAAACTTTTGAAGGATTTTAACATGTTTTTGCCCTGCATCATATGTTATGGAAACTCAACATTTCAATATTTTGTAAAGTTCTTAATTTTTTGCCCCTTAGTACATGGTTAAAAACTCAACGAAATCATTGGAATTTTACTTGTAGGTAGTTCATGTGTTTTAGACTACATTTAATGCTAGAGATTTTCAATTTGAAAATTCAAATTGTAGATTTGAGTCGATAGTACCCACATATTCGACAGTATTGATAGTAGGCTAGCTCGACTCCCTCTCATAACATTTCAGGGAGCTACTTAGAGGACTAGCTCTGTGTCCAGGTCCTATGAACTTCTTGCAGAAGTTGTCTCTTTTGGGGTTTTACTCTAAACTTCACTGACACATTATTCTTCTCATATACAGGATAGCACCCTGGAGCACTATACCTCTTATAAAGCTTCAGAACTTAAAGCAACAGTTCTTGCAATGCAGGAGTTACAGTTGAACTTGAACAATTGTCCCCTTAATGCAATTCGTGAGAAGTACAAACAATCAAAGGTATTACTCGTAGTTTGCCAAATATCAAACAAAATGTGCTCCTAATTTCAACTGTATATTTGCTTACTAGAATATGAAGAACTATATTTATGGCCTGTATTTTTATCAAGATAATAGCTTTAGACTCTATTGTGAAATGCAGTTCGAGTCTGTGGCTTCGATGACATCTCCGAAGCTTCTCCACTCACTCTTCGACTGATTATACTAGGACTGTTCTTTCAATCTACTGAGGATGTTAACAGAGGGTTAGCAGAAAACAACCTTGTGACTGTCTATTTCATTTCTTTCTTTATTTCTTTCATATCTTCGTTTATGGTGGTTGGGTGATTTTACCGTCGGTTCTTTTTTCCCTTTAAAGTTTATCTGTGTAACGCAAAATATAGGAGAGTTGATAACAGGTTGACTGATGCTTGAAATTGGTGGCCAAATGGCATATTTATTTCAAGCATTTGATGTAAAGCAGTGACTGTGCTTTTGCCTTAATGTCCTTTTTTTGTAGGAATGTAACTATTTCAATGATAATTTACATGATTAAATTTCAAAATTTATTGTTTCCTATTGTATTGTTCTTTTCTGTGCCTTGGCTCTTACTGTTTGTACTATCGATACACCATTACATCAAGGGTTAATTAATTGTGGGTGGACCCTCTGTACTATCGCCCCCATTATGGACAGACCCCCATTATGGACAGACCCCTGTGTAATTCTATTATTGCAGATAGACTCCCTGAGTAAACTTTCTATTTTTTGACTCTATATCCTCGTGAGAAAGAGACCTCCTGAGGGTAAAGGACAGAAGATTTCACTCGGGTTTATTCGCAACTCGGTGATAGTAGGGGGTCTATCAACAACAACAGAACTACAAGACGTCTATCCACAATTGGGCAATAGTAAGGGAGTTTGTATGCAATTATTGGCGCACGTCACCCTCAACCTGATACCGATCGTTGGCCACCAATTGACATTTAATGCGGAAGCATAGCCTGTGGAAGTGTCACCGAAACAGCCGATTATATCTTCTCATTCTTCGTAGACCAATCGATCACCCAACGATGTGGAAACTCCAAGAAACTTGTTCGAATTAAAGAAAATAGATGTTCGAACTAAAGAGAATAGCAATCTCTCGTAGAAAATTGAATAAGTGAACAACAACACATAAGATTTACGTGGCTCAATAATCGCCTACGTTTATGGGAAGAGTTTTGAGTCTTCTTTTTATCAGAGATTACAAGATGACTTTCTTGTGATCTTAATAGATCCCACAAAAAATATTCTCTTAATCTCACCAAAAGATATCTCAAAATTGTAGATTACTCTCCTTAGTTTTCTCTCCAACCTTCTTTTATAATATGCAACTCTTGTTGGGCTTAGAGACTAACCCAAGGCGTCTAGACCTCATGAACAACTCTATTTATAGACTGGAATCCCGACTACAAAAGACTTCCCAAAGAAAATAATCCGAAACTAACCCTAACTAGGTTTTAACCCAGTTTAGCCATGATGACCATCGACAGTCTTGAACTTATTCGCGATTCTTTCACCGTTTTGTTGCTGTTCGGATATCTTTTCTTGTATCTTCTTTTATCATCATCTTATGGACTGAAATACAAAACTAATTCCTAACAACAATTTACCCTAACTACAACAACTTGTAAAAATTAAAGAAAGATTATTATGCAAGATTATTTACTGAAATGCTACAATAAAAATAATTAAGTAGAAGTTCTTTTTTAAGACAAAAATAATACAAGGGTTTTGCATATAAAAGAAGTTCAATCTCGGAGTTACTTGCAAAAGACTTTGCATTGGTTGTTTCTTCACTAGGTGCAAATAAAATCCAAAACTATAAAAATAATACTCAGACTTCATAAAATCCTACCTAAACTTAAAATTTTGCAGCACTTAATTTTTTAAAATGTATTTTCCTACATAAATTCGTGTATACAGATCAATTTTAATTAATAAATCAAATGGGAAAAAACATATTTTCATCAGAAAGAAAATCAGAGATTCAAACTTGTAAATTTGACTATTTAGCATTTGGGAAAAATTAACACTATTCTATCAATAGTTTAATGTCACTGCGACTATTATATTGTAAATTTGACTACATACATGATACATGACTTTAAAAAACGAGGTTCTTAAATTTTAGTTGCATAAATAATCCAAGGGGTTATATATGGAAGAATTTACTGTTAGGGGCTTACGATAAGAAGTTATTTTGAAGGGAAAAATGACACAGGTTTATTGCATGAAAAAGTAGTTAAAACTTGGTGTCATATGACAAAGACATTCGATAGGGACATTATGACAAAAAAAAAAAGTACAATGCTTCGAGCACAACTAAAGTTCTGGATAAATAGCACTTAATACCTTATAGTTTCATTTACTTTATACTTATGTACCTAACTTGTTTTTCATGGCATTTATATATCGTAATTTTTCTAAAATTGGCACACTAGTACCGTTATTGCGCTCACATGAAAATTTCACCCGAATATTTTCACATGAAACTTAGAATTAATTAGTATGTGAGTGTCATATTAAAATATTCAAATGAAAATTTTCCTGTTTGCACAATAGAGGTATTATTGTGCCAATTTTAAAAAGCTTAGGGTATATAAATACCATGAAAACAAATGAGGGTGTATCAGTGCAAAGTAAGTGAAACTATAAGATATCTAAATGCTATTTAGCCTAAAATTCTTCTATGCATATTAGTATCAGTAGGCTACCGAATATTGTTGAGATTTTTCTCATAATGTGAACTCCATAAATGATTTTGCAAAAAGAAAATAAAAAGACATTCTTAAAGTTTTAGTTGCATAAATAATCTAAAAATTGGGGTTATGTGGAGGAACATGTGACTATGGAGGTCTACGATAATAACCAAAGGTAGAAATTATTTTAAATTTAAAAAAAAAAAAAACAGGGTTTGCATAATAAAAAAAAAAGAAGGGGGGAAAAAAGAAGAAGATCAAATTGGGGTCATATGCAAAAAGACATTCTATAGTATAAAACAATGTTAAAATGCGGTGAGCGTGGATCGAACACGCGACCTTCAGATCTTCAGTCTGACGCTCTCCCAACTGAGCTATCCCCGCTTGATGCTCTTTTAGCTATACGATTATATATATATATATATTAACTGTTCTTTATGTGCTCCCAATTTTTTTTCTTTGAATCACTTTCAATTGATCGGTAGAATTTTAGTTAATGTTAAAATTATTAGCAATAATAGATACTGTTTGCTTGTTCAATTCAATTTATTCAGCTTCATGCACTCGATCGAGAAACCTTTAACAATGTTTTATTGAATAGAATGTTTAGGCAAATAACAAATACAATTTTAAAACTAATCTTACCTAATGAGAAAGTTAAGATGTGGATGAAAACAACAACAAAGCATTTCCCTGAGGTTGTGAATCTCTGTAGAGGCGGAGCCAGAATTTTTATCTAAGATTAGACACTAAAAGTTAAGCATAATTTTGAAAATTAAAATATTTAGTTCGATAGATGAAGATATTTCTAAGTTTAAATATTAGAGAAAATCTATAAGCTAGAAATTTTATACTGGAAATAGGAGTGATCACTTCAATTTAAGTATATCAGAATGGAATGGTTTAGATTCGGGTTAATTGCGGTTAGACCCTTAGTATCGCCCAGTTGCAGATTGACCCCCGGTAGTTCTAATTGTGCGGATAGACTTCCCGTATTATTTTCCCGAATGCGGATAGACCTCAGTGAACTTTTTTTTATAACACTTTTAAGAGTTAAAAAAAAAGCAATTATGGGTCTATCCGGACCAATAAGATCCGCATGGATCTATCAACCTCTACAAAACTTTTGACTTTCCAAGAGTTAAGAATATCATTCAGGGGATCTATCTGCAAAATTAGAACTACAGAGAGTCTATCCGCATTAGTCATTTCAAAATTTATAAACGTAGTTGCAATTGCATTTGTTGGCATACCAAACAACTCTTTAGATGCATAATTATATATAATTACAACCCTCTGAAAGCTACACATCACAAAAGATAGCTTAGAGAGTATGAAATAACAGCATTCTTACATGAATAATAATACAATCATTCATTTGTAAAACTTATCAGAATCACCACAACATTTATACATAAAAGCTGCATGTGTTGGCAAATATTTTTGATTGGTTATCTGCAGCAACAACATTTGCCGTCAACGCAACATTCACAGGTCTCGTAGCAGCAGCAGCAGCAAAACAGGGAAAACAAGCTGCAAACGTTGATCAAAGATTAGATCAGGGCCTGTTAATTGTAAACGTTTATCTATGAAAATAGTTTTATGATGTATCCAAGTAGTTTTATGCATGCTGAACTCTTTTTGATATCCTTTACCTATTAAGTTGACCTTAATTTAGTTGATTCTTCTTTTCCTTTGCTCCTAGAGCTGTAAATCTCGTCACTCTGATTGCATCGAAAACAATCACCTCATAAAAATAGAGTCCTAAAAACACGTAGGTGTCGCTTCAGCGCGGGCATCAAGTATCAGGTCAAATGCCCAAAAGTGTCTAGTTCCTAAAACATTGAACATCTAGACGTACATCTATCTTCGGGTCTCTACACAAGTCCTTCATAACCATTAAGTCATAGATCTCCCTTTAGTGCATTATTAATGCGATGTACCGAGATCATTTGTTACTTAGAGAGAGAGTACCAGGCGTAGAGACATCCCTTGTCCTCCTTCCTCTTCTGGACGTGGTCGTAATAGGACATATCCTGCGCAGCCGGCGGTGCATACATCTTCTCTTTCATCATTTTAATATATAATAACTAACTTAATATATTTCTATTTCTTTTATTGTATGCATATATGCCTCGCTATGCACATGATTTATAGGAAAAAAAAGGAAGGAGGCCAGACGAAGTGGAAGTAGGATTTTAATTGTGGGAGTTGGAATTAGGTTGTTGGTCGGTTCATTGCTTTTATTGCTCTCTCTCCCCCCAACCGTATATCAATAATACATGTCATGTTTGTCATGGGAATGATGGTGAGAAATTAAATAGAACAGAGAGAAATTGGTGATGAAATAAAGACATGCGTATATCATTGCAACTGAACAGCTGCACCTGTCTCCTCTCTCCTCTAAATTAATTGATTTGGATCAGAAAGATTCCCTATTCTCTCCACCTGACTCATTTCAGTATCGCAGCTGAAAGATTCACTCTTCTCTAACAGATGTCGAACATACACGCCATATAGAGTACGCTTACTATCAGACTGCCCCGCACCATGAGAGGCGTTCTGAGTCTTACCTTGGCCTGTTGGAGGGGTGTGTTAGTAATTACACAACCCCATTGTGTGGTTAAAGATTGTTCTGATAGGAAGTATACTCCACCATACACGCTACAAGTACAAATAATGAAGAGATAAAGTCAGATACCACATATAGTCTACTCAACTTATCAGTTTACAGTGCTAATAACTCTCAAAAACAAAGCAAAACAAAAGGTAAACTGTTACAACCAAGAGGAGAAACTGGAGCAGGTCTGGTTATGAATGCAACATTCTGTGTCACTGGCTTGAATGAGGCAGCAGCCTCCAATCTCTCCCAGGTCTGCCGTCGCTTCTCCTCCATTGAGTTCCTCCTCTCTTCCTCCTCTTCAAACTTCGTATGGCACTCTAAGAATAGACTCTTCATGAAGTTCAAAAATCTATAAACACTTCGGCTAATGACATTTGGTCCTTTGGACCAAATTTTACAACTCTTCTTCGTATATGCAGATTCACATATTATTTTTGAAGATGTTATCGACCCCAAATATCAGTGCTATCACATAAGCTTTACCATTACTGAGATGAGATGCTCTATAATAAAAGATTAGTATCAGAGACAAGATGTCCCGAACTTAGACAAGGACTCCAAATTCCAGTTAATACAAGACAAGACAAAGACAAGCACACACATAGCCTGCCCTTTATTGATCACATAACAAACTTTAAAAGTAGGGTTAATTGCGAACAAACCCCAGTAGTATCACCCAGTTGCCAAGAGACCCCCTGTAGTTCTATTTGGGACAAATAGACCCCATGTAGTTTTACTTATCGCCAATAAACGCCATGTAGTATTGGCCCAAGTGCGAATACACCTACTTAGTGAACTTTTTCGACTCTTTTAAAAGTCAAAAGAAACATTAACAACTGAGTGTTTATCCCCACCAATAGAACTATAGGGGATCTATCCGCCTCCTCAAACATGTTAAATGATTTTAAGATTGAAAATAAAAATTTAACTCAGAGAGTCTCCGCAACGAGTAGAACTTCAAGGTGTCTATGCATAACAAATAGAACTACTAGGGGTCTCTTTGCAATTGGGTTATACTACGGGGATCTGTTCGCAATTAACCCTTAAAAGTATATATATCCCTGTAACTATGATATATATAGGTCTTCAAGCCACATTTCACATCAAAACTACAACACAACCTCTCCTTTCTACCCTTAGAAAGACACCAGTCAAAACTCCAAAGGAAACCCCAAAGAACAACAAGCAACCCCTGTACATAAATCTCATCTGAAAGATGCTCAGGCTCTCAAACATTTCACCGGGTGTTGTTGGCGTTTCCTTGAGAAGCTCTTGGAGCTGCATTTATGCAAGAATAATTGTTAAGTCACATAGCTTCTTGATTTGCTAATTACTAATATTTCAGCTAAATATTTTTTTCTTGGCTTAATTACAGATACCCCTAAATCATTTTATTGGCACTTACACCCCCTTAAACTTCTGATAACATTATTAACTCCATTAGGTTAAGATGTCACATATGCATAACAAGACGACATATTTTTCTTTTCCCTTCAGTTGACTGAAAAGGACTAAGTTGCCCTCTAAATTGAGGACAAAGAATATAATATCATCAGAGTTTTAGTGGGTGTAATTGCTAATAAATTAGTTTATGAGGCCTACGTGATTACTCAATCGTAGTAGAGGGGTGTATCTGCAATCAACCCTATTTTCTTTGTGATCTAGGTCAAAGAATACAATGGATCTTTCAAATGAATGCAACACACCATTCTTCATGATCCACGTCTTTGCACTTGAACAAAAAATTACAAGCGTTGACTTTAAATAAGCAACAAGTGTCACACTCCTAGTAACAGAGTGTTACGCATTATGTTCACTAGATGTCTTTGATTAAATTTGACCATAGAAACGACAGTAGAAGGGAGTTGGGCCTCAGTTTTTACCTAGATTGACAGCCTCTGAGCTCTTCATCAGCCGGAGCCTCTTGCATGATGCAACAAACATTCTGTAAATGGAAAACATAGAGATCAATCATTGCCCACTAAATGCTAGTTATTGTTCATTTCTCAACAAAATCAGAATAAGAAACTGCATTTCAGCATTATGAACACGTGAGAAGGTTGAAAAGCAATAAAGTTCTAAAAAATGGTGACAAAATCTTTGAACTGGATTGACTTGAGAGAACTTACGACCAGTTTGGTATTGCTTTTTTTGGCGGTGCTTCTACTTATTTTTTTGAGAAGCGGTCAATAATGATGTGTGTGTGTATACCGTATATGATCTTTATCTTTCAACAATAATCTTTATGCATAGTTTTGCCAAACACTTTAACTGCTTTTGAAAGCAGCTTCTGATATATGATTACCAAACTATTATTTTTAGCAGTTTATATAAGTTACTTATATAAGCAACTTATTAGAAGCTCTAACCATACCAAACTGACCCTTAGTAGTTACTACAACTACCAAGTAAAGCAGGAGTTTCAGAAGGATGTAACTCCTCCATTCTAGGGTGATGCTTGTGCGATATATTTCCCGGGGTGAACATGTAATTAAACAGTATAGGCAATATAAGTCATCAAAGTCCATTGCATCTATGCACCTTAGGCACATATTTATTAATTAAGACTAAAAATATCAATTGGCCATTCATTATCATGAGTGGAACAAAATCTTTGAACATGAGAACAGGTTGAAAAGTAGTAAAATTTCTAAAAATTGTGACAAAATCTTTGAACTGGATTGATTGGAGATAATTCAGTAGTTAATACAACTATCAAGGACAGAAGCCTCAGAAAGCATGTATAAGATGTGACTCATCCATTCTATGGTGATTCTTGTGCAATATATTTCCCATGATGAACATATAGCTAAGCAACTATGTTACTCAAACACTAGCGTATCTGTGTACAACACTTACCGTATTTGTGTCTGTGTTCAACACACCTTGGACACTTCTTGAATATATACATACATTTATTCAAACATGTACTTAATAATAATATAATATAACACATATCTTAATTTTAAAATTCATGATACACTTCTTGGATGTGTCTTGTACACTTCATCTCAAATTTATGCAACTCGTTAGACTCGAGAATTGGGACAGGTTCATTTAGCATATAACTTGTTCAAAAGTATGATTTTAAATGGTCATTTGGGCATCTAGTTAAAAAAACCAGCAGGTTTTCAATTTATAATCTATTCAATAAAAGAAACATAAAAATAGTATAGGGATTGTAGTTCTCATAACATGTGAATGAAAAACAAGATCGATCTCATATAGATTATTAATTTATATATATATATATATATATATATATATATATATATATATATATATATATATATATATATATATATATATATATATGTCCCTGTATCCCTTTACAAATTTAAATTTGTCGAGATTTGTGATGCACAAATCTCAAAGTGCTTTATATCTTTCACGATCCCAAAGCAAAATGAGTGGTTAGAAAAGTTTGCACTCTATTCATTACAATAGTTCATAAGCTATATATATATATATATATATATATATATATATATATATATATATATATATATATATATATATATATATATATATGTCCCTGTATCCCTTTTACAAATTTAAATTTGTCGTGTCCCGTACCCGCACCCGTGTCCAAGTCTGCATCCGCACACGTAACAATAGCCTCAGAAAGCATTTATAAGATGCGACTCTTCAATCCGGTGGTGATTCTTGTGCAATATATTTCCCATGATGAACATATAATTAAGTAGTATAGGGAATGCGAGTCACTGATGTCCACTAGATCTTTATACCCTAAGCACATATTAAATGGGAATGAAACTATTAGTTGATTACTCATAAGCATGAATAGCACTTCAACTTGTGGCTCTTTCTTCCATCACGTAAGTCAACATCTCAGACCATTTCATCATCTCATACCATTTCATCATATCCTTGCATTTTGTTCCCTAAGCATGATGTTCACTTCATGTCATATCTATCTTAAAAAAATGTACCAAATGGCCATCTTAAAAAAAATGTACCAAATGACCATCTCAAGGCAAGGAATGCAGCGCATAATGATTTCAACAAAAATAAAATGCTCAGATATGGATTTGGATCCTCACCACTACCAAAAAGTAGTGGTGAGACCACTATTTTTAATTACTACTATCTATTGTTTAGTAGACGGTTGCGGTTCATTCTATATTGCAGCACTTAACATATTCTCATACACTGCAGTAGTTCCCACTTTTCACTCAAGATGAAAATGAATCGCAACCATCAACCAAATGGTATATGGTTGCAATCAAAAGTAGTGATCTCCCCATTACTTTTTGATAGTTGAGAGAATCCAAATCCTTTAGATATATCAGATATTTAGAGTTTATCCACCTCTTTTAGTACAAACCTATAATTTGACGCAAGAGAAGGTAGTTTCCATAAAATCTTACTGGAGAATATTGTTTAGATAAAGAACTTCGATAACTCAGTCCCACACTACCATGAAAGAAATGATTTTTTTCTCTCTTGGGCTCTAGACAGTTTCTTTTTGATAACTTCGACAATCATACACAAAGAAGGGTGTACTTAAGATGCAGTATCCATAAAGCCTAAACATCTAGCTACCCAGTATCCAGTGGGAACCAGCCAACCCTTTATAACATGTGGTCCATCCTTGGCTCATGGGTCATCTTTTTGACACCAACAGATGTCTTGCTCTTAGACAAAATACATTGCCAAAGTTATAAAAAAAATGACCTTAATAGCTGCTCAATTTAAAGAGTCTTCACTACACATATTAAGAGATTCCTCAGTCCACTTGCTTGTAAAACAATAATATGGCTGCAATAGTTGCTCCATCCTTTTCTCTAGCCAAAAGAGGAAACAACCTTATCTACTCTAGTGCTTCTTACGATGATTCAACATCTGATTCCTATCTCCAGCTATATTTATGCATAGCAAGTCTTTCTCCTGTCCACATTTCATATTAATCACAGATAGCTGAGATGAGGTCAGCACTGCTTTTATTAGTGAATCTTTCTTGTTTATATGATCTTATGGTTGACGATGGATTTTGGAAAAATAAACTTCAAACTATGTTACTAAAATGAGAAAAATGCCACTATTGGTGAAGATTAATGACCAGTATAAGACCTATTCTCTCTCTTTCATGAGGCATGAGCAATAACCAGCAATGAGCCATATTACAGCTAGCTTCTGTTAACCACTCATCTTTCCCTCTATGTCCAACAAAGGAGAACAAACAGATGACATAGAAAATTCCTAAGCAGAGAATAGCTAAGTAGAAACTATTCATAGCAAGTAATTAAAAAATAAAAGTGAATATCTATGAAGATCTTTCGGTCCTATCCAAGCAGTTTATCATGAGTTTGAATGCTTAGCAGACCTTGAGATCTTAAAGCCACTAAAACTGTACAGAGATCTTAATATTCATGTAAGACTTCCAATATTTTGCTCCATTTGACATGCCTTCACAATTGCTCACATCTTTTTATTTCAGTATGCTAGATCTAAAAAATAAAAAGCGAACTGGGGTGTGATTCCTAATGAACTACCTCAACTTCATAAAGTAGAACTTTAAAGACACTAGCTTCTCAAACATTAATTTCAGATTCCATTTCATGGTTCAAGTTGTCGATCATCCTCATTGCATTAGAATAAACTCAACTAAAAAGGAATTGTCCTATATAAACAGACTTTCAGATCTACCACTCATAATTTTCTAATCTCTCATCTCCACTAATGTACTCAAGTACAAGAAACTGTACGTTCTGTATACTCAAATGCATTTGACATTTATATATATAGTACAGAAATCAAAATTTTATACATATAACTAAATACAGTCGGTAATTCAAGGTGCATGTAGTTTGCGCATACCTATTCAAGCATCTTATCGGCAATATTTTAACATATCAACTTTAAATACGGCCAAAATAGAAGATAAGTGCATCTGTTTAGCAACTAAAAAAGCCACTTACTTCCAAGGGACATCGCCCACTAACATCCAGTCACCATCCTAATCGACAATATTTTAACAAATCAACTATAAATAAAGCCAAAATAGAAGATAACTTTATCTGTTTATCAACTAAAAAGGCCACTTACTTCCAAGGGACATCACCCACTAACATCCAGTCACCATCCTAATCAACAATATTTTAACAAATCAACTATAAATATACAGCCAAAATAGAAGAAAATTATATCTTTTTATCAACTAAAAAGGCCACTTACTTCCAAGGGACATCGCCCACTAACATCCAGTCACCATCCTTATCCTCATATGTTGGCACATACTCAGTGCCATTCACAGGATCCACAAGCCTCCTCTCATTCGAAACATTACCTGCTCAAAACCCATGAAAAATTACATCAAATGCAAATTCATCCAAACAACAACTAAAAAACACAGATCTTGAGAGATCGCTGACATACGGATCTTAAAGCAAGAGAACATTTCTTCAAGGGCAGCCAAAAGCTGTTCATAACCACCGTAAGTCTCAAGATCAACCTTACGAAGGTAAGGTGCTCCATCGACAGCCACCTTCACGTAGGTGCAGCTCTTTAGAACATTCTTGCGGAAGGATCTCACTGGTGGCCATCCCACCGCTTGAGCCCTGAAATATGGATACAATTTGAGAAATTAGTATTGGTGAGTCACACTGAGAAAGATATCAAAAGAACTCTTTGTGTGTAGTAGAGCTGTCCTTTACTCATCTAGTGTTGCATAGAAGCAGAACGCCTTAAACAAATTTTTAGTTTTTCATCACTCCATCGATATGTATTTCTATCTTTGTAAATATTAGTCCTCTTTATTATCAATAAATCACAGGCCAGGCCTCTCATCAAAATAAATCATACCCCAGAAATGATCAAACTACTCATTTAATAGGGAAACACTCCTCCTTTCCTGTACATTAACCAAATTAAAGGACTGAAGACTTGGGTACCAAGTAAGTTACTGATTTATCAATAGGGTCGGAAACAAAATGAATTTTTTTTATAATGGTAATTCCTAAAAGAACTAGAGAACAAAAATATTAAACTATATAATAAAGATCTTTGTAAATAATGAAAGCCCCTTAAAGATAACTCAATTATAGATTTCCATATTTATCATGGGTAATAAATTTAAAAGGAAATAATTAGTTTAATAAAATGGAACCATTCTAGTTTAACTTCATTAAAATGTATAACAAAAATTAATCTAACTAACGATTTTATTTATATTAAGGGTAATTCCGGAAGCAGATAGAATAAAATAAAAGCTAATTACCTAATATGCAACTTCAAGAGTTCAGAATTGATTTCATCTAACGTAAATGACCAAAATGCCCTTGCACACAATTTGTTTCGAGCAAATTTGAAGTCTTTTTGGGGTTAAATTCGGTAAACCAACAGAAAAAGCTACAACTTCAGCTACTCACTTAGCAGCGGGAGGCTTGCTAGGGCTCGTCGCCCTCCCCTCCGACGACTCCGCCGTCAGATCGCCGCCACGTGTCGCCAGGCTAAGATCGACGGTGGTCTCGAACCCGCGCTTCCTCTCCGGTTCGGATCTCGGCGGGCCCAAACCCAGGCCCAAGGTGAGCTCCGTATCCTCATAGTCCAGGCCCGAGACTGCCTCCGACTCCGTCGAGCTCTTTCCAGTTTCAGTCGACATCACGAAATGGGGAATTTTGAGAGATCTGGTTTTTTTTTTTTTTTAAGGGTTAGGGTTTTTGAAAATTTGGGATTGTTGGGTTGTTTATAGATAGAGGGGAGAATGAGGGAATGGCGACAAGTGGCGGGGTATCGGACGGCTGAGATTCGGTTGGGGATTGGTGGTAGCTTGTGCTCGTGGGCATCGGAGACTGGGGCCCACCCTGTCGGGTATTGATGTCTCCGCTTCTCCCCTTCGCACAGGGTAAAAAACTTTTGCAAAACCTCCCTTAAGTTTTCGGGTTCTCGAAAAGCTCCCCCTTCACCTTTAAAATTTTCCCAAAAATCTTCTCTAAAACGTGAACAGCAATTTTCTTTGACAATAATATCTTTTTACTTAATTTTGTCCTTTGGAGGAATAAGCAAATAGATTTTGGATCACTTGTGTAGTTATAATCGGTAATTTTAAAATTATCTGTATAGATGCGTAGACTATAAGATCACTTGTACAATGGCATCATAACTGAATGCAATTAATTCTATTTATTACTCAGAATACTAGCTTGACATTGATGTAGAACTTTTACCATTTTCATTCATATAGATTCGGCGTGTTAAACACTCTATTGCGTAAAACGCAATTCTAGAAATTAGAATAGATTGCCCAGCTTTTCAATATTACATAAAAATATGTTACCAGCAATCTTCAATTAGCTCTTTGTACAATCCAAAATTTAAATTCCTGACTTTGATTGTAATGTTAGTAATTCAAATTGTCTATTAATTTATGATAGTCAAGTTAAGCACATCCTCATTTAAGAATATAAAACACAAATTAGAAAGAACAATATTTATATTTTTTGGGATTAATATTCTGGTATTATGAGGTATGGTGTAATTATGTGCGTGGGTGGTTTAAAGTTTGTGTATCTACGAACAACCTTGAAATTACTAATTATTATCGCAGGGATGGCTCGGAATCTAACGATAGATTAACACTGTTATTCTTTGTTGACTAGAATTCTTGTGGGATGTTAATTAGATTTAAATTAGAGCTAAAGCTAAAATTAGAGTTAGAGTTAGAGCTATAACCAAGATTACTGTTAACGAGGGTCATAGCAAATTAAGCTTTAATGATAGCATTTAAGAGTACCCATGTAATTACAATTAGTAACTTCAAGATTATTCCGTGTGATTACACCAGACCGGGGGCATCAGAATTTGTTTTATTTTTGGCATCAAAAGTAAAAATAAAATAAAAGCTAATTACCTAATATGCAACTTCAAGAGTCCAGAATTGATTTCATCTAACGAAAATGACCAAAATGCCCTTGCACACAATTTGTTTCGGGAAAATTTGAAGTCTTTTTGGGGCTAAATTCGGTAAACCAACAGAAAAAGCTACAACTTCAGCTACTCACTTAGCAGCGGGAGGCTTGATAGGGCTCGTCGCCCTCCCCTCCGACGACTCCGCAGTCAGATCGCCGCCACGTGTCGCCAGGCTAAGATCGACGGTGGTCTCGAACCCGCGCTTCCTCTCCGGTTCGGATCTCGCCGGGCCCAAACCCAGGCCCAAGGTGAGCTCCGTATCCTCATAGTCGAGGCCCGAGACTGCCTCCGACTCCGTCGAACTCTTTCCAGTTTCAGTCGACATCACGAAATGGGGAATTTTGAGAGATCTGGGTTTTTTTTTTTAAAGGGTTAGGGTTTTTGAACATTTGGGATTGGGTTGTTTATAGATAGAGGGGAGAATGAGGGGATGGCGACAAGTGGCGGGGTATCGGACGGCTGAGATTCGGTTGGGGATTGGTGGTAGCTTGTGCTCGTGGGCATCGGAGACTGGGGCCCACCCTGTCGGGTATTGATGTCTCCGCTTCTCCCCTTCGCACAGGGTAAAAAACTTTTGCAAAACCTCCCTTAAGTTTTCGGGTTCTCGAAAAGCTCCCCCTTCACCTTTAAAATTTTCCCAAAAATCTTCTCTAAAACGTGAACAGCAATTTTCTTTGACAATAATATCTTTTTACTTAATTTTGTCCTTTGGAGGAATAAGCAAATAGATTTTTGGATCACTTGTGTAGTTATAATCGGTAATTTTAAAATTATCTGTATAGATGCGTAGACTATAAGATCACTTGTACAATGGCATCATAACTGAATGCAATTAATTCTATTTATTACTCAGAATACTAGCTTGACATTGATGTAGAACTTTTTACCATTTTCATTCATATAGATTCGGCGTGTTAAACACTCTATTGCGTAAAACGCAATTCTAGAAATTAGAATAGATTGCCCAGCTTTTCAATATTACATAAAAATATGTTACCAGCAATCTTCAATTAGCTCTTTGTACAATCCAAAATTTAAATTCCCTGACTTTGATTGTAATGTTAGTAATTCAAATTGTCTATTAATTTATGATAGTCAAGCTAAGCACATCCTCATTTAAGAATATAAAACACAAATTAGAAAGAACAATATTTATATTTTTTTTGGGATTAATATTCTGGTATTATGAGGTATGGTGTAATTATGTGCGTGGGTGGTTTAAAGTTTGTGTATCTACACGAACAACCTTGAAATTACTAATTATTATCGCAGGGATGGCTCTGGAATCTAACGATAGATTAACACTGTTATTCTTTGTTGACTAGAATTCTTGTGGGATGTTAATTAGGATTTAAATTAGAGCTAAAGCTAAAATTAGAGTTAGAGTTAGAGCTATAACCAAGATTACTGTTAACGAGGGTCATAACAAATTAAGCTTTAATGATAGCATTTAAGAGTACCCATGTAATTACAATTAGTAACTTCAAGATTATTCCGTGTGATTACACCAGACCGGGGGCATCAGAATTTGTTTTATTTTGGCATCAAAAGTAAAAATAAAAATTGGGGCCCACAAGGAGGTAGCGTCAAAGTGGGTCGCGTCCGGCAGTAGTGGGAAGGGGGTCAACACTTTCCGGGAAGGGGGGTTGAGTGGGTGGTCCCCACGAGGGGGACACCCCATGTGGCTCCTGTTGGGACTCTGTCGGCGACCGGCTCCCACTTTTTAACCGACTGACAACTGCCGGTCCACCTCTCCTGCACGCGGTCTACGTGCGTTTGATGGACCGGTACTTTATGTGGCCCCTCGTGCCTCACCGGATTCCCCCTTCCAACAATAAACTAGCTCCAGCTCAAATTGCTCAATATTTTCTCTGAACACCCCCTATAAGTTTCAACATTTGTCAACAACTCCCTCTAAGAGCGAATCACAATCTTCACAGGGAAGTTTTTGAGAAATGTTGAAAGTTGAAGGGGTATTCCTGAGAACCTTAAAACTTAGGGTGGCATTTGTGTAATTTTTAAAATTAAGAGAGGCTACCCCCAGATACATCCAAACTTATGGGGGTCCTTTTTTAAAAAGGTAAATGTTGTTATAAATGAATTGTAATCTAGAACTGCCAAACATCTAAAGCTTTAATCCACTTGGATTTTAATCTACTAATGTATTATAATATAAATGAATTGTAATCTAGAACTGCCAAGCATCCCCATAGTTTGCTCATCTATTGTGGATTTTTGTATATATTTTTCTTAAAAATTGTGAAGTTGTATACATCTTATATGTTTAATATCACAATGTAGAATTTCTATTCTATTATATAATAATAACACTAGCAAAAACTTCAAGTTCAAGAAATTATTTATTCATTTTGATAAAGAAATTCAAGAACTTATTACCATAACTGGTTACTCTATACATTGACTAGGGTTGAATAATGAGCCACGTAACTTATTTATACTTAATAAAATCATTTTAATTATATTATTATAAGATGGGAATATTAGAAGACAACTAGATCATGACGAATCTACATAACCCATTTCAATATTACAACATGGAACTAAATAATGGCCTTTGGAATCATAGGATACTTATCATCACAAATATTTAACATCAAGTTGCACTAATTTGCAATGGATAGGGACAATTAATCATTATTAAGGCTACCCAATCATTCTTAATTTAAGCCTTTAAACTGTCTTTTGATCATTAATCAATTGAAAATTTTGTTTTGATTAGTTAAACCTCTCTAAGACGAGAACTAATTTCTTCTTTTTTTTTCTTGTGGAATATAATTTTTTTTCTTCCTTGTGGAATATGATTTTTTTGTTGCAGACAAGACTTGATCGTCTTATGTTCAAAACTTGATACATTTAAATGTCACCTAACAAGGCTAAATATCATAAAACCCCCCTTAACTTTGGATGATTATTAGAAAACCCCTTAACTTTGAAAATATTAGCCCCTTAAGTTTAGGGGTTATCGAAAAACCCCTTAACTTTGAGATTTTATCGAAACCCCTAATTTAAGGGGGTTTTCGGATAAAATATCAAAGTTAAAGGGGGTTTTCTGATAAAATCTAAAAGTTAGAGGGGGTTTTGTGATAATCCCAATACTTAAGGGGGGGTTTTCTGATATTTTGAAAGTTAAGGGGGGTTTCCCGATAATTGTCCAAAGTTAAGGGGGGTTTTCTGATATTTAGCCAAAATAGGGTATAATCTCTTTAGTTTGGGACCAATGGATTAGTTTGATGGTAAAAATGTGATTATAGTTGGTAAATGGAAAGTGAATATTTGAGGAGGCCTTCATTGATTAAGACATGGCATAGCATAACTTTACATTTGATAAGATGCACTGACTACGAATAATATGAATCCAATTTGGAGTTGAAGAGAATGATTAGAATAGAAGAAGGATCTAAATCAAACACCTTTTGTTTCCACTTGTTTTCTAGTGATTTTTTTTTATCCATATTAGTCTGTTTCTCCCTTTTTTTCTATGTCATTTCTTGCATCACAATAGCTCTTTTTTTTTTTGGTGTGTGTGGGTGGGGGGCTACTCTTTTTCTTTTCTTAAGAAAAAGGGATTGCAAAGGGTAACAAGTAATCATGAGATAGCATTATGGATTTCTCCTCGAGTAATGCTAATTTCACAAATAATTCTTAGGATTTTTAAAGGGGAAAACCTTGTGCATCATGCTAAATTGATCAATATCCCTTGAAAAAAAAAAAGGAACCAAACTTGCTTTCTTGGATTTATTAAAAAACTTGTAGGTTCACGCAGACTAATTAGAAGTCTCAAATGATGTACTAATGAAGTGTTAGTGGCTACTTTCATTAGTTACGCGATAATTTTTAAAAATCAAATATGATGATGGATAGGAAAATGTTGAGATTCCTCAAAAAATGGCCCACTAAATGGGGAGCCACTTGATGTTATTTTAAGCAATTTTACAAAAATATTGAGATTGTTGCCCTATTGCCAAACATATCCCAAAAGTAGTGATTTTGATGTTGGTCCATATTCTTCTTGCTTAAACCCTGGCTTGTGTGTAGTTTCATAAGTCAATCACTCTAAAGTCTCTAAAGCAAGTGTTATAACAATTAGCTATTACTATAAAACACCATACTCTAGAATCCAATAACTTATGAAGAGAAAAACAATTTTTCCTAGTACTCTAGAATCCAATAATTTATGGGGAGCAAAACAATTTTACCTGAAGGCTCAACCAGATTAACCCTTCTTCTTAAAAATAGAGAGGTAACAATCTTTTATTCGCAAAGTTCTTGTTGTTTGTATAAATAACATATTTTTTTGTTTTGCTATACCAATTTGCAGAAATATTAAGCAATACCCTATGAGCACTTCAAACCTAAAGAGAATCCAAATAAAAGGTGATCAAATTTGGATAGTGTTTAGTGAGTTTGGATCAGATATAAGTACTCTTATTCGATTTGCATATGCATACAATAATATATCTGACCCCAATTCAAACATATAAAAAAGGGGGAAAAAAAAAACAAAACAAAAGGTTAATTCCTACCACAGGGTATAAAGGTAAATTTGAATAAGCATTATTATGAGCTCACCAATAGGAAGACGCTTTCCTTTATCTAGAAGAAAAGGCAAGGGGCGTTCCGAGAGCAAACTCAGAGACATCGTGGGGGGACAAAAACTTCCTCTTTTATTAATTTATTTATTATTTATTAAGCCCACTTTTCTCCTACAAAAAAGCTAATAAGGGCATGTTAGGAGTAACAATTCAAGGGTAAAAACTTCACCTCCTAAACTTTTGAAGTTTTTGCACAAAAACCCCTAGAGCTTTTGAAAAGTTCACTTGAAGTTTGAGATTCATTTCTAGGATTTGTCGGATAAGAAAAATAGAGGGAAACATAAAAATTTTAGAAAGTTTTTTTTAACGCATTTAACAAAGAGGAGTTATTTTTGTGAAAAAAACTTATAGTCATTTTGCGGGACTTTTTGAAAACTCATTGGGATTCTGCGAAGCCCTCAATGTTTAGGGAATTTTCTCTAATTTCATGCTTGACTGGCTAATTAGATAAACAAATATGTATCCTGATTTCTCCTACACCTGTATTTGTATGCGTATTTTCAATTTTCAGATGATGTTTAAAGTTCACAAATATTTTGTGCAAATCACCCCAAAGATCAAGGGGTTTGTGAAATTTACCATAATTTTAAGTTTATCGTTTGGCTCACTGTCGGATAAAGTAAGATTAATTTGACACTAAATCCTGATTAGTTAATATTTAATTGGGGCTTGTAATGGGACGGTCGGTCAATAAAAAATCCCCACACGGCGGCGGGCATTTTGGGAATCCTCTTTGGGAATTGGGAAAGTTTAATTTTTGTGAGGCCCCTCAAAGCTGGGTTTCATCATTGCAGGGGCATTTTTGGAAGGGCATGCGTCCATTTTGGGCATTTTTGGAAAGTTTAGGTCTGGGAGATTATTATTGGTAGGACCATTATGGGTAGGTCTAAGTTTGATTCTATACGCACTAACTTAGAACTTAGTTAAAATTTTGGTTTTATAAATATATTATCACAAGTCATTGCTTTTTTGGCTCAACATCCGTAGCATCAACTATGAAATAACTCCTTGTTTAAAAAAATAAAAAAATAAAAAAATAAAAAAAAAATAAAAAATGAAAAAATACTATGAAATTAACTCATTACGTATTGATTTTATTTTTTTTTTCTGAGGATTCTTTCGGGCACTCATACGGTGCGAGACGATTGTATATAAATAGGAGCCTAAAAATTAATTTATAGTTTAAGCAGTTTATATATTGTATATATCACATTTAGAATGGATGAATTTTTTGTGATTCTATGAAAAAAAAAAAAGATAGATAAAATTTTAAGAATGAGCCATGACAGTTAACTCTAAATCTAATGAACCTGCGAAATTCACTATTATCAAAATGCCCTCTGTTGATGTCTATTACTTAGTATGACATCAAGTTGTTTTGTTTATAGCAAGACATCAAGTTAAAGTTGTAGGAATTAGAATCATGAAAATATTTCAATTCCTCCTCCTCTTTTCTTAAAGAAAAACATTTAAAATTAATTTTTTTTCTTTTCCCCAGAAGTTTTTGCCGAACTTATAAAACAATTTGACGACAGACACATTCACTAAATACAGTGAACCCAAACTTACAAGAATACAAAATACCTCCCTCATCTCTATCTTTGCTTACCCAAGAAAAAGATGCAATGAACCAAAAGAAGAGAATTTTATTATGTAGTTTTCAAGAAGAATTGCAATCTTCAAGCATTTAGACTGGTTTATTGAAGTAAGATTTTCTGGATTTGGAAGTAACCAAGATCTTTTATTTATCATGTTGTTGGAGTCTCAATAATATCACTAGAGATTGGTGATTATTCCTGAGATCAAAGTTACCCAACAAGTTATTATGTATCATCTCCATTTACTATAATTGGTCCAGTAACTAAATGCAAAAATAATTTCCTTATGGGTGTCACTTGAGTTGATATGTTAACCATTATTAATTTTTTGTACCACTTTGGGTCTGCACCCTGTTTAAGATTTCAAAAATATAAATTTGTTTTTAATTGTACCATACTTATGATATATTTTTTGGTATTAGAATAGCAATATGGACTTTGTTATAATCTGATCGGTAATTTCAAGACAAAATTGAGAGGTTTTCAACTTTTAAAGGTTGGTAAATAAGCAAGTAATAAAAAAATGTGGCATTACTCCTTTGCGTTCATGTTTGCTAGAAGTGTTCTTTTGTTATTAATACTTTCATGGTCATAGAGAAAAATTGAAGAGGTTAAATGAAAAATGACACCATTAATTTGTAAGAATATAGGGTTTTGATAAATTAGTCCTCCAATCTTATGTATCGGGATACAAGTCCCCATATCAACAGAGAATCATACAGCTCTACTCTGACGTAAAAATCAATCAAACAACAAACAAATAAATATGAACGAAAAAACTTATGATCAGGTAATGAAGCCAACACAATTCAAAATGCACAGGACAGCAAAAATATACAGTTGAGACTCTCCCTAACTTGCATGGAGTCTCGGTTCATAATGCAACATGTGCAAAAAATAACTGTTCAATTTTCTTTCTTTGAGACAAAATCTACATACATAGACACACCCAATTATAATAATTATATTCATTTTCTGCTCCCGTTGTCAGAAAAAGATAGTTGTACATCTGAACAACAATCATACAGGACTGCTCGATGTAAAAATCAATCAAACAATGAACAAATTCAATTTGAACATAAGATTATAATCAGGTAATGAGGCCTACAATATACAGTAGAGCGGCGAAATAATATTATGGTTCATGGCCTTCCAACTTTCACAGGCCTCGGTTCTTGGGCCTCCATTCTGTACGACCCTTCACAATCTCAGACCCACTCTCGAGACGCAGCAGATGCTGGCACTCGACAGAGGTTTCTGCTGCTGAGACTGCGGAAAGGGACTGCAGGACACTGTCCCTACCGCACTCCCTCCTGTACTCCAATGTCATGCTTGCAAGCTCATGATTCTCCAGGATTGACATGGGAGCACTCTGTGTACATGAAGAAAATATTACACAAGGGAAAAAGAATACGAATGCTGGCTACGCGTTCACAACTCATTTACCAAAATGAGCTATCAAAGATGTAGGTAGTGAGGACTGAGGCCCACTCACCAGACGACCAGAGAGGACCTTACCATCTGGTCATTCCTTGGTAGCTCATTTAGCAAGATGATTTGTCTGGAAATAAAAAAAAGATTCTAAAAGGTTCTCACGTCGAACAACAAGACTATGACACCAAAAATCATACAATTAGAAATTGGAATATTAACCACTATAACATACGAAGTAATGATTCTGTAGCAAAATACTAGGTTTCATCAATAAGCTAACTGATAGGTCATCTCGATCATACCATTTATCTTGCGCTCAATTGCAGTTCTCTCTGTGCAGAAGACCCCATGAGTGACCTGTTCTTTTTAACTCTTAAAAGAGTAAAAATAAATTCACTCGGGAGGTCTATCCGCACCTGGGCAATTAGTACAGGGGGTTTATCTGCATAAATAGAGTGGGGGTTTATCTGCACAAATAGAGCAGGGGAAAAAAGAACCTAACAAACCCTCCATTCCTTGACAACTCGACAACATCACCGTTCCACATTCTGTGTCATGAACACAGCACGTGCACCGGAATACTAGTTGAAGAACAAGAGTAAGCAAGATAAGCACCAGTATACATTCAAGCTTGTCTATAAGTCCCAGCCATGTGGATTTGCAAATAAATGAATAATTATTGCCAATAGATAAGCAAAGCATACTGCCTAATGAATCATTTGGACCCCAAACAAACACATGTCAATCCCAACCGGTGATACTGAATTATAACGAATGAAAACAGCCTTATACCAACCAAAGTTTATATTTTTTGAAGGAGAGAGAAAATGAAGAAATTAAAAAAAGAAGGGTTTTTTCCTAGAAACCACCTTACTAATAGGGTAATTTTACGGATACCACCTTTCATTTTCAATTTATACATAAACCACCTTTAAAGTTGATTTTGTTGCAATCAACCACCTCCTAGTCAAATTTTCACTAAAAAACCAAAAATAAGCTTAAAAAATTCAAGTTCAAGGTACATGAGTTGAATCCTAATAAGACCCAAATACTAAAAAAATGAGTCATGTACATTGAATGTGAGTTTTTAAAGGGTAATTTTGGGTTTTAAGTGAAGATTTTGACTGGAAGGTGGTTGATTGCAATAAAAACCAACTTTAAAGGTGGTTTATGTATAAATTGAAAATAAAAGGTGGTTTTCTTATAATTACCCTATTATTAAGGTGGTATCTAGGAAAAAACCCAAAAAAGAAACATTGCCAGGGACAGTTCAGTGATACTTCTTGTGATGACAACTGGCAAATACAAAATTGCAAAGATCATTAAAAGCATTGGGCCAGACAACCCATTGTTCAACAACGTCAAAGTAGGTATTTGACTAAATCAAAAGACAGGAACTGACCAAGAATCAAAATGTGATAGACTGATAGGCAACTATATGAACTGATAATGTCGGAAAGGGTAATACTGTACTACATGTTGCTCTGAATTCTGATGGACTAATGAGTCTTCTATACTTAAGAACTATTAGTCCCAGTAAAAGCATTTCTGCAAATTCTATCCGTGAACAGTGCAATTAGCGAAAAAGACATGCTATATGTATGCCCATCTTTAAGCATCAAGTTCTCAACTGACTGTAAGCAGGTGACAAGAACGATTGTAATTCCCAGATTTTATAATCAGGTTCAGAATAATGAAAATTACTGGACAAACTCACTTCCATCAACGAACTGTACAATTATGAAACAGAGATTTGTAACCATCAAGTTTTCAACTTATAGTGTCTGCATGTAACAACAATAATGAAGCCGATATTTGTAACACTCAGGATTGGGAAATGAAAATTACTGGACAAACTGGATGAGATGCATGGTGAAGTTGTTCAGAGTACAGCCAACACTTGTCAAGTTCACCCTATCTTCTGAAAAAGGACTCTGCAATTCTCAATACTAGAACTCTTCTTGATGTTCGAAAACTATAATCTAACAAATCATAGTTAATCATGTCTATTAATTATGTATTGCTCATCTATAATTGCACATAGAGACTGTAATCAAAGTTCGAAGCATTTTTTGGGTGGATCAGATCAGAGTAATTCCTCAAGTGTATTGCAGGACTTAGTAATTAAACCAGAAAAACTACCAATCAACAGACAATCTTCAAGTTCACAAACTACAGGCTGGTATCTAGTAAGGAAAAGAACTAGTTGAGCAGTTGTAACACTTCTATTACCTCCAGGATCCACCCAATATATTTAACATTGTTCACATGTTGGTTGACATCTAAATCACTCCATCGAGGCTGCAATTATATTTGAGAAAACTGGATCAATATTACATGTAGGAGGAGACCGATAATAGAAAGAAAGATAACAGAAAAAAGTATAAAATGTTTCAACAGAATTTCATAAGTGCCGCTAAGCTTACAGTTAGACCCCTACGAACATGATCTGCAGTATCATCATTGAGCTTAGGAATTTTCCTGTTGTCCTCATTAATAACGGGGCCCTGCTCTATAAAGTAGGGTCCTATTTCAGCTCTAACTTCTTCAGGAAACTTAGATAGCTTCCTTGTTTGTTTGTTCATCATCACCCAATTACTGAAGAGACCAAAAACAGTTACCAAATTAAGTACCTCTTGGCATAAAAGCAATGAAAGAGACCAATACTTATGAATGAGAAGCGGAGATAATACTTTCAGTTGAGAGTAAAGCACAAGCAGAATCTACAAACCTGGTGGCTCTCATAATAGTTTGCCCTGTTCGACGGTCACGAACATGCCAGTCCCTGCGCATGCCATTCTTTCCGGATGAACTAACCCAAGTATCTACTTCAATAACATCACCCCTGCATACATATCGAGAGCCTTACTAAAAATAATTAACAGCAGGCATATTACCATAAAACTAAATCAGTTGCTGTGATAATGAGGAAAGTTGCCGTCAAGTTGGGTTAATTCATTTGGTTTAGAAAATTTCTTTGTATAAATAAATATATACAACGGTCCTACAGATAGGCATACAGTCCATTCATATTATCATTACAATTACTTCAAGCGAGCAGTGGGTGGCGGGTTGGGGAAGGGGCTTAATGTGCCTAGAGAGCTCCTTATGCCTGGCAATGTATACATCTCCACTAGAATGCCATCAAGTTGACCTAATTTATTTGGTTGAGCAAATTTCTTTGCATGGAAAAAAAATATATAACGTTTCTATATACAGGCATACAGTCCATTCATAATTACTACACAGGTTCTTGGACAAACATCATTAAAAAAGAAACTAGAAACATGAACTTTATGTTTTTTCTAACACCAGAATGCTAAAAGAAGCTAAATATTAGAAACTTAACATATGCTGTATTTTTCTGACTAAAGATGCTGTTTATTTTCACACTTATATGACACCCAATAATGACAATCTAAATAGAAGTGAAGCATATGGATGTTCACTGTCCTCAGACCAAAACGGAAATGCAAAAAGCACATGTCAGAAAAACTATGAATATATTATCAGCAAACATAAAGCTGAGAGTGAGGAATTTCTCAATATAATGCATGTAGCATATTCGAATTTTTTCAACCATGCAAAATGATAATCTAAACACGCTCAACTTCTCAAATTATGCTCAAATATTTCCACCAGGTAACGGAGAAATTCATCAATCAACACCATCACACAAGTAGTCACCTAATAAGCAGTAAAGGTACCAGGTGCCTAATTTCTAAATGCCTAAAAAGTCACATGAAGAGCTATACGAAGAAAGAATTAAAAGTACCTGCATGCTCTAATGGAAGTTGTCAATACATGTCATGAACTTCTTTTAGTGGTTGCATAGCATTACCAGCAAACAATATTCAGCAGTAAAGCAGAAATCATCATCATCATGCATTAAGCAACTCACAAGCCCTAGCGTTTAAGAGGAAGAATTAAAGTGTGTTTTCTTATCTGCCAATGGCCTGTAACTTTAGCAAAGTCTAGTTTGCTACATTAAGAATTTGGCATGTAAGCTTAGCAGGCTGATATGTTCTATGTTAAACCACCAGATTGTAAGACTGTTTCAAGTCATACATAAAAGTTTCTCATGATAGACAATTAGACATGCTCCATGAGTGTTCTGTATATAAGACAATGATGATGATATTGATAACAGTGATGACCAAAACCATGAAGAAATAAAAATGAATATGAGGAATATAAAATAAGCCTACCAAGAAGGATAACGATCAACAAGAACTTGCATTTTGGTAACAACCCAAATCAGATTCCTTTTACTCATCTCTGGCGTTGAACCAAATCCACCCTCCATGAGTCCAGCGCACATCACATGATTTAGGGCTGTTTCCTAATCAACGACAAAGTGAATGAGAAAATAAGTACACAAAAACACCACATTTGATTTTCAGTCCATGTGAACGATATCAATTATCCAACCTGTAAATGATTCATTAACGTCTCTATAGAAGCTGTCTTATCCGCCAATCTCATATGACCTTATAGAAAAGCTCTGCCTATAAACAAGTCCATTCTCAATAATCTTCCCAAGACCAAAGGCATCCGAAAGCATGTCGGGCTTCTTGGGCTTCCAGTCAAGAAGAGTCCATTCTTTCTCAGCAGCCAAGAACATCGTAGTAATGGCAGCAAGCAGAACGCTCCAATCGGGCAATTGGTTGTAAAACGTTCTTGGGGCCAGATAAGAAGAAGGGGAGTCGTCCCCAACCTTTGTAGGGTTAGCTTTCAGTCCAGTATTGGCGCCATTGATCTTGGTGGCAACTTGGGCATTAGCCTTCACTTGCAAACCAACATTAGTAGATGTGGGTTTGGG
Source organism: Asparagus setaceus (assembly GCA_012295165.1). Lineage (NCBI taxonomy): Eukaryota > Viridiplantae > Streptophyta > Magnoliopsida > Asparagales > Asparagaceae > Asparagus > Asparagus setaceus. The sequence goes on from CM022706.1 coordinate 78,750,421, forward strand.
ACCGAAAGAAACAGAAGCAGGTTTAGCTGCTGAGGATGTTGATGATGAAGATGAGGAAGACGAAGAGGATGGAATAGGGAAGAATGCTGCGGTAGCTGCGGTAGCTACCATGATGGATACTATAGACAACTCAGCACTGCAATGAAACAACAAATAAGCAAGTCAGATCGTCGATCTTAATAACAGGGAGGTCAAGTTGTACAAGTTCCTCAAACTTCAATCAAATCAGCAGTTCACATATAACACCCCCGTATGAGTAGAAAACATAACTTTTTATCTTAAAATATGAATCCCAGATTCATTCCTCTTCAAATTTAATTAAAATTGTGTATTTTACTACTCAATCAAATTGTGGGAACATTAAGCCTCCAAGAGTTCAACTGAGCGGAACAAAAAGCTTATGGAAAAAATTGTCCAAAGTAGTTTGTAACTTGACTACAAGAATCCACAGAAGAAACTACCAGCGAACCCCTAAAACAAAAAATAACAAATACCTCTGAGGCTTGCCATACCTTGCGTAAATTAAACCAAATAAATTACCCAAAACCAGATTATACTATCAACAGCGCCAAAAAAAGAAAGGGGGAAAAAAAAAGAGAGCCTAATTGGGCCCTCAAATTTTCAAAAATGGATAACCATAATTAATCCAAATTTTAATTTTTTTTACAAAAAAATTTAACGCGGGTTCAAATTGCAAGGAAAACACCTAAAATGTAATCACAAAAAAAGCAAACAAAGACAGGCGACCAATCCCCAATCAGCCGATCCCCAAATTCTCAAAATCCAAGGCAAAATTTTCTCAACCAGATCGCCACATTCTCACCTCTAGCTCACTAAGCTAGGGTTAGGTTTCTGACCTTCTCCAATTAGATTGAAATCGAGCGATGCAAAAAACTAACGACATCAAATTTTAAAAAAATAAATAAAAATCTTGTTTGAAAATTTCTCACCTCAGCCCTAGAGAGATGAAGAGAGGACGAAAACACCGGCCCCAGCTCGAGTAGCTAGGGTTCGAAACCTCCTCTTCCCTCTTCCTCCTCCTCTTAAAAGGTTAGGGTTTCGATCGAGAGAATTGAAGAGAGGAGAGGAGACAGCGCGATAATCGAGGGGCTTCGTTGGTTACTGGCGGTAACCACACCTCCCAGGTCATTGGACCGAGCTGTTTCAGGCTGCTATTTATCGAGACCTTTTTAATTGGAAATGACGAAATTGACCTCCGTCGGTTGGGTTTAATGGAGGAGCGGTAGGCGCGAGGTGGGGGGTGTTTTGGGAATTGTGGTAGGTACAGCTGGGATTCTAACGGTTGGGAGCGTTGGCAGGTGGGGCCCGCCTGCGAGTAATGATTATCTGCCGCGGTGCAGGAAAACTCGTGTTGTCAACAGAAGTCTGGAGGCATCTGGGACACGTGGCGTCTGCCCATTTGATAAAGTTTTCCAATTATATTCTATCCGATGGTCCTTTTAATAGAAAATCCGGAACACGTTATGCCTGAATGACACAAAACGGGTGAGGGGTTGCAATCAAATTGTTATGGAAATAAATAAATATAATTTTGAGTGTTTTTTATTTATTTATTGTTTTTTGAATTTTTCTAAGTTTAAAGGTATTTCTATAATAAAAAATTCCGAGTATGAGGATATTTTCTTTGATTTTGTTAAGTGTAAGCTCATTGTTTTGGGGGAAAATTGATTGGAGCAAGCAATTTGTAAAAAGTTATGCAACCCCCACCCCCAATTAGAGTCAAACCCATTTAAACTCATTGACCCAAGTTTTCATGCTAAAACATCCTAGCCCAACAAAATATATGTACTTTATACTGTATTTTGAAGTATTGTCCAATTTACCCTTTTGCCATTTGTTGTAAGAAATTTTCCCAATCCTTTGTCTTATTCGGCAGCCCATTTGACAGTGGGAAGTGACATATAATGGGTTCAAGAGAAGTGAGAAGAGTTGCATTAATTGCTAGGAGAGATTTTTTAGAGGGAAAGAGAAAATTGGAGGGAAACATACTAAGTTCCCTCCAAATAATGCTCCATGTCAATGTAATATCTTCTTCCCTCTTTAGACTCTACTCAACGACCTTCAACAACTAAAATCTTTTAACTTTTTCCTCTTAACTTCTCCAACAATCAAAATGGAAGAATCTTTAATGTGTGTGATTTATTTTTGTTCAGTTTACTTGCAAACTTGTTTCTTATTTTAAATCTTTTGACACGTAATACAGCGGTAGAGCTAGAATCTTTATCTTGGTGGGGGGGGGAAGGGGGGGGGGGGGCACGAATCCAAGATACATATGTTCTCCCTTATTTACTTCATCGAATAAAAAGGCCAATAATTTAAAATTGAAGTTGTGTGCTTTTTCATTTAATGATAAGTCAATTAATTTAAAAAGACGAAGTTATCTACTACGCACAACTCTAGGATGCGTATCACAGACAATCTCTAATACTTGTGAAGAATCTGGCAGCATACACTTAACAGGATAATCGACAAAATTAGAGTATTATACTACCCATAGCATATATATATATATATATATATATATATATATATATATATATATATATATATATATATATATATATATATATATATATATATATATATATATATATATATATATATATATATATATATCCCCTCTCTCTCTCTCTCTCTCTTTCCTTGCAAAAGTGGTTTCCGGGAAGCTATTTGCTCCGGTCACTTGTAAAGAAATTAATTGAATAAATTCAAAGCTTAATATAATTTTTCGAAAAGTGCAAGCAGAGCCCAACTTCTTCTTTGTAGTAGTGATTTTATTTGTTGCAAATGAGGCCAGTCTAATAAGATAATCTAGGCAAAAATGGGACATAGAGCCTTTTGCAAGTGAGGCCCATCCAATTTGATCTATAGGCTTGCCGCCCTTGGTAATAGGCATGTATTTTAGCCTTCATGAGAAATATTGGCCTATCAAAATTTTGTCAAGCACTCTTTACTTAAATCCTCATTCTGTGAACCACATTTTAATGAGACAAGAACAGTTTAGATTCAAACCATAAATGACAGCTGTAGGATTTTACTGCAAGCCATAATTTATGGAAGGGAACATCTTTGAAACTGAGCACCACAATCTAATCTTTTAATTGGTTTTGTGCACTTAATCTAATCTACATCCTTTAATGCAACATTCATGGCGATCAATTAATGAAATCTACAACCAATATTAGATCCTCTAAAACAAAGAAATCTACAAATCTAATCTTTTGATGAATAGACAAACAAAGAAATCTACAAATCTAATCTTTTGATGAATAGACAAACAAAGAAATCTACAAATCTAATCTTTTGATGAATAGACAAACAAAGAAATCTACAAATCTAATCTTTTAATTGGTTTTGTGCACTTAATCTAATCTACATCCTTTAATGCAACATTCATGGCGATCAATTAATGAAATCTACAACCAATATTAGATCCTCTAAAACAAAGAAATCAAACCACCCACTGAAATCTCTAGTTAACTGATTCTAGTTTAATGACGAGCCAAACGATACACTGGAAAAAAAAACTTGGTACACTACAATTGTCCATCGATAAATTAAGGTGCCCATTGCCGTTCATCTCATAACAGTGGATACAATTATCACCACTCCAAAAATCCATTGTACAAAAAGAAAATAACAGATCAAAATTTCACTTGGCGAGTGTACAACAATCAACCTCCAGACTCTCAACCCCAGTTAAAAGAATATGTACCTGGGCTAGGAATTGCCTGACTGATACTTCTTATGACACATAGAACCCACAAAACATCAAAAATCTCCACCATCTGTAGCTGGATGAATGTTAATACACATTTATTTTTGTTCAGTTTACTTGCAAACTTGTTTCTTATTTTAAATCTTTTGACACGTAATACGGTAGAGCTAGAATCTTTATCTTGGGGAGGGGCACGAATCCAAGATACATATGTTCTCCTTATTTACTTCATCGAATAAAAAGGCCAATAATTTAAAATTGAAGTTGTGTGCTTTTTCATTTAATGATAAGTCAATTAATTTAAAAAGCGAAGTTATCTACTACGCACAACTCTAGGATCGTATCCTGAGACAATCTCTAATACTTGTGAAGAATCAAAGATACACTTAACAGATAATCGATAAAATTAGAGTATTATACTACCCATAGCATATATATATATATATATATATATATATATATATATATATATATATATATATATATATATATATATATATATATATATATATATATATATATATATATATATATATATATATATATATATCCCCCTCTCTCTCTCTCTCTTTCCTTGCAAAATCGTGGGGTTTCCAGGGAAGCTATTTGCTCCGGTCACTTGTAAAGAAATTAACTGAATAAATTCAAAGCTTAATGTAATTTTTCGAAAAGTGCAAGCAGAGCCCAACTTCTTCTTTGTAGTAGTGATTTTATATGTTGCAAATGAGGCCCAGTCTAATAAGATAGTCTAGGCAAAAATGGGACATAGAGCCTTTTGCAAGTGAGGCCCATCCAATTTGATCTATAGGCTTGCCGCCGCTTGTCTATGGGAAGTTGCTAACTACAAGAGATTAATATCATAATCAAAAACTTTTGCGGGGCCAAGGTACCACAAGAGCTATACATAGCTCCGCCCTTGGTAATAGGCATGTATTTTAGCCTTCATGAGAAATATTGGCCTATCAAAATTTTGTCAAGCACTCTTTACTTAAAGAGGAGTAATAGCCGCCCTTGTAATAGGCATGTATTTTAGCCTTCATGAGAAATATTGGCCTATCAAAATTTTGTCAAGCACTCTTTACTTAAATCCTCATTCTGTGAACAACATTTTAATGAGACAAGAACAGTTTAGATTCAAACCATAAATGACAGCTGTAGGATTTTACTGCAAGCCATAATCTATGGGCCATCAACTAACGGTCTAACTCATGTCTTCCTTCATGCACGACTTCGACTTGTTCAAATATTATGGAAGGGAACATCTTTGAAACTGAGCACCACAATCTAATCTTTTGATGAATAGACAAACAAAGAAATCTACAAATCTATCTTTTAATTGGTTTTTGTGCACTTAATCTAATCTACATCCTTTAATGCAACATTCATGGCGATCAACTAATGAAATCTACAACCAACATTAGATCCTCTAAAACAAAGAAATCAAACCACCCACTGAAATCTTTAGTTAATTGATTCTAGTTTAATGACGAGCCAAACGATACACTGGAAAAAAAAAACTTGGTACACTACAATTGTCCATCGATAAATTAAGGTGCCCATTGCCGTTCATCTCATAACAGTGGATACAATTATCACCACTCCAAAAATCCATTGTACAAAAAGAAAATAACAGATCAAAATTTCACTTGGCGAGTGTACAACAATCAACCTCCAGACTCTCAACCCCAGTTAAAAGAATATGTACCTGGGCTAGGAATTGCCTGACTGATACTTCTTATGACACATAGAACCCACAAAACATCAAAAATCTCCACCATCTGTAGCTGGATGAATGTTAATACACAAGCACAGCTACATACATAACCAAGAAATCCACTGAACCAGCTTTCAACAAAAGGCTGGTTGATTTCGCTATTGCTTTTCCCTCTTTACCTCCTCCGTGTCGATGATGCTTGTGGATAATATTAGGGAATAGCCAAAGGGAGAAATTAGGCAGATTCTATTTGATAGCCAGGTCCTTGAATTCATTCAGGTTTCCATTCTCTGGTCCTTGGGTCAAGATTCCATTCTCTGATGCATTCAACATGCCATTATTTGAAGATTTAGCAACAGTGGAGCTTCTTGGCCTTCAAAGTGTGTCGAGTATGGGAAGCACTCAGCACACCGAGCCTTCCATCCTGCAAAAGGAGAGAGAATCAGCTTATTTGCAGAAGAGGAAATTTGTCCTCTTGACACCTTTTCGAGGAAAGTATTTCAAACTTATAAGCCATTCTTGAGGATTTGTCTTATAACCAAAACATGTAGAAGGTTAAGGTTTTGGCTTTAGCCAGAGTGAACCCACTGAAGTAGATGTCAAGCAGCATGCATGACCTAAGAGTTCACATCTTATGTTTTGACGGTTATATTTTCTTGGGAGTGATTAACTTGATGTTTACTTTTGATTTTTCATTATTAAGAACTGCAGATCATTATTAAGAACTGCAGCATATGATCCTTGCTCTAATTTTAGCTGGTTCCCCTCCCTTCCCTCTCCCTGTCTGCATATATAAACACAACCATTTGTGTGTGCGTGTGCAGGTGTATTGAGTTTGATGGTTATGAGGTGGTGGTTCATTTTGTTAAATGCGCCACAAAGATAGTATGTGGTGAGACTGAGACCCACCCGTCACATTTGTGTGTGCGTGTGCAGGTGTATTGAGTTTGATGGTTATGAGGTGGTGGTTCATTTTGTTAAATGCGCCACAAAGATAGTATGTGGTGAGACTGAGACCCACCCATCCAATGTGACTACTAGGGTGGTCTGACCATACATATATCTCCTGGTTGCTCATTCAACAAAATAAGCTGCCACTTCACACACATTATACACACATACAATACATACATACATATAGATACAAAAACACCTCTGTGTGCCTGCATGCTGGGGTGCGTATGTGCGTGCTTGCTTGGGTGCGCGCGCGTGTGACTTGATACATACATACATGTGTATCTATATATCTACACACACACACACACGTATGTATCTAAACACACATACAGATACATACAGGGTGTTGATATGTGAGATGGTGAGATAAAATGAGCTGAGTAATCTCAACCTTAAAATATCAATCTATGGTTGAGGTTAGTTTTAGAACTCATCCATTCCCCTCATTTTTTTTCTTCCCTCACATTTGATCCCATAACACTTCTTTCCCCACTGCTGCACTGCCCGTGCCCCTTTCTCTCAACTGCCACCAACATCCCCCTTTCTCAACCATGAACCCCTCTTTTTACCAGCTTGGGGGCATACTAATTGATTTCTGAAGGAAAACTGTGGCATTTTTTCTCAACATATAGCAGGCATGCACTGAGACAAATAATAGAAAACAAAATATTAAGACAGAATCTCACTTAGGTCTAATCAGCTGATGATTGCTGGATGGATGGACAAATCCCTTACAAATGTTGTAAAAAGCGGCAAATAGCGGTGCTATAGCGCCGCCATTCGCGGAAGCGGTGGTGAACAGCTCCACTAGCCATGCTCGCAGGTGTCAAGGCGGAAATAACCGCTTTTCACTGGAAAAGCGGTTGATAGCGCGTAAATAGCTGATTAGCGTTTAAAAGCGCTAAACAATGCTATTTGTTTTGGGTAAATTTTCTACCCGAACCCGACCTAAACCTGAAACCGACCCGAACTCATAGCACAAAACCTCTCTCTCGCCTCTGACTCCCGACCCGAACTCGTAACGGAAGCCCCAGCCACCTCTTCTTATCTCTCTCGCCTCTCTCTCTCATCTCCGCCTCCGCCTCCGCCTCCGGTCAACGCATCTCCGCCTCCGGTCAACGCATCTCCGTCTCCGCCTCCAGCTATCTTTGTTGGGCTTGGCCCGCAACAGAGAAAAAGGTATTTTGCAAGCTCCTGCTCCTCTACTTCAATCTCATTTTAAAATCAAATGTTTGTTAATTGTAATCTTACCTATAGTAGTAACTTATAGCAGGTTATGACTTATGATTTTGTACTCAAACTCATAAATATTCATTTGCAGTTTATATGCTATTGCTTAATGAAAATGCTTGTACTCGAACTCCTAAGTGTTCAGTTACAGTTTATATGACTTCATGTTGATAATGCTTGTGAATGAAAATGAAGAAACTTACAAAGGAAGTTGGCTGAACATAGAATTTTTAGATTTATTTTTGTAATTTTTCTTATTATTTAGAATATTTAAATATATTTATATTTGACCGCTATTTGACTATGCGCTATTTGCTGCTATTTTGCCGCAATAGCCCCCAAATAGCCTTAGCACTACCTCGCCGCGACGCGACGCTATCCGCTATCAACAACCGTACTTTTTAATCTCCATTATGGGTTCATCAATTTAAATTGTTCCTGGTGCTTTCTATCTCGCATCACAAAGATTCACATCCATGTGTAGTAGCTGAAAGAAATGACTTCATTCTCATTTATTGAATCGTCAACGACGGTAACGAATTTCTCAGCCTTGAAATTGTCCCTTAATCACAGCATCATTGAAGTGGGAGCAGAGGTGGCATCAGAGAGAGGAGACACTGATCTAATGTGGAAGAAAAGAGATGGTTGTGCTTTAAGACGGAACTCAGTCATTGGTTAAGTTTTAGAAGTTAAGATTGCTCAGCTTATACTTGATAACCTCACCATCTCGCCATATCATTACTCCATACACCCACAGATACATATCTACATACACAATATGTATGTGTACATATATGCATATATAGTGTGTATGTGTGCGTGTGCATGTGAGCGTGCGTCTGTATAGAGAGAGAAACGCTAGAATAAACTTGATAGGAGCTTTTCTCCAACTTTTTCAGCCTTTGATTTTTGCTTTGAGATTCGTGCTACACATCAATGCTATCTTTGAGATGTGTGCATAAATTGAATGACGTGCTAGCACAAATCTCAAAGCAAAATGGAAGGCTAAAAACGTTGGTGCACAACAAGCTCCTATCCACTTAAGTTTACAAGAGTTTTACTCTCTCTCTACACACACACACACTAGTATACTGCACGTGCTATGCAGTAGACATTTGTTTTATGTTCTGAGTTTTTTCTGAGTGGAAAATGGTGTACAATTAGAACTTTGTGTTAATAAATAAAATTGTAGAATAAAACTTGTACAAAGATGAGGGGTATTTCAGTCAACTTATCTAGACATGATGCTTAAACTTAATGGTGTTAATTTTGAGGGTTTCTGTCAAAACTTATTGGGGCTAAGTGTAAAACACCAACACTTATTGAAGGTTTTGTGAAATTAACCCTATTTATATTCACGACACACACACACACACACACACACACACACACACACACATATATATATATATATATATATATATATATATATATATATATATATATATATATATATATGGTGCACCAACTTTTTATCCACTCATCTTGTCTTGAGATTTGTGATGCACAAATCTCAAAGCGGACTTTATATCTTTCACGGATCCCAAAGCAAGATGAGTGGTTGGAAAGTTGGTGCCCCTATTCATTATGAACTTAAGTTCATAGATGCTCTATATATATATATATATATATATATATATATATATATATATATATATATATTTGAAATAGTCCTTCATTACATCACCATTGAAATGGGAGCAACTAGCGAGAGAGACATGGATCAAAAGGAGAAGAGATTGTTCAGTTTTAAGACTAATCTTAACAGTTTGCTAAGATTTAACAGTTTAGATCCTTAGGTCATTTTAACTTAATGAACTCACTGTTTCACTGTATCATTACAACACAATCACCGTGTACACATTTTCTACATACATACACATAATAGATACACAATTTTTCTACACACACATGTACACATTTTCTATATACATACACATAATAGATACACAATTTTTCTACACACACATGTACACATTTTCTACATACATACACATAATAGATACACAATTTTTCTACACACACATGTACACATTTTCTACATACATACACATAATAGATACACAATTTTTCTACACACACATGTACACATTTTCTACATACATACACATAATAGATACACAATTTTTCTACACACACATGTACACATTTTCTACATACATACACATAATAGATACACAATTTTTCTACACACACATGTACACATTTTCTACATACATACACATAATAGATACACAATTTTTCTACACACACATGTACACATTTTCTACATACATACACATAATAGATACACAATTTTTCTACACACACATGTACACATTTTCTACATACATACACATAATAGATACACAATTTTTCTACACACACATGTACACATTTTCTATATACATGCACACACACAACCCCACCACCAACAAAACAAAGGAAAAAAATCCATGCACAAACACCCATATTCATGTACGCACACACGTACATGTCTCTTCGAACTTTATGATTTCTATTTCAGGATTTCTACAAAATTTACTTCTAGACATCTATACATTAGAATACTTTGTTTAGTTAATTTAGTAAGCTTATTCTAACACAGTCCAAAAGCTTGAAAACCTTCTTATTCTTCCATGGTAAGTAACCACAACCTTGAGCCCCTAAAAACCCTTGATAGAGTGAAGTGAGCACAGAAAAACACAAACTAGTAGGACTTTGGTTTACAGCAGAACTTACTGGAAGCAGCATCAAGATCAACAAAGACAGTCTCAAGCAGTTTGTGAACAGAAATACAATCAGCAAGCTTCCACTCCCCAACTTGTCCCAGAATACCATCGCTTCAAAGGTAGAAGTCACGGACTAATTAGTACAGAACCATAAGAGCATAAAACACAATTATACAGCCACTAGAAAACAGCATTAGTTGAGAGGAATTTACCCAGGTGCTAGGTTGTTTTTTGAATCTTCAATTATCTTGATTGCCTCGAGCTTCCTCTCCGGCTCCAGAACATAAATCATTTCTGCCACTGCTGCTCGATGCATCAAGGAACCTGAAAATAGAAGTCTGGTGTAACTACAGTTTAATTGTGATTACTAAGTAAACCATACGCACAGATCAAGTGTCAAACCTTCATGCTTGTCAAGGAAAGATTTGTTGGCTTCAACAAGTGACTTCCCATGCAACTGACTGCAAATAAGTGACTTGAAAACTATTTAATTGTCCAATGAATGTAGTGTGAATAAAAGAGAATAACATCATGCGCAAGGACCTTATGTCTGCTCTCTCTGCTTCCAGAACACTCCAAACCAGTTTCTCTGACTCTGTCACTGGAGCTGAGAAGCTGCTAACCTTATGAAAGAATCTTATCTGTAACATACATATGATATTATTAGTTATCAACATAATGCATGCAGAATGTACTGAATAAGCAGCAAAAAAACTATATAACTACTTTCTAACAAGAGTCTGTTAAAAAATCTTTCGCAAACTTCACTTTATAGGGGAAAGAAGCACTACAAAGAGCTTCAGAAGTTTGGACAAAGGCTTTACACGCAGAAACATGATTCCATTGCTAGATTTCAAGACATCAATAGCATTTAAAGTTTGCCCCCAAAAAAATTTTAAAAGAAAATTCCAGTTAGCAATACCGTTAAGCAATAACGATAAATTGATTGCTTCAAATGGTTGCAATTAAAAATTCAATTTTCTTTCTGGTAAATTTAAGAATATCCAGTTATTTCCCGTTATTTTCTACTAAAGCTCTTTAGCCTGACCAACAACCTATTAATGCAAACATAAAGTAGAGACAACATATAGATTCGACTAAAAGAATAAAAGAAAGATCAATCAATGTAAATAAATTATAACAAATCAATATTCATCAATTCAATATTGCACAGTAACAATATGGAATAGCAAATTGGTACTTGAGATGACATACCAAACAACGATGAGTGTCAGGGTTGTCCTCATCCAATTTAAGCAGTTGCTTCACAGCCTAAAGAAAACAATAAAATCAACACATATTACAAAGCAATGAAAAGATAATATAAACAACTCCAAACCGTAAGGATGATATAAGTGGTAAAAGAAAGTGTATAAGAAGCAATAAGATACTTCACTTAGCGGTTTCACAAATGGAGAAAAGTCAGACCGGAAAAGAAAAGCAACAGAATAAGATGTTATTATTCATATTCACTTAAAACTTTGAATCTGAATCCAGTTTGATTATGAATGTTTGATTAAAAGATCGCTTTTGGACTCTAAATATCTCAAATAATTATATGACTACAGTAAAAAAAGGAGGCTTACATTATTAAAATAAAAATATATAAGGAGGCTTACATTATTAAAATATAACACCTTGTCTGTAATAACACAAATTGTAAGGGAGAAAATATTAGACAAATGTTTTACAACGAAACGAATTGAATATGTGAATGCTTATATCTTAATATATGAAAACCTCCAACATAATAGTTGCCTCCTCCATATCAATAGACACGAGTGATATGAATTAACAACATGCGTAATTTTGTGGAATTCGTCTACATCTAAGTTGCATGGGTACGCGTACGGGTATGGGTACTGGTAGGGGTTCAGGTATGGGACACGGCAAATTTGTAAAAGGTAGGGTACAGTGACACGACTGTATATATGTATGCTAATTATATTTATATGTATTAAAATTAATAAGTTACATAAGATGAAATAGTGTTTTTTCATTTACATGAGATCAATATATATGAAATAGATGTGAAGTGTAGAATATACGTCCAAGAAGGGTATGAGATTTGTTTTAAATTAAATTAAAACATGTATTATATAACTGAGTATAAGCCTGAATAAATGTATGCATATATTCAAGAAGGCCAAGGAGTTTCGGTGCGGTACAGCTTCTGATTTGAAGTACCCAGGTAACATAGGTCTGCATATAGAGCTCATGATCCTTCCACAAATACCATATCCTAATCGACCACTTCCCTGTAGCAGAAGGGATAGATAGAGCTTTCGTTTTATTTAATTTTAAACTAATTTCAAATGGTTGCAGTAATGCACGGTCATCTGTACCAATTCCAATATATTGAGCAATACATTGAAGCATGCGTTGTTAGCTTTATTGTCGCAAATCACACTCTCTGCATTTTGACATACTATATATCTCCAATTCGTCAATCCAACTGCCAAATATGTATGGGCGTGTGTCTGGTTTATAGTTGTTGGAACCCGATTGTAGATCCAACAATACAACTCCACTTACAGTACTTGGTGTGATTGCTTATGTTTGGATGGCATGTTTTTGCAATTACATATCTCAATCACAAAAAAAATATTAATTAACTTTTAACTAACTTGTATACATTAATATAAAAGAATCTCTACTAAAACATAAAAGAAAAAAATATAAAAAAAGCTCTACTAAAATCATACAATAATTATTACAGGTGTCTTACAGAAATTCCAATTTGTTGTTGGATCAATGCCCAGTTTGAGTGCAATTGCAACAACAGTAATTGCAACAACAGTTTGAGTTCCATTTGCATATTGGAGATCCAACCAGGACCAACCAATGAAAGGATTTGGTTTATGATGATGTTGTAATGTCATGTTGCTCCAACAACAATAAACACTACACTTCTAAAACAAACCCTAGGATATCAAAATTGTCATTTTTCAAGAATACATGCTTAATTTATGGTTATGGATTTCAAAGTGTTGTCCCTTCACCTTCACCATCTTCCTCATCTTTGTATCAAACATTTGATTCCTGTGAATCTTAATATTGAGTAAGTAATGTTATGTCTTCTTGAAATGATTGTCCTAGGTAGATACAGTCTGGCAATGCTTCTAGAGATGCTTGATGCATGGGTCATGAAATACACTCATAAACCATCTTAGTAGTTGGTTTAACCCTCGTAAAACACAAATGTTCCCATTCTAATGATAGCAGGTTACGATAACACTGTTAACATAGTTACATAGGAAAGGAGAAATTAGTCTGTCCAATTCACTGGACCTAAATTACTGAAGGATACAAGAAAAAGGGGAATCAACTGCAAAAGGTGCTTGCTTAAGGAACAGGAGTATTTTGTCTCAAGTTTTCTCGAGTCTCGTAAATATTTCTAGTAACTAATTAGAAATTTAGAACCATCATCATCATCTAAACCTTGTATCATAACAAAAGACATGGGCTAAGGACTCCACATGGCTCTACAAATGACTTAACAAAATTTTACCATTGACGATCAACCAACCAACAACCTTATTATTCAAAAAAAAAATTATCAATAAGAGACGCTTGCAATAAACTGAAGGTCAGTAGGTGAACAGTAAAACCTATCATATTGGTTATGCAGAGGAAGAGACCTTCAAGGTTATCCTAAACCAAGAAAGAGTCTTCAAAGGGGAAAGATGATAGATTATTGCAGCGATTTACTCAACCTATAAGCAGTTACAATATACAAGTGATCATTGTCACATTACAAACAACGGTCATCATGGTTAAGCATATAACCATTTTCATCTTACTTATCTATTATCCTGAATTCAAGCTTAATTTATAATCTTACTTGTTAATAGCACTTGATAGGGTAAAGGTAAGATCTGGTACCAGATAATGTAAATGGGTACAGAAAAGTTAGAGAACTGTTTCATACATGCTGACATTACTGTGTTAATGGCATGTGCGGGTAAATCATACAATTTGCCAAGCACCATGCAATATGAACCTATCAAAGAAAAAGTAGTAGTGACGGAGTCATTATGCTACACATAAGCGACATTACCAGCATGAAGCATCAGAAAAGTGCAGTTTACGTATCTTCCAATATGATATGTATCAGACAATAATAAAATTCTAGGTCTCTAACTTGCTAGTCTTAGATAGGTTGCCAGATTAGCAACAGATCCAGTTGGCTATTTTTCTTTTTCTTTTTGTATTTGAAGGCTAAGAGTTTGAATAGATACGATAGATACCCAGTGACCCACCCTAACAAAAAAGAAATCTGATAGGCTTTTCTATTATCATAGTTTCTGTTTCTCCTCATTATTGCTGTGGGACATAGATCGTCTTATTTGCTATTTAACTAAATTTTCTATTCGTGCACTTCATGGTGTGCTATGGATTTTAGCATTTCTTTTTTGGTTATTTAAGGCTCAATTACTTAACTACTCCCATGGATCAACATGTTCTATGGTACACAACAAGATTTAATACATGACAAAATATATAGATATCTGAGCCAATTTGACCAGTGACAACTTCAATAGATAATGTAAAACCACATCAAAGTAACCTGAAGTTTTACCAGCTTATGTGAACAGGTATAATAAGAAACAACTTTTCACACATCTATGTAAACAGGTAGGGAAGGATAAAGAATTTACACCTGTTTTCCATCTAGCTGAGGTTTTCTATATGTAGATAATACAAAATACAATAACATAAAACTAACCTCAAAACAACTAGATCATGCACTTATCTAAAACCTAGTTTTACTTTTGGTATGCCTTTTTAATCACTTATTTCTGACCCAACGTACATATTGGTTACTTTTTATTTGGAATAAAACTCTTTAAATTTAAAGGAGTATATGTTTCTCTTTTTAAATTTACCAGCTTCCTCCTAAGCAGCAAAAGAAAATTTTTACCCTCCACCGTCAGGATAGGTAATTTTAAATCTTTATAGGACCCATCCATTAGTAATAAGTGTTGAATATTTAAAATAAGAGTATTTATGCAGGGTTGACTATTTATCGAAACCTAGTTTTACTTTTGGTATGTGCCTTTTTAATCATTTTCTGAGTTATGCAGCTCACATACTGGTTACTCTTCTATTTGGAATAGAACTCTTTAAATCTAAAGGGATATTTTTCTCTTTTCAATACCAGCTTTTATGTAGCAAAAGAAATTTTTACCCACTACCATCAGGGTAGGGTTTAAATCTGTATAGAATCCACTAACAATGAGTGTTTGAGTATTGAAGGTAAGAGTGTTACGGTACACACCAACCTTAATAATACTGATTTAGAACTATTAAGATTAGATGACATATCCTTATATATTGACTTATAGTAAAGGAGCAATAATCTCAAGCAATGGAAATTATTACCTGGAAAGCAAGTAAAATTTTTTGCTTTCTCATGTTTAGTTCAAAAGAAAGTATATGCGTCTCCAACGACTTCGCTGAGTTATTCTGAAGAAGCTTCAAGTACTTTGTAGCTTCAGATAATGGATCTTCAACCTGCAATAAAACAACATGAAAGCATGAACCTGCATATATATACTCAATACTTTTCTATCAAAAAATTTCTTAGTAAAAGAAAAAGAAAATGAAACTCCTACTACCATCACGAGAACTGGCATGTGAAACTATAAAGAATAAAAGAGATACAAGATTCAAGCAATTACAAGCAGCTCTGGTTGGTCCACTAGGGTACACCTCAAATCTAAGAAAGGGGAGTTGATTGAGACTAAACTCTAGAGCCGGACATAAAGAGTGGAAAAAGGAAGAAAACAAGCAATTAAACTTTCCTTCTTTACAGCCCCATGGTCATGCTCTCTTCTGTATATGCCTAGTCCTAGCTACTCCAACTATGATCACATCACCCCTAAGAAACACTGATCAGCCTCCATCCACCGTGCCTAAGGAACACTTACTAGCCTCCATCTAACGTGCCTAAGGAACACTTACTAGCATACATTTAACGTTCCCAACCATCTCAAACCAGGAAAAATGAGGGTAGATGTAGAAAAAAATGACAATGCCAGGAGCAAACATGATGTACCTGCAACAATTTTTCCCCATTTGGATCTGAATCAACCGCTTTTGGATTCTGTCGCTTACCAGATTTAGATGCACCAGCAGAATTTGCTTCAACCTCACTTTTTTCCTCTGCCTCCTGAAAAGTTTGCAATTTATCAAGTAAATACTAAATACTCTAGTAAAAGAAAAGGTACATGAAATTGAAGATCTACTTGCCTTCTTCATGCGAGCTTCTTCTTTCCTTTGCTTTTGTCTCATTTTCCTCCTTTGAGATGGAGGTATCTTTGACATTTCGTCTTCCTCTTCAGCTGTTGATTTTGGAGGAGAGTCATGTAACTTCAAATAGCATCTGCACATAAAGAACTTATTAACAGCAAGATCTGAATTATCAATGATGTCTTCTAGAATTGAATGAACAAACGAATTGGAAGAAGAGCTCTAAAACAAATAATTCAGAAAACAAATAATCCCTGTTCAAGTAATATTGACTATGAAGGTGTTCTACCTCAGGCCTCCTAGGATAGTCCTAAATAATATACAAAGCTTATTCCTTTCTGGCTAACAAACTCTCATGATTTCATGAGAACCTCAATAAGGAAACTGGTTTTCTAAGATGATTACCTCTCAGCAGCTCTAGTGACAGTTAAGAAGAAAAAATTTAATTTATTATCAAAAAACAAGGAAAATAGTGTGGTATACCCAAAAATTGTTCGACAGGGCAATTGCTTGTGTTATGCATTTAGCTCGTGATGAATGTTTAAAAATTTCACCTGATAGCCATTGCTGCAGCCTTATGGAAATATGGATGTGAATGCAATCTATCTTGGAACTTCAACATGGATACATAAGCCCGAAGGGTCATTTTGCGCAAGCAATATGAGTGGAAATCAAACTGATCCTCATTCATGTCCGCATAGTGCTTTTCAACAGCCAAGAACTTTTTCAAAGCCCGCCCTAGATCACCTTGGCGGAAGTAACTTTCACCAGAAGCAAGTTCATACCTTCTCATAACACAAATAACTAACTATATCAGAAAAGCTAGAGTGCTTGAAACTCTAGGCATAGTTATTGAAAGATATAAGATCAAGAACAAACCACATGCACTGCATGTCAAAGAGGTTGTTGTGCTGATCCCCATCCTTAGTGAACAAGACAGCAGTCTTCTCAGCCAATCCCACCTTCACAAATTAAATAATTCAGGTTGAAATTAGATTCACATAAAATGAAACAAAAACAAAGGTCAAAGTCTTGTGAAACACAGTATTCAAATATATTGTCACCTGATCTGCCTGAAGCATGC